>PPXM03000004.1:600000-1082171 GCA_003707065.3 Trigonopsis variabilis | reverse complement strand
TATAATAAACATGTAATCATTGATTATGTATCAAATTAGGACTAAGACAAGTCATTATGATCCTTATACTTTGGGCTAGTGACATGTTAGAACTCTTCATATTATGGCTTGAAACAAGTACCAATATGTTGGAACAAGATATTAGTGTCCGTTTTAGAGGAAAGCAAGCTCTGTTAACGCACCCAAGATCATGGAGTTTATAAAAGACAAGAAGAAAAAAGCCTGGTACTAGCTGTCTACGTTCACGATATTGTGATCATGAACTCTTTTCTTGCCATTATTTAAGAATTCAAGGAGACCCTAGTTCGTAGATTTGAGAAGTTAGACCTGGGCAAGCTCAGCTATTTTGAACTATCCAAATGAGATAACAAGAAATCAGGCAAACGGTGGTGCATCTCTGCCAAAGGGAGTACAACAGTTGACTATCTTGAAGAGTTCTTGACGACATGCAATGCGGTCAAGATACCAATGAATTCTGAAGTGAAACTGAGCGTTGAATGAAGACTTTGCAAAGAACACACAAGAAAGGGAACTGGTGAATGATATTTCCGATTGGAATCTTATGGGTAGCCTAGAGTATCTATCTAGTTACCTGTACTAGAAGGGGACCTTGCCCAGGCAGTGACAGTTGCAGTTAGGGTCAGCTCATGATACGGAATTGTTCACCGGAAGAGTTTATTCTTAACATATTCTACAGTATTTGAAAGAAACTTCGGACAAAGCAATGACAATGCGTCTTGGAAGCTCTCTATGTCTTTCAGCTTATTCGGATGCCGGTTGGGCTGGAAGGCTGGAAGTTTAGATACAAGGCGCTCAGCTACCAGGACCTTGGATATGAATAAACCCGCAAAAAAAGCGCTGAAATTCGAGGAGCAAACAAGCTTACAAAGAACCCTGGACTTCACTTTAAACCAAGCATATAGATATCGCGTATCATGCCATTCGTAAATATCTGTGTTGAGACTGGAACTGAAACATTCAACAATGGATTGTGTGAGTGAGACAAAGAGAAGCAATCACTCGTGTTTCTTTCTTTGGTGAATACTGTGGTCTGTCTCGGATAAGAAATATCTGAAGACTAATAATATAAAAGGACTACTTTATGTACAGATAGACAATACGATACAAGAAGACAAGACATCAATACAGTCGCCCACCTTCCTAATCAATACAGGTTCAGTCCAAATTAACAATCTGGACAGGAAGACTGGAGCTTGCTTACTGTCAGACATCTGAAATCATTGCCGATGGACTCACGAAATCTTTGCCTTTCAAACAATTCCTTATGACCGCCGGAAATTCTTCAGTTGAAGTGACAATGCGAATTAAGTGGGGATACTGAAGATAATCTGTATGGAATGGTATCTGTGGAGTATGATTGCCTAAGCAGTCCTGAGGAAAAACGAGACGGTTTACAGGGAGAGCTACTGAAGGGCGATTTTTAGAGATCTTGATCCTGTAAAACTTATCTTCTTGAAAGTAACTCGGATCTGAAATCTGTAACAGAAACTTTAACCTGTAACTATGAGCTTCGAAACAAAACAATATAAATTGGAGGTAATAGAACCTAAAAAGTTCGCTACCACGTCAAAAATATACCCTGAGTATGATCTGTAATACATAAATAAGAAACAGTATCTTCATGAATGCGTTTTCATTAGACCACATTGGAACTCCGTCTTTCGGACATAGGTAGCTGATTGGGCTGAAGTGAACTGTTGGTACATAGATTCACTATTCAGATTCGGATTCAAACTCAGGATACCTCAATATTAATGAAGTCCTGAGTGGTCAAATTCAGATGTATGGCATATACCATTGTCTAAGCAGGTTCGCCATCGAGTACGCATGACAGGCTTGAATACAGAAAAATACTAGTAGTCCCAGTTTGTTAAGTCCGAGGGATGCTATTTTTAGATAGTGTCTGAACGCGTCCTTTCGACCTTTTTGATGTTACCGTTGTTGGAATTTGTTGTCTGGTTCGATCTTGTTAAAATTTGATTTGTTGAAATTTGGACTGAACCTGTATTGACTAGGAAAGTGGGCGCCTGTATTGCTGTCTTGTATTTCTTGTATTTCTTGTTGAGACTGGAAGTCTAGAACACTAAAACATTCAACAATGCATTGTGTGTAAGACAATAGGAACAATGCATTGTGTAAGACAATGAGAACAATGCATTGTATGAAGACAATGGGAACAATGCATTGTGTGAGTGAGGACAATGCATTGTGCGACTAAGACAAAGAGAAGCAATCAGCCGTATTGCTTTCTTTGGCGAAATAGTGTGGTCTGTCTCGGATAAGAATGTCCGAAGACTAATATAAAAAAAATACTTTATGTACAGATAAATAATACAACACAAAACAATATAGGTACAATTCTCAATAAGGGAAACAAAGTATGCGCCATACAGCATGCAGAATTACTTTCTAGAAGAGAGAATATGAATACTGGGAATTAAATTAAGAAGTGTTCCACTATTCTCGGAAATTAAACATGAATCCTTAACTGCGTTTAGAGAATTCGAATGTTTTTTGTATGAAAAAATGCTCCGCAGCATCCAAGTATTCCATATTCGAGGCAATCACCGCGTACCATTATGGGAGCAATAACACATGATGCTCTTTGGTTCTATATTATTATGACTCTGCCATTATCTTATTCGATCGTGTTAAGATTTTGGATTGTACCTGTATTGACTAGGAAGGTGGGCGACTGTATTGCTGTATTGTATTATTTATCTGTACATAAAGTAGTCCTTTTATATTAGCTTTCGGATATTCTTATCCGAGACAGACCACACTATTTCGCCAAAGAAAGCAATACGGCTGATTGCTTCTCTTTGTCTTACTCGCACAATGCATTGTTGAATGTTTCAGTGTTCTAGACTTCCAGTCTTAACAGTCTTCAATTAGTGAAGCCCTAATGGATATTCTTTTTCGTCCTGGGTTCGAATCCGTGATGCTGAACAGTTCCGGGGTAAAGCATGAGGGTTTACAGGGAAATAAACGGAAACTACATAAAGACTCGTTGTAAATTAGAACTTAACTTCTTATGAGTCACGTAAATAACAGAATGCAATCCAGAAGCGAGTATGATACCGAACTTGGCAATTTGCATTCTGTTCTTATAAATTGGAGCGTGTAAGTTGTCTTACTTTACACGATATAAAATATCCTCCTCTAGCAGTCCCGGTAATACTCTCAGAGTTTACTATAGAGCACCCTTCCACATCATTGATTCAAAAACAATATCCATCAGGCTTTACTAGTCGGTCACCAACACCATTTTTATTATATATTGAAGTTGTTATCTGTACTCAGCGCTAAGCCTGCTTAGGCGCTCCTAAACAACACATCTGAACGTATTCACTCAGATTACATTTCTTATAAGTTACAACATCACCCTCGCGAATCTGTGGTGGTGGAAGATGTCGAAATCGGACCTGTCTTGACTAGGAAGGTGGGCGACTGTATTGTATTGCTGTCTTGTCTTTTTCTATTATCTGTCGGTATATAAAGCATCCCTTTTATATCAGTCTTCGGAATATCTTATCCGAGACAGACCTCAGTATTCATCACTAAGCATTATTCTAAACTTCCACTCTCAAGTAGCATTTTTCACCATAATGCTTTATTGAATGTTTCAGTGTTCTAAACTTTCAGTCTTAACAAAGCTCAGTGCAACATAGTAATACCCTATCGTAAAAAAGATAACAGGATATGATATTATAAACTTTATTATAATTGGTCATTGGCATTTTTTTTTGTTAAGATTTTAGATTGTACCTGTATAGACTAGGAAAGGTGGGCGACTGTATTGCTGTATTGTATTTTTATTTGTACATAAAGTAGTCCTTTTATATTCGTCTTCGGATATTCTTATCCGAGACAGACCACACTATTTTTTTGCCAAAGAAAGCAATACGGCTGATTGCTTCTCTTTGTCTTACTCGCACAATGCATTGTTCCCATTGTCTTCATACAATGCATTGTTCTCATTGTCTTACATAATGCATTGTTGAATGTTTCAGTGTTCTAGACTTCCAGACTCAACATTTTCTCCCTAATCAGTTGTCGAATTCTACAAAAGTGTTACTACTATTCAGGTCTCAAGTCAAGTGTTTTTGTTTTGAAATTTCTAGTTCATGGGGCCCGACTTCGAGTTACAGCATTAGATTCGGTAACTTGTAGGAAAGGTTGGACTAGAATTTCGAGTGACGTAGGAACTTTGATGATGCTAATAGTACTACCAATCCTGATGTTTTTCAGGCTGTTGGGGTGCTTGGAAATACGAAATATACATTGTACTTTATTTGAAGGCTGTGAAAGAAATACCAAGAAACTGGCTCAAAGATGTTAAGACTGGAAGTCCAGAACAATGAAACATTCAACAATGCATTGTGTAAGACAATGAGAACAATGCATTGTATGAAGACAATGGGAACAATGCATTGTGCGAGTAAGACAAAGAGAAGCAATCAGCCGTATTGCTTTCTTTGGCAAAAAAATAGTGTGGTCTGTCTCGGATAAGAATATCCGAAGACGAATATAAAAGGACTACTTTATGTACAGATAAATAATACAATACAGCAATACAGTCGCCCACCTTCCTAGTCAATACAGGTACAATCCAAAATCTTAACAAAAGAGGCATCAGGAATATACTACAAACCGCTCTTTCTAAAAAACTACTTTTTTTAAAAAAATTGCCAATGAAGTCAAGTCAAACATCTGTTGATGATTCAGTTTATACGGTACCGGTATATTTATGGCTGAAAAATGACAACAGGGCCGTAACTGGTTCTGCCTCTGCAGCAGGACGTGATGATCAATGAGCAAGTTGGATTGACTACAAAAAAGCTAAGTCTACGAAAGTTAGTTGGCGATGCTAGAGTTGTCAAGAGCGACCACAAAATTATTTTGAAAAAAGATTTGTTGAGAATTGTACCTGTATTCTTTTGTGTGGTCGAAGATTGTATTGTATTGTCTTGTATTATTTATCTTTACATAAAGTATTCCTTACTGTATTAGTCTTCGGGTATTTTTTATCCGAGACAGCACTTAGTATTTCTGAAGAAGGCAAGTGGCTGATTGTTTGCTTCTCTTTGCCTTACTTCATACAATGCATTGTTCTCTTTGTATTACGCAATACGTTCAAATGTTTCATGTCCTAGAATTCCATCTCAAGAAGATTTAATATTCTTGGAAAAAATAATCCTGTACGCTGTGATGGAAAACTAAACATATTACCATGCGACATCACTGTTTGAGAAAAGGCTTCCGTGGATAGAACTTATGACAGGAGATATTTCAGAAAGGACTATCAAATTTATTTCAAATAATAGGAGAGCTACGGAGTAGAGTGTTCTCAGTGAAGGCAATGTTTTAAGATGGGAAGTGTGTTAAAATTTGGATTGAAGCTGTATTGACTAGGAAGGTGGGCGACTCTATTGCTGTATTGTATTTCTTTTATTTTCTATTTGTACATAAAGTATTCCTTTTATATTAGTCTTCGGATATTTCTTATCCGAGACAGACCACGGTTATTTCACCAAGAAAGCAATGCGGCTGATTGCTTCTCTTCGTCTCGCTCACACAGTGCATTGTTCTCATTGTTGAATGTTTCAGTGTTCTAGACTTCCAGTCTCAACAATCAGGGCATTACTGATTGATTGGGTTAAAACCTCAAATAAAAACTCTCTAGCTAGGTCTAAGTATTTTTTTATTAAAAAGAGCAATGAATAATTTACTCTTTATTTGGAAGTAAAGGATAATTTCAAGAATTAATTGTTTTGCTATATCCAAATAGGTTATTCACACATCAACCTGCTTAATATTCCTATGCCACACATCTCCTCAATTTGATAGGCTTGGTATAGAAAAGACTGTCAGATAATAGTATGAGATTGTTCTTTCTCACGGTTCAGTTTTTTAACAGTATTTCAGCCATTCTAAGCTTTCTTTGCATAGATATGCAAGCCAGTAACATATCATATGAATGTAATACAACAATAACTTATTACATTGTCATGTATCCACCTCGTACATATCTTAGTACATCGCAAAGTCTACCCCCACTATTTAGTTTCAGAATTGCTTGTGCGGCTAACTGACCAATAAATATACGTATATTGAAGCTAATCATGGTGAATCTAAAATCTGAGAATGTTCCATATGTTGAGACTGGAAGTCTATATCACTGAAGCATTCAACAATGCATTGTGTAAGTGAGATAAAGAGAAGCAATCAGCCGAATTGCTTTCTTGGTGAAATACTGTGGTTTGTCTTGGATAAGGAATATCCGAAGACTGATATAAAAGGAACACTTCATGTACATATAATAAATGTAAGACAATACACAAGAAGACAAGAGAACTATACAGTCGCTCACGTTCCTAGTCAATACAGGCTCAATTCATAACACCATAGACATTCCTTTGAATCTGAATAAAAAATCTGGATACTAATTAAGGATATTAAGCACTAAGGATAACAGCACCTGTAATTATAAAAGAAATTTATAGCAGAGAAAAGAAAAACCAGAAAACATAAACGAAGAACAAGGAATTCTCCAGGAAAAGAAATAACTGGAGATAGCCGAATTACCGAAAGACAAAACTATAATGAATAAATATAGAACATAGTTGCGATTGCTCACTGCAACGTTGATCAACGAATCGTAGGAATGGTAGAATAGATTGTGAGAAAGAATAGATAATCAGCGGACATTGTCTCCCGAATTGTCTTGAGAGTGAAATACCAGAATTCTTGTTAAAATTTGTATTGAATCCTGTATTGACTAGTGAAAGTGGGAGACGATTATATTTCTTGTATTAACTATCTGTACATGAGGTACCCCTTTTACATTAGTCTTCGGAATATCTTATCCGAGACAGACCACAGAATTTCATCACCGTGCATTATTCTAGACTTCCAGTCTTAGCAAGTATCTCATCATAATGCATTATTGAATATTTCAGTGTTCCAGTCTCAACAATTCTATTATAGATAGAATGCCTTTATATGCTTTATCTTCGAAAAAAAAAATATGATATAAATACAACAAATGCAGTTTATACAAACCGCTGTTAGAACAGTTATCATGATACGTCATGATAACTTTTCAACAAGGTATAGAATTAAGAAAGCCTAACAGATATCATTTGGAAAAAAATGGAGAACAAAAATTGGAGTTGATATGGATATAGTAATTTCAGAAAGCTCTACAATACCGTATGGCGCGACTAATCGACCTTGTAGTTGTTGATTGACGTGCCACTTTAGCTTTCTTTTGAATATGCTTATTTCGAAGTAACTGCTTGTCGATCTTTAGGCAGCGTAACTAGGGCCAGACTTTATTGTCAATCAGCTCTGCGTTGAGACTGGAAGTCTAGAACACTGAAACATTCAACAATGCATTGTATGAAGACAATGGAAACAATGCATTGTGCGAGTAAGACAAAGAGAAGCAATCAGCCGTATTGCTTTCTTTGGCGAAATAATGTGGTCTGTCTCGGATAAGAATATCCGAAGACTAATATAAAAGGACTACTATGTACAGATAAAAATATACAATACAGCAATACAGTCGCCCACCTTCCTAGTCAATACAGGTACAATCTAAAATCTCAACACTCTGCAATTCATTGATACAGGTTTCAAACCGGTGCGTCTACTCACCTTCTTTCTTAGCATGGGTTATGGTCATTGGTTCACTATCCATCGCATTCGATGCGGCCACGGCAGCAACAGAGCCAAGACGAGGAAATATTCGAGGACGATGACGACCAGGAGCGGTTGTCTATCGGAAGCGAGAAAGAAGAAGAACCATTTGTGAATTTTCGGACTGATAAGACACTAAAGCATCGTCAGTGGCACGTTCAGTCTCAGTTCGAACTCGGAAAAGTTGGCAATCTGCAAGTAGCAGGGTTGGGGGGGGAGCCGAGATGGCAAGCGAATCATCGGATTCTTCGGATTCTTCAGATTCATCAAAATCGCCAGACCCATCCAGTAAGTCAGATTCATCAATTGAGGCAAGAACGACTGTGGATCAGCGGTTCTGGATTGCACAGTTTCGGATAGAAAATAATGTATGGGATGACTTGTGGAGATATTATGACCTAAGCAGTCCTGAGGCAAATCCAGAGCAGATTTATAGGAAGTGCTAATGAAGGGTATTTGAAAGGTAATTTGTAAATTAGAACCTAATTTCTTACAAGTAACCCCGATCTAAAATTTATCGCTCGAACTTGACCCTCTGACTATGAACTTTGGAACAAAACAAGACAGATCAGCCCCAGATTCAGGATCATTCGTATAAGTTCGGTCTCGGTATCTAATTCATTCGCTGAAATATCATGTGACTGGTCATCGATTGAGTGAGCTCACTCGAGCTACGTCTTCCATTTTGACATCAGAGCCACCAGCATTTTCTCCCGTGCTTCTGATGTCGGAGTTATTACAGACAGTTTGACTTCCGAGATATCTTGAGGCATATGAGTAGAGTTAGCAGGCCTTTCCAGAGATCTCGTACGAGTTTCATCAAATGCAACATCCGCACCCATGTAAATAACATAAACTCGGTGGCCTTGCCGCTGTCTGAAAATCCGACAATGATGCCTGGCAGAGCTTTTATCTTCAGTTTTCCTTGTTTTCTCCTTCTCTCCTCTCCTTTTCGTAAGTGAACTATGTGAACCCACACTTTGCATTCAAAAACAAGAATGCGCTTACTCTATTAAAACAATTCATAGGGAGAGATAAATTTACCAAGGACTCGCTTGGGAATGCGATTGCGTACTTGGACGGAGAAAGCAGCCGCCTTAGCCTAAAATTCTTTAGGCAAGCCCGAACGAAGCAGACAATTGAGTAGCGATTTCTTGGACCACAAGTTTGATTAACGCACTCAGCAACTCTGTTCTGTTAGGGGTATGGGCCTCGGACGTTTGGTTCCGCCGACTTCAAGCTATTCGTCGAATATTTTTCAACCAGTAGAATCCGAACGAATCCTACGCCGAACTGAGCTGATTCAGAAGTTGAAAGGAGAGAAATCATAAACTTCAAATGTTCTCTGCAGCTAAGAATTTTTGAGAGATAAATAACATTCTTGACCATCAAAGGTGTCGAAAAGATGGGATCGGAGCGCAGAGATTAAGATGTGTGGTATAGGATTATCTAAGCAGTGGTACCACTGGGTATGCATAACAGGCTTGAATACAGCAAACCAGCTTATAGCCCTGTCGGTGGAGCAAGGCTATCTAAATGGTTGAGTGTATTATAGAGTCTCACTTCTTACACGACACTCCAATCTGTAAGATACAAAATATCTTGGACTGGAATCCGAATCTAGCAAGCAACAGGATATGAGCCCTGACTGCTCGACAAACCATAATCCATTGCCGAGGTCAATGGAGTTCCCAAATTGAATGAAACGAATGTAATCGAAAGGAACATTTGAACTGTGATTGTCTTATGCGATCACGTGGACCACCTTTGCGACGATATTCCTTGGCGAGATGCCATTGCGAAAGATGAATCATTTCGTATCAAGATAACTTTGCCAGAAGAAATCCCAAGGCCATTCATTAGACTGATGATTCTAACTGTGAGTAAGCAGTTCTTAAAGTGTCCAACAGAGATGAAGGCAAATGAATTCGTGTTGGGCTGTGTCCAGGATCTCCAATGTGGCTAGAGACCTTAGACCATTGTCAATAAGGAGAAAGTATCTCAGAAAAATTGTTGTGATAGGGTTTGAAGGATTGCCAGTGGAATATGAAGTTGAAGCGATAATGATTAAAGGAAGAACTAGCGTAACCGTAACCGGCATCTAGAGTATATTCATGCAGAAGCAAAGCTAATATGATAGTGGTCCAAGGTGCACTAAAGCACTTGTTGCAAGAAAAGAGAGGATATCGTCGTGGCTCTACTGAACCTCTTTAAAAGACTCGGAATTTGTTTCCTAATGCAATGCAACAATATCGTGAATTGAACTCTGCTTTGGCGACCGATGCATCAGCGATCTGTTGCAGTCTCAATCAATGAGGCCGAGTACATCCGTAGTAGTGTGATGTTATTTGACTCGAGATCAAACTTGCTAAAAACCCTGTATTTCATTTAGGATCAGGGATAACCTTCAAAGCTTCAGGCAGAGAAAGAATATTAGCGCTGTAACCGTAATTAGTAAAATAGGAGTTAACTTTCGAAAAGATGCTTGAACCTGTAAGATCCAAATCACTCTGAATCTGAACCGAATTGAAATATGAAAAACCTACGCTCTTTGGACCAAAATGGCAACAGGCTCCTGGTCAATCCAAAACACAATGATTGCAAGGGACCGTGACACTGGTTCAATACTGCTCCTGTCTTGCAAAAGAAAGAAACTTCTAATGGGCTTGTCCTTCTTGCTCTCTGAAGGCGGTTTGCTCTGAATCTTCGAACTTCTCTGCCAGTCCAAGCTACATGGAATCAATATGATATTCCAGTAGTCATACAGGTGTGGAAGACACGAGCAAGAGCAAGTTATGTCGTGTGGTACCTCGGATGTCGCCAGAACAGAGCATTGCCGGTAGTGACTACTCTCAACAATCACCACAAAGATTCGTCACTTATAAAATACTCGATCACGTAAAATGAGCTCAAGAAATATGATAACCATAAGGGTTGCGGTCAATATGGTAGGTACAGAAGACATGATCCTAGCATGGGAAAACGTGGATCCTTCGTCACTGAGAAATCTATATCTCAAAAGGAGCGCTGAACTGTGCAGGCCCTTACTGATCTAACAAGGATAGGTACCAGAGATAGGACGAAATCTTGGATACCCTCAATACATGATCTAAACTCATACTATTGTAATGTTCGCCTTCCTACTATCAAACGATATCCACTGAGAAGGATAATGTTAGCGAATAAGGCAATGATTATTCTATGGTACGAGAATGAAACAATTTCAATGCATTTGAACGCACGATTGATGAAGTTTTTTTCCTCGTATCAATGATAGATGAATGTAACCGGTCAACCTTACAATTAAAAATCTTGCACACCACGTGACCGTATTTTCTCAATAGAGCTCAAATCACCGTTACGAACCGCTGTGACCTGTTACTACTGTTATCAGGAACTAGAGCTTAGTGACGTGTAATCTCTCTAGGGAATACATTTAGAATATGTTGCATGACCTTTCTATTATTCAAGATGTGCTCAGTAGCTAATGGCCTTGTATTCTTTTCTTGAACTGTGCATCGTAACAGTGTCGTTCTGGTTGTTACAATCTTCTCTCGAGAGCTACAGAAATTTTCAGATGAATCATATTTTTTCCTACCTTGTTATTTCTTGATATCTTTCCTATTTAATTGTCTTCTCTTTACGATCAACTGATATCCCCGGTGGCAAGGGCGATTGCCCAAAATTATAAGACAGTTGACGCTTAGTTAGACAGACTAATGGAGAAGAAAGCGACAAATTCAAATAGGCACGGCTCATCTTCATTTATCAGCTATGGAAGAGCAGTCAATAGTAAAGAAACAATGAGCTCTTTAGTAGCTTCAGACGTGGATGTACGACGACTAGATTCTAAAGCCTGGAAAAAGTACGATCTTGATAGGACGCAAGGGTCAGGATTTCAGCCATCGTCCTTTTATTCTACTAGATCTGCAAGGAACCGAACGGTTGGTTTATCTATGGATGAGCTGATGGATGAAGATGATATTCGACAACTCCAAGAACAAACCGTATTGGTTCCTGCGCTCGCAAGCCTTCGCGTAGTTTTTGCTCCTATCTCGAATAAATTTCCCTCAAGTTCAACACCTGGTAGGTACAAGCAGCTAGAACGCGGCAAAGGGACTGGCATTAAGGAGAGAATTGGAAAACGACAGAGGGGCGGTCCTCAAAAATTCTCTGTGAATGACGAGGAGAATATCGAGGATGACTATCATATTCTACCGAATTTTAACACTCTTCGTCGTTCTTCTTCCAAACGAACTCCAGACGTGAAACACAAAAATCCTGCTCTTGGGCTACGCGGATTTTCTTATTCTGGAATATACTTCTTTGAAAGGCACAATCAAAGGCTGGGGAGATTAAATTTATCGGACCAGAAGGACTCTAATTCTTCCACAAGCATCCAATCCAATGTTCTGCCTGTTAATCCGTCCTTGGGAACATTATCAGATAAATTCATTAAATCCGGCGAGAGCAATCTCCAACTGAAAGAAAAGGCATCTGTTCTACGTTTTGGTGAAAGTAGGCGGTCTCTCTATAGATTAAAGTTGAACGATATGGTAAAAATCAGGTTCAAAATCCCTGCAGAAGACACCAATCGAAATGAGAGAGAGCAAGTGACTCAATCTAACCAAGAGTCTCAGTATCAGAATTCAGAAGAGGAATACACTATTTTTGACGCAACCTCTATGTTTCCTGAGTATGAGAGTCTTTTTGGAGCCTGATACAACGGGTTCTTCTGCATAAGATGTACCTTCTTTCCCTAGCTCTTCTTCTGATTATCCTTACTATCTCTTGCTAAATTATGAATCGAGTTTTCTCTTTTCTGACTTAAATTGAACCACTGAACTGTCTTTCATATTTTTTAGAACCGTTTTCGCCAATACTTTTATGAGATGACTATGGAAGAAAATCACATCGACGCTAAATATAGAATAGGGAGGATTCTTCATATTCTGGGACATTAAATAGCCCTTTTGCTCTTTACTTCTCTTGAAAAGATATGCTCTTAGCGAATGGGTAAACTGAGTGAGACCTTCTTATCTGTAGGAGCGCCTTCTGGCACAAGTGTACGCCCCTTCCATGTGTAGTCTCGCAACGTCGTACAGCCTTATCTGCGCTTCGCAGATCTATGATTCGGCCGCTTTAGGATCCTTATAAGAGTCTCCTGAGAAGAATGCCCGATATTGATGTTGAAGCTACGTCAATTCCTTCTCAAGCTAACAAGAGGCTCTCGATCTCCCCATTTACGGCGGATGCAGGAGTATATGGTTCACCTCGTCCATATCTCGGGCAACAAAGGCATCCTGGTATATATTATTTGTTTATATTATCATTATTAACTCTAGGGTCTTTTTCAGCCTCATTCAGTGGATCTTCTGATATCAAACTAAAAGAGGATACAGCAATATTAGCATCACTCGCACTAGACGAAGACGAGCTGAGACAAGGCTCTGGCTCATTGCATTCCGAGTCGGATGCGGAACAGCAAAGACCAACTTCATCTGGAAACCTGATCGATATGGAGCATCCGTCATCCAGTGTCTTAACTGACCTCCTCAAAGGCGAAACGGATGTTGATTCTAGATCTTCAGGGCTTCTTGGCCAGAAATTGCGTGACAATTCCACTTCTCAAAGAAATAATCGCAATTATTTTGATAATCGTCACTCGACTACAGAAAGCGACCTCACTCCTAACAATTTACTCAGCAGAGAGACCGACACAGATATGGCCTTGCAACAAGAATCCAGAGTTTCCCGGGAACTTTCCAACAAGCCTTTTACGTATAAAATACTTTCTTATCTTTTCTATAACGGAAAAGATATCAATTATAATGTATTTCTCTACGTCCCTTCTACTATACTTGGCCTTCTGTTGAATATCCTGGATGGACTATCCTATGGGCTCATTTTATTCCCTATTGGCATCCCTGCATTTTCGTCGTTCGGTCCAATCGGGCTCTCGATGTTTTATGTTAGCTGTATAGTGTCTCAGCTCGTTTATTCCCTAGGAGGAAGCCAGTTTAGATCGGGAGTCGGATCGGAAATGATCGAGGTGGTACCTTTCTTTCATAATATGGCCTTTGTTATCACACGTGCTCTTGGGGAGAAAAGCGAATCACTTGTCCCAACATTAATACTTTCGTTTTCATCAAGCTCCATTGTTACAGGTTTAGTCTTCTTTTTTCTAGGTTGGCTAAAATTGGGCAAGTTAGTCGGTTTCTTTCCACGTCATATCCTTGTTGGATGCATAGGGGGTGTCGGTTGGTTTCTCTTCATGACTGGCTTGGAGGTATGTTCGGGGATTAGTCCGCTCTCCCTTAATTCAAGAACTCTACAGAAGATGTTTGTCTTCTCTGTATTTCCCTTGTGGATAATTCCTTTGCTCCTCGCGATTGTTCTTATATTTATCCAGTTACATAACAATCATAACCTCTTGGTTCCAGCTTATTTTATTACAGTTTTCATCGTTTTCTATGCCATCATTTTCTTCTTGAGAATTCCTATGCAATCACTTCGGCATTCAGGATGGGTCTTCGAGATACCTGCAGAAAACTACCCGTGGTGGTATTTCTATACGCTTTTCGATTTCTCCAAAGTAGACTGGAAGGCCTACTTTTCAACAGTCCCTGCAATGTTTGCCTTGACCTTTTTTGGAATTCTCCATGTTCCGATTAATGTTCCAGCTCTCGCTATATCTACTGGACAAGATTATGTAGATATAGACCGTGAACTGGTTGGTCATGGGGTATCCAATGTGTTGTCGGGAATGCTTGGTAGTATACAGAACTATTTAGTCTACACTAATAGTGTTCTCTTCATGCGCAGTGGAGCTGACTGTCGCTTTTCTGGAGTATTACTGGCAGTTGCCACATTTTTTGTAATGGCTGCAGGGCCTTCGATTATAAGTTTCATCCCAGTCATGGTTGTGGGTGCACTGATCTTTCTGTTAGGTATTGAACTCTTACGGGAAGCGATTTTTGATACTTTCGGGATCGTGACCAAGGCTGAGTACTGTACAATATTGATCATTATTATCATTATGGGTATGTTCGATTTTGTCTATGGTATCATCTGCGGCATTATCATTGCCTGCATTTCTTTCGTTTTTCAGGCCTCGAGTAGAAATTGTATTCGGGCCACATATGACGGGACTATCGCGCGATCAACCGTTCGCCGACATATAACTCAACAGAGGTTTTTGGATAAAATCGGGAAGCAGCTTTATGTGTTCAAACTCTCCGGGTATATGTTTTTTGGCACTATCGTCGGAGTAGAAAATCGCGTGTTGCGTCTGTATAATCAAGTCTACGAACAGCATCCTATTAGATTCTTGATCTTGGACATGTCTCTGGTTAGTGGCATTGATTTTTCCGCTGCAGAAGCGTTTACTCGTATGCGACGGCTTCTAGGCTCAAAGGATATCCGGTTACTTTTATGCGGATTTGGGGAAGATAGTGAGCTGTTCAAGTCACTTGTATCGGTGGGCATGTGGAATTCTGAAGATGAAGAAGTTTTCTTTGAAGATCTGAACGCGACATTGGAATGGTGTGAAAATTATTTCCTAAAGGAGTTCTATTTGCAACGTGATCTTCATTATGCGCATCGCTTGAGTTCTCCAATGGTATGCTCATCCAAGAGGGATTCATTTTCTGATTTATTGTTTACTGGTACTCCAAGACTGTTAAACTTAAAAGAGGCTGCTGCTCAAGAGATTGTGTCAACAATCCATCATGACAGGAGGATCCGTGACTATAAGCAACCTTTACCTCTTATCATGCAGGCTTTTTATGGTTATTCTACCAAGAACGAAGACTTCTGGTTCTATATATGTCCTTTTTTTCATCGAGAGAAGTTTCCTAAGGACCATACGATTTACAGGAAAGGGGTTTGTTCGGTTTATTTTTTCAAAGTTAACACATTTAGGACCTTGCAAAAAACTTTTATCTCTTAGAAAGCGGCCTTTTGAAGGCTGTCTATGAGTTAGAATCGGGAAATATTGCGGAGACCGTAGTTCCGGGAACAGTTTGTGGTGAACTTTCCTTTATCACTAACTCAGTGCGAAAATCAACGTTGATTTGTGAAGCCGAATGCATTGTTTGGAGATTTGACAAAGAATCATGGACTTCATTGCATGCTGCGCACTATGAAATTTGCGAGGAACTTCTCTGCGTATGCTTAAACTTGACAAGCGAGAGACTTTCGACTATAACTAAGTATGTAATGCTCTCTTCTGTTTAATCTGCCTCTACGAAATAGAAGTAGTTTCATTGCATGGAGGTCCTAAAATATCTTAGCAAATCCCCGAGCGAGAGGAGTACGCGCCAGTTCTTTCAGTGTCGAAGGATCTTACTAATAGACTCTTTACTAGGCTGCTTACGAATGTCCGCTCTGTTCATCGCAAATAAATGAATGTCAACGTCCTGCATAGTTCAAATATTACATGAAAATAATCTTGAATGCATCGTGCAATGTATTTTAGAGAGAATGTTTACTATTTTCCTTTCGTCAGAAATATTCAAACACATAATGTCTAAGAATAATTATGTGCAGGAGTCTACAGTCACTCAATGTACAATGAAAAACTGCCTAGACCTCTCGAGAAACTTTCAACGTTTATCCCTCTCTCCCCCTCTCTTCAATAGGGGATCCTGACTTCCAATATACAGTTCAAGATCGTAGTTCTCGGGATATTCTTCCAAGATTTCGGCAAGCTCCTTCTTCTGACTAACTAAAGATTGAGAAAGCTCATTGTAGACGTCGGTGAACAAATTGTCAATGGCAGGCTTCCTTCTTTTTTCCGCTTTGGAAAATTCAGCTAAGATTTCTCTTCTGCGATCGGAACGATACTTGGTTTCCTGCTCATCTGACCACCATCCTCTCTTCTCGAGCCACTTTCGGAAGCGAAAAATCGGGTTATCCTTTCTTCGCCATTTTTCCGATTCAGATTTCTGTCTGTATGCCGAGGAGTCATCGCTAGTCGAGTGGTGCGAGACACGATAAGACATTGCTTCGATTAATACTGGTCTTTGCTCCTCAATGGCAATCTTTCGAGCAAGCATTGTTGCATTTCTTACAGCAATTACATCGTTTCCATCGATCCGTAAGGTCTTGATGCCGTAGCCAATACCGCGACTAGCAATACCGTCTCCTCTATATTGCTCTTTGGATGGAGTACTAATAGCGTAACCATTGTTTCTGCAAAAAAATATCACAGGGCAGCTCCTTACTGCGGCTATGTTAAGCGCACCATGAAAATCTCCTTCTGATGCAGCGCCTTCACCAAAATAGCAGATAACGCAGGCTTTTTTTCCCGATAATTTCAAGGAATAGGCCGCTCCAGATGCGTGCGGCAACTGTGTAGATAATGTAGAAGAGATGGGATGCTAGAGTGAGATTAGCAGTGTATGAGATAGATCAATGACATACAAAATTCAGTTTGCGAGACATGTAATGAATAGGCATATTTCTTCCTTTTCCATAATCGAATTCATTCGCGTACAACTGATTCATGAACTATAGTCAGATTTTGCATCATTTATTACTTACCTCTTCCAGAGAGAAGCCGCGCTGAAGGAACACACCAGCCTGATGTTAACTGAGAAAGAAAACAAAAACACACCTCACGATACTGTGTGAAAATAACATCATCTTTTTCCATAGCTGACCCACTCCCAATTGCTATACCCTCCTCTCCCTGTGAAGCCATGTAGAAGCTCAGTCTTCCTTGTCTCTGAGCTTCAAACATGATAAGATCCATTATACTTATGGTAATCATATTCTTATACATGCCGAGGGCCTCATTTTTCGTGAGATCGATATTATTGTTTTGATCCAAGACGTTCCCATCCATGTCGATACACCGATAAGTGGGAATGGATGGACCAAAAGCTGGATCGATAAAGTCAATCTGGGAGGTGAATTGACTTTGTGTCGCTCCAGGATACACAAGCAGGGCTGAGTCAGATGCATTGGAAGTCTTTCGACGTTGGCTCTTATTATTCAGCGAATATAGAGCAAAGCATGGTCTTAGCGGGAGTCCTACTATGTGGCCCACTTTAATATTTAGAATTCTCCTAGACATTAGGTAGGTAAAGTTCCTTCAGAGAAATCAAATTCAGAATTATCTAGAGTTGAGCTTTAAACTGGGTGGGGAAAATGAGCGAGTTATATGTAGTTACCCCACATTTACGGTTATCGGCGCTCCACCAGAGTGCGTCGAAAAGCCAAGCGTAGCGACATGGTACTTCTCTAGTCGGAAGATAGCGCTTATTTATCTAAATCAGCCCGCGTGACGAACATATTTTCAGCCGGTGTGCAGTATCTAAAAAATAATCTATCATCTATCATCTATCATCCCAAGAAAGAAAAATTAGGAATATTCGGTCGAGACTCTACTTCAACTTCATTCCGATACAAGGAGAGAAATAAAACGCTGTCTGTAGTTACGTAGCTGGCAGAAATATCGGAAGAACTCCTTAGAACTGCGATCTTGAATCGCATTTTGGAGACCAAGATAATGTATCGAATTTGAATTTCTACCAACATTGCTAACTTACTACTTTCGAGTGCACTGACGTATACACATGTTACAACGGTATCTATCCGAGATCGATGTTGTGGTTGCCATGGATATCACCAGTACGTTTCCGAGACATATCATTATAGGATCTCATCCGTGCCAACCACCGAGAGCAGCCGATAGTGTTTATGAGGAGGACTAGAGAAAAGTTCTTATAATTTTCACCAATTGATAAAAGTTATCTACAATGTCAATGCTACTAGATGACGATGGAAATCCTTATGAGGATAGACCTTCTAGTCAATACTCGGTTCGTCCCCAGCCTCATCCGGTCACCGTTAGACCTCTACTAAAAGCGAATCCAAAGCTACCCTTGGTCCTTGTCATAGGAGGTACTGGGGCACAAGGTTCAAGGGTTGTTCGACGTAAGTACTCTCGACTTCACAGTCTTTGCTCTTATAACGTTAACTTATCCAGATCTGCTTACTTATTATAAGCATCGATATCGTGTACGAGTTTTCACTAGAAACGCCGGTTCAAAGCAGGCTCTTGATCTTTACAATTACGGCCTTGTCGAGTTCAAAGTGGGTGACATTCAGAACGACCGTGACCTTCATCAAGCTTTCACGGGAGTTGAATACGCTTTTGTAAATACGAATGGACTTGCGCTGGGAGAGAAGGGGGATATGTTCTGGGGTTGCCGAATCTACGAAATAGCTGTCTATCATAAGGTGAAACACTATATATGGTCAAGCTTGGACTATTGCTCTCGATTAGGTGGTTTCGATCCTAAATACCGTTGTGGCCTGTATGATGCTAAAGCGCGTGTGGCAGATTTCATCAAATCTCAACCAGCTTCACTGACTAAATGGACAATCTTAGTAAGTGGCCCATATATGGAACTATTCTTCGATTTTTTTGCGCCTAGTCTCTCTTCGGATAATGAAATGGTCTTTGCAGCACCTTTAGGTCCTAAAGGTGGTTATATGCCCATGACTGCACTTGATGATTTGGCCTATTACGCTGTATATATATTCCTCAATCCATCAAGATGGCAAGGAAAGGAATTGAAAGTAGCGACAGCAGAGGTTAATTGGCTCGACGTTGCGAAGTCATTTGAAAAGGTAACTTTCCGAAAGGCTATCTATAAGGATGTTTCGGTCGACGAATTTTTCAAAATGAAACATATGAATCCTCTTGCAAAAGAAGCTTGGGGAGATTTTGCATACGATCCTGCGGCGTTGCGCCTCTCTGATTCTTTCAGAGCATGGATCGAATTATGGCGTACGCGAAAAATTGTCCGCGATTTTTATACCTTAGACGAGATTTATCCTGACAGAATGCGATCTATAGAGCAATGGATGCGCAAAGTAAACTACACCGGACGTCGACAAAGCATACTGAAGGATGTACAAACAGGGATGATGAGAGGACCATTTAATTCAGACAACAGCAGGAGTATATAGATGAATTTCAAGTACGTATTTAATTCTCATTTAGAGAATCATATGAATGTGTGCCGTAGAAGTTCTATAGATCAGTGATTCATTTTTCTCTTCAAATTATTTCTTTAATTATAATATTTGTAAGGAAGATGGCCACGTTTTGCAAGATTGAATAAATACAATTTACTCCCTCATGGCTTGTGATTGTCAGCATACGCAACTAGACATTAATGGTCTGGTAGGTTCACTATTGCGAGAAAAACATATTAAGTAGGTTGCTGAAATTTTATATCATACGGGGCTCTTTTGCTTGCTTAAGATGGAATTAGGACGTAGCGTCTCACACACTGAACAGTGAAAATGAATGTCAAATAAAGAACAGAATTGCTGGTATTTAGACGGAACGTTAGTGCAAGTTCTCTTGAAATTGAGTGGACTAGTAACAAATAAGATAATAGACCCCTATGTTATGGGTCATGCTCTGGGAAATCATTTTCACTCCAATTGACCTCGATCATGACGTTTTTATAATATACTAGTAAATCAGTAACGGAATCTGAATAAGGGAATTATGTACCGGTTTTACATCTCATCTAGATCCGTGTATGCTATTCCAAATGATGCTAATAAGAACAAAGATTATCTTACCCGGACGTTACTTTTCAGGACACCAGAAGGGCGGTTGCAATCAGGGAGGATATTTCATTGAGAGCTCGAGGTCTAGAAGAATCTTTGGAGTATTTATGTCCGATGGAGAATATCTAGAATCGTCTTCTGAGGATGACTTTCTCGAGAGCGCTTCCGACTCAAGTCATTTAAACCTGCCTAGTAAAAGATACAGTCTGAGAACAAAAAGGAATGAGCTAAAAGGGAACAGCAAGGGAAAATCTTCGAAAAATGTGGGATATGTCTGGGAAGATGATTATCAGCGTTCATGGGATATTGTTCAAGAGGATGATGAAGGTGGTTTGGCGGGGGTAGTGGCAGGATTGGTCCTCGCCGGCAAAAAAAAAAGGCTGTTAAAGGATACTACTCCCTTGCAGAGAGGAATTATTCGCCACTTAATCTTCCTAATCGATATGAGCTCCTCAATGCAAGAAAAAGATCTGAGGCCCACTCGTTATCAGTTAACCCTCAACTACTCTATAGCTTTTGTTACTGAATTTTTTGAGCAAAATCCTATTTCTCAGCTTGCCATAATTGCCATGAAAGATGGGATAGCGCTACCTATTTCTGACCTTTCAAGCAATCCACATGAGCACGTTGCGGCATTGCAAGAACTAAAAAAGCAAGAACCATCGGGAGATCCTTCTCTTCAAAATGCACTAGATACTGCGAGGGCTATGCTTGTTCATACCCCTCAGCATGGTACTCGCGAAATACTTATAGTTTTCGGTTCCTTATTTACATCTGATCCTGGCGATATCCATGCATCCATAAAGAGTCTTATTAAGGAGACTATCAAAGTCAAAGTGGTCGGATTGACTGCTCAGGTTGCCGTTCTGGATGAGCTCACTCGAAAAACTGTTCCCGGTGACAAGCACGCTTACTGTGTCATACTAAACGAAAGTCATTTCAAGGATTTGCTGATGCTTTCTACTATACCTCCACCTATGAGCCAAGAGTTCGCGGCTGATGGCCCAGCAGATTCGTACAGCAGCATCGTTAGAATGGGATTTCCCTCCCGGGCCGTCGAACAATTTCCAAGTTTTTGTGCATGCCATTCACAGCTCACGCTAGGAGGATACTACTGTCTAGATTGTAAAGCGAAAGTCTGCACATTACCTATAGAATGTCCTGTGTGTGGGCTTACATTAATCTTGTCTACTCATTTGGCAAGATCTTATCACCATCTGTTTCCTCTAAGAAATTGGTACGATGTCCCTCTATCGGATTGCCATCTGTCAACTGAATGCTTTTCTTGTAAAGTTCCATTCCCACCTGCCGCAGATATTGAACTAAATCTGTCGGGGAGTACTTCTCGTTTTGGTTGCCCATCTTGCAATCGCCATTTCTGTATAGAGTGTGATCTATTTGCGCACGAAACTCTTCACAACTGCCCTGGATGCGAAGCACATGGGGTAGCTTAATGGAATGACTGATTTGGGCAATCGAACAGAGATGCTAGGAGATTTGTATGCCTTTATGATCAGCTCGCCTATGTCTGTGTACAATATTAGCCATTTCTCTATGAGGACCCTATAATACTTTGAAAAGCTTCTTGCAAGACGCTGCATTTCACTTTCTAATGAATACAATTGGACTTGGGCTGTTACTGTCCAAATAGAATTGCTTTGTTCAATCAATGAATAGCTGAAAATTGAGAAGGAATTTGAGCTGAATTTCAGATAGAAGACCATATATAAGTCAAACAGAAGCAGCATGTTTGAGCAGCACTTTTTATGCTTGCTTACGATCCATTGCCTCTTTTTCGGGTGCGGAAGGCCGTAATCTTGTCAATTGAAAGGGAATGCTTCTTAATAAGCCAGGCGCATTGATTCCCCCATTGAGAATCGGATAAAGACCTTAATTGTGGTTTTAGACAATCGCATATTATAGCTTTTTGCGCAGCACATCCTTGTTTGAAGAGAAGACAAATAAGCCGGCTCCCATACTGATCGTTTGCAATATCGCAAACCTTAATTTTTCCTGGATCAGTATCTGTTGATGAAAGCGTTTCTAGATATCTTTGAACGAAATCATAGGTATCCGAGCGTATCAGGTTCTCAACCGTCTTTGAAGAATATCGCCCAGTGCTATATAGACCGCAATCCCCAATGATCTTATCTACAGCTTTCTGGGCAACTTCTTCAGGCCCTTTGCTAATAATATGCATGATCACCCAATTTCCCCATTCGCTTTCTAATAAAATATTGATCTCGGCAATAAGCTCATCAATGCACGGTTTCTGTGGTTAATGGTGGAGGGTCTTCATCAGCTAGAAGATACCTTGTCTTGGGTGCTGCAGTTATCCAGTATGTTCTCAATAACTAAACTGCCTGTTTCTCCTAAAGCTATTCTCGTCCACATTCCTGTAAGCTCCTTATTCAATCTACCTATTATATAAGGAGGGGTCCCTTCAGTCCACTTAAGCTCGAAAACTTTCTGCCAGACATGACAAGAGTGCTTGTGGATTATAGTCTCTTTTACGTGTTCCAGAAGTTCTTCGATAAAGGCCAATTTTGTTGCATCTCCCACGTAATCGAAGGCTCTCTGAATCACATGGCACCCAAATGCATCAACTGATAAAGGGTAGACGTTGCCAATAATCGCATTCGCGATCAATCGAACTTGTTCAGTAGTGCCATACTCAAAACACCGTTGGATCAGAAAATTTCCGAAGCGGTTAATCATTAGTTCCCAAGAATTTTCTCTGATTGCTTCTATTATGGCAAATTGCTGTTGACTGGAGCTTATCTTGAGTTTCTGCTGAAGAAAAATCGATGCTTGCTGATCATTCCTTGCAACAATTTTGTAAACAATGGTCTAGCTTAGTTAGCTGACTCTCGCCTGACGCATACATTCCAGTTGCAGTTCACTTCTAGGTCAAGAAGGCGGCGGTAATTTAAAGGTTCTTCGTGACCTTGGATAAAAAGATGAGACTAAAAGAATGAGTCAAGAAACTGAAGAACTGTTTCAAATCTACTTACGCATTGATTGTAATTGACACCATCGATCGTATTTTTGCACGAAGTACCTTTCTCTGAGTGCTGTTGATGTCTGATGTGATTCTCAGAACTTGTAAATAGCTCGTGAGTTGTCGCAAATTGGCAGGGTTCTTTCACATGTCCCTTGCTGTTAGCTGATACTGAAATCTCCATTTTTCTTATAGTCTTGATATGCTGAATATCCGCAGCAGTGATAGAGAGTCGAGAATTATTAAGGCACTCAGTGAAAGAGCTACAACCTTCATTCGCATATGGCACTTTGCAATAATCTAAAGAATAGGATAGATCCTTTGGAACAGCATTACGCTCTCGGCGTTCTTGTTGAATATACTGGAAAGGTATGTCAGAAGCGGGTATACAAGCGTGAACAGAGTTCGCACTTCGATAACGACCTTCTCTTGAACACGCTCCCAATCGATCAAAGGGGAAAATATGGTGAGACTTCTGGCATTTAGGCGGCAGATATGCTTTGTAAAAGGGGGATATGGGGACAGATCTAGACTTGAGACTGAGTTGGGTGTTTAGTCCTGATGTGCTAGCCTCGCTTCTCGTGGAATGGTTAATAGGATATCTTGAACCAATGGGACCATGGCATTCAACTATATATTCAGAAGGTATGATAATTTCATCATCATCTGAGACGGCAGATGAGGTGCCTTCAGGTTCCTTTAGGCGCATATTACCGAGAGAATTTAGCATTTTCGACAATAACTGTCCCCGTTTCCACTTATTAACCTTACCGAGATATTGGTTTTTAAAGGCTTTAGCAGCAGCTGAGCTTGACCGTCCAAATGTTGATGACACCTGAATGGGTCTCAGTATCCTTTGAGACAACGCTTAAAGGGAAGTAGCAACTTAATGATCGAGCGTATGTACAGCGTTGACAACATATAGTTTACATTCCTCACATAGACGAGAAGTTTTATCACCATCGGAACGTAGATCCTTTGTGATTTGAGCACATTTCCACGTGGTACATTTGTGAAATATCAATCATCAGCAATAAGGCTTGGGGGTCGGGAACCCTTGAACCATTTTTTCATAGTTCTCGTGCTCATCAGAGAAGATCTTGGGATTGAAAGAAATTACTGTAAGTCGGGATCAGAGCATAAGAGCAAGAAAACACCATAATCTTACCTTCGAGTGAATAGCAAGACATATTCACTATTCAGTATTGCAAGTGAGCTGATTAAAGTCTGACAATTATAAGATAAAAATGGAGTCACTAGAACTTCTATATACATTGATCTAGAATCACAACAATATCGACTACGCCGACAAGCAAGTTACACAAAAGAAAGGAGCGAAAGGACATAGAACAGTCTATTTCGATCCAAGAAGTTTATCGAAAGCAGGAATCAAACTTTGAGCCATGGCAAAACTAAAGACAAGTTTTGGTCCTGTCGTAAGGAGCTTTGGAATCAAGCCCTTGAAAAAACTAGAGAAACCTTCATTTTTGACCATATTTCTGAGAATTTTCAATCCCGATTCAGGATTATCGAAGCTCCTGTTCTGAATTCGAGTTTTGATTACATCGAGCGGAGCAGAGACGATCAAAGAAGCAGAAGCGCCGAAAACGGAAGAAATAAAATTCTGCGTCCATGTTGCAGAGGAGTAGTCTTTGAGCCCGAGGATGTACTCTTTGGCGAAAGAGTTAGCACCGAAAAGCGCAAATGAGCCAGGAGCGTTGCGAGCCGCGGTCCATCCCCAACCACGGTAAAGTGCAAATCCTTCGTCAGAAATAATCTTGAAAAGCCCTCTGCCTTTGAAAGCCTCAGGGTTTGTCTGTCTTTTGATTTTAAGAACATCCAGTGGAAGTAGAACAATTTCTCCAATGCCGATAATGCTACCAGCAGTGGCAGACATCATAGCTTTACCATTCTTTCCGAAGGTATCCGAAAAATAAGATCCAAAATGCTTATTCAATCCGTCAGCAACAAACGGTTGACCACCATATTTATAAATTCGTTGGAGAATCTACAAGTAAGCCAATAAAATGTGCGAAAGATACCTACTTTATATCCGGCAGCATATCCAAGTCCAGGAAATAGGGAGAAAAGCTTACGCAAAAGTGGCTTATGAGCATAATCTCTGAAAATAACACTGTTGAGCTGAGCTGCCGATGACACCTAATGTAAGAGATAGTAATAGCTTCAGTCACCTTGGTACTATTGCTCATAAGACGCTTAGTGATAGTGTCAATCTGTAGATTAGCACGACTCAAAATTATGTCAACTTACTGGATGGAATAATGCCAATTCGCAGATTCCAGCAGAGGCTAGGCATTAGAATATCCAGACGACGGCTCATGTGTAAATGTGTACATATAGACATAGTCAGAAAGCAGGTGTATAGGGAAAGAGCTTCAGGGTTTCACAAAGAATATCACAATCCTGGAAAACATACCTGACCCTAGAATGCGAGCTTGTCCAGAGGACTTCTTATCGGAAATAATTGGTGCCATTTGCTACTGACAGTTAGCGCTTGTGTTGTTGATAATGGACAAAAAAAGGAGATGAATTTTTCTGATTCCCAATAGTTATTCAAAAGAGGCCAGGATCAGGTGCAACCAGACGATGAAAACTGAGTAACGGGGCCACAGATGGCGTCTGGTATACTGCGAGTCGTATGATTGCTCAATTAATTTTCCGGGGCTTCTTGAGACTTACCTTCAATTTAAAGACAAGTTTCTATTAGTCCTATTCTAATCGTTCGAAATCTCCTCAGGATTCTTTCCACGCAGAGTAAAAGACTCGTCCTCGAATAGTAAATATATCACAAGTGGGTAGGCAGTCAGTTTCTGTCTTGATGGCCGGAAGTCTCACTTATGGGCTCACTCTTAAGGCGGGGGAGAAATGAGCCCCTCATCGCTGTGGGCCAGTCCCATTCACCCTTTCTCCTCCTTTCGGCTCATATGCGGCAGAGCTCGTAGTCCTCAATTCAATCCTCCCACTTTCCCTCTACAGATTTACTTGAGATAAAGCTACCTAGGAGCTTTGGTTGAAATTTTTCCCCTGTGCTAACTTAGCATACACATAATCTAGTATCCCATGGGAGAGTAACGAAGGCAGTCTACCGATGTAGAATCAAACTTGGACATATACTTGGAAAAGTATTGTTTTTCCCTTATTTGACACATTCCTCGTTAGAATATCCTCTCAAGCTCTTAATTACTGGTAATATGGGTGTGGTGTTTGTGCTTCCCGCAGGTATCTTTTGCCTGAGATAAATCTTCCGTAGGATCGGCTTAAGGCGAATTGGTATTGAATGCAGTCAATCATTCCACAATATTATCTCATCATTCTACGAGATTTCTCATGAGTTAAGGCTTTGTTTACATAGTGGAAAGCACACTAGAAAGTCATCAAAGTTTCGACATTGCGAAAAATACAATGAACTCTACCGAAATTATTCGCATCAAATCTACTATTCTCTGAAGATGATTTTGTACTTATTAGTTATCCTTCGTGGCTGAAGAGCTGTTGTATATGTAGCACTAGTACGCATTTCACACTTCCGCTGTCATCAACCAACCAGATTCACAAACTATAATTTGCCTCCTTTTGAGATCTGTCATCTTCGTCGAGGATCTCGATTGCTTGATAAATTTATAATGCCGGGTAAATCAGACACGGCTGCAGATGAATTTAAGAGAGACTTTGCTTCTTCACTGGAAGATCTGACGATCAATAGTCGACCCATCATCACTTCTTTGACTATTATCGCACAAGAAAATGTTCATTATGCACAGATTATCACTAAGGCAATAGAAGAACATATTTCCAAGGTACAGCAATTGCAATAACATTCTGATTTTCTCTAGGTACTCCCTTCATACAAGCTGCCTGCTCTCTATCTTCTAGATTCGATATGTAAAAATATAGGATCTCCCTATACACTTTTTTTTGGCAGAAATATATACAAAACATTTATCAATGCTTATACTCTGGTCCCGGAACAAACTCGTGCTAAAATGCACGAGCTTTTCAATACTTGGAAGCAGCCTACGCCTAATAGTGAATCCCTCTTCCCTATAGAATCTTTGAAGAAGATCGAGCATTTTCTCCTCGGAGCACAGGAGGCAATTGCCGATGCTCATAAGAGATCATCTAGAAATCTTATTCGAAGCACTCCTACGCCTCCACTGACTCAGAAACCAGCTATGCATCCAACGAAAACTCTACTTCATCCCTTGGACGACATTTCACTGTCGGAATCCTCCCTTATATCTCAGATTCAAACCCTTATTGCGACTACTGGAGCTTGTCTCTTGAAAAATCCCTACGACTCCCAGGTAACTGTCAAACTCAATGCCTTAACCGAACTCCAAAAGATCCTTCAGAATTCGAAGTTACCTAATGATCAACTCCTTGCTATCCAAAAACAGCTATACGCAATGGGTGCTGTTCCTGACGATTCGAGACCTGCCAGTGCTCCTAATCCTTCTTCAACTCCCTTACCCTCAATACCCTTTGTTCCCTCAAGTGTCCCTGCATCTATTGTTCCGAACCGTGGCAGCTGGAATCAAACTCCACCTGTTAATTTTGCTCCCGATATTACTACAAAATGGCCCGCTCCTATATCGAATGTGCTTGCTGCACCAGCTCCTCCTGCCTCTACTCCTCCTAGTATCCCATTACCAACGCACCTAGCTTCAGGGGCCAACAGGCTAGACTCTTCGAATTTATCGAAGAAACTAGGTCTAGATCCTTCCATGTTAGTTGCCTCTCTTCAGTCCGCTGGATTCTTGATGTCCGGCAATTCACCATCCACAGACCAGAATATGTCTGAACAAAGATCTGAAACATCCGAAAATCGCAAACTTAAGACTGATCATCATTTGATGCCTCTAATCTTGGATATAAGGCTAGATTCTAATTCTCTTATGAAACTGAGGCCTGGTCTTTTTGAAATTTTATATGATGCAATTCCAAACCAATGTAGCATATGTGGAAGACGTTTCTATAATACATCTTCGGGAAGACGAGAGAAGGACCTGCATCTAGACTTTCATTTCCGTGTAAATAAGCGGCTTCGTGAGGAGGAAGGCGGACAAAGTCGTAGTTGGTATCTTGGGGAGGAACAGTGGATTAAATATCATGATTTGGACGAAGCTGTGGCTGCGGAAGAGGAGCCGACAAATGATGACACCAAAGCTCTACGAGAGGCTCTTAAAGAGAAATATATCAGTGCCCCAGTTGACCCTGTTATTGCAAGTTCTTCTTGCCCCATTTGTCGGGAGAAATTTAAAACTGTTTGGCATGAAAAGGCGGAGGAATGGGTCTGGATGAATGCAGTCGATATTGATGGAGTGATCTACCATGCGACATGTTGGGAAGATACTCGTAATAATCGCACTTCTCATGATGAATCAAAAGCAGCTTTCGAACAGGCTGCTTCGTCAGAGTCTCCTGATAAGGACACTAAAAAACTATCAGCTCCTGTTGCTCTATCTGAAATCCTATCTTTGGGAAAGAGAAAGATGGTATATTGGCTTTCATGGATAATGACTAACTGTTTAGGAACAGCAAAGTGCCGAATCCCCAGGGTCTGATGTATATGATCCTGAGAATGACATTCCTCTTCCCCAGAAAATCAAGATCGAGCACTAGTATTGTGAGAACTGGGCACAAGTTGTACCATATGTGAAGGATAAGCCTATAAATAAATATTTTTGGACTGGCAATCTTGAAAGATGATTGATACGCTAAATGTCGTAAACTATTTATTACGAAAGTATGTATTTGGCAGTCATACCGAACCACATAAGAGCCACGCGCAGAAATTACTTTCTAAAACAAGCCAAGATATCAGAAAATACCTTGTCAGGAGATTGGTCTGCATTGATCCCACTCCAGATACCTTTCTGTCGATAGTAGTCGACAATTGGCTCGGTTTGAGAATGATATGTGGTAAGGCGCTTTCTCAAGGCCTCTTCATTATCATCGGAACGTTGAATAAGAGGCTCTCCTGTTATATCATCAGTCATATCCTTCTTAGGAGGATTAAAAATCTTGTGATAGCTGCGTCCAGATGCAGGGTGCACCAAACGACCAGTAATTCGAGCAACTAAAAGATCATCATCAATTTTTAGCTCTACTGCTCTTTGAAGAGGCTTTTTCTTTTCTTCAAGCATTTCGTCAAGACGTTCAGCTTGAGGAATAGTACGAGGGAATCCGTCTAAGATAAAACTGTGTGTTAGCTTTTATATATGCAGATCAGTAAATGAAATTGAGGATTAATTCCCCAGTTATATCGGCAATACTTACCCTTTTTTGCATTCGGGGTTGGACTCAAGTTCTGTCTTGATCATTCCAATCATGATCTCATCGCTCACTAGCCCACCAGCGTCCATAATCTTTTTGGCTTCAATGCCTAAGGGAGTTTTGTTGGCGACTTGAGAGCGAAGCATGTCTCCAGTAGCCTAATGTGTGTAAGCGAAATAAATCAAAGTTTCGAGATTTCTCTGACTAATACTTACGAGATGACAGGCGCAGAACTTTTTCTGAAGCCTGGGGGCCTGAGTGCCCTTGCCTTTTCGGTTAGTCTACTTCAATTGATCAAGGAAGCATACCTGCTCCGGGAGGGCCGATGAAGACCATCCGAATGGACTCAGTTTCGGGTTTCTTGATCAAACCTCCGGCAACAGCTTTTTCCTCAAGAGCCGAGATGCGATTATTAACAGCATCAATTTGTCTCTGAATGAATTCCGAATCAAAAACAGTCATTGAGTAGAAAGGTTTTCGAGTTAGATCAACGCTACCTTTCTCGGTCACAAGGGAGAACTATATGCAGAGACTTTTGTCAATCGTTGAGTTAGACACCAGTCGGCCGAGTAACTACTGCTGCTATATCGATTTTTTGTGCCCAGTAGGGCTTGTACGTTTCGTTAGAGATATCTCTTATGATGCATCATCAGACTAGGACTATATCACCGATGTTCTATTGAGCCCTCAGCATTAAATGAAGTCATATTGGGCCTTATAGGATCAAAGTAGCTTTTCCATATACCACATTAAATAGATAACATAAATGTAGGTATATATCTAAGCATACAAATGTAATAATTGATCAATCGTATTGGCCTCGGCTTCTTTAGTGAACCGGAGGAAATCGTTTTCCAGAAAGGTCACATTAAACGTACAATAATATCATAACTGAACCTTTTATTACTTAAATTTATAAGTAATATGCTAACATTAACGTTATAAAGCTGGGCTACGGATGCTCTGGAAGGATGAATGTAGTCTCATGCCAAAGTGATCCTACGAAGGAGCTGCGCATTCTATTCTTGGATATTCTGCATACTCGAAGATAGTTTCTAAACATTCCTTTTTAAGGATAAAATTGATACATTTAAAAGCTCATTTATCTCAGTAGAACAAGATGTTGCGCCATGAGACATGTGTGCGTGACAATTATGCCCAGTTCTTGAGATAGAAACCGACGAGATTAGACCTGCCACAAGGCTACCTAAACGATCACGAAATGCCGCCAACAACTTCCGAAACTATCGCTTCCACTAAAAGAACAGTGTCAGTGGCACCTTTAGTCTTGCTAAGTGCCGTTGATCATTATAACAGGACAGCTAAAGGAACTCGGAGGCGAGCCGTTGGTGTTCTGTTGGGTGATTCACAAGGGAGTATAGTTCGTGTGGCAAATAGCTTTGCTGTTCCATTTGAGGAAGATGAGAAAAGCCCTAATGTTTGGTTTTTGGATCACAATTATATCGAATCAATGGCTGACATGTTCAAGAAAATCAATGCTCGAGAAAGAGTGATTGGGTGGTATCATACCGGGCCAAAGCTACGCTCTTCAGATTTACAGATTTCAGAGCTTTTTAAGAAGTATACATCAAACCCATTGTTGGTTATCATTGATGTCCAATTGACCGATGTCACAGGCGTGCCGACGGACGCTTATTTTGCCGTTGAAGAGATTAAAGATGTAAGGCGATAGCATCATTGAAATGAATACTAACAATAGGATGGAAGTACGGCCTCAAAGACCTTTGTTCATACGCCTTCAGTGATTGAAGCCGAAGAGGCTGAGGAGATTGGTGTTGAACATCTTCTTCGTGACGTTCGCGATGCCACAGTTGGTAGCTTGGCGACCCGACTCACTTCTCAATTGCAGAGTGTCAAGGGCCTTGCTCTCCGCTTGCAGGGAATCGCGGTGTATCTGCAGAAAATCTTGGATCAGCAACTCCCCATCAATCATATCATCCTAGGAAAGCTTCAAGATGCCTTTAACCTTCTCCCCAATTTGAGTACTCCTACTCTTGAATCATCAAATTCCTCATCCCCAAATGATTATCTTTATCCTGAAGCGTCCAGAGATACACCTTTAAGCCGGGCGTTCACTGTCAAGACTAATGATCAGTTCATGATGATATTTCTTTCCAGCTTGATTCGTGCGATCATTGCATTTCATGATCTAATTGATAATAAGGTCGAAAACAGAAATTCTTCGGAGCCTAAGATTCCAGAGAAGGATAATGAGCTTATAGAAGAGAAGCCGTCAAAAACTGATACAGAAGCGACAGAAAAGAGTTCAAAGTAAATATTTCCCGGATTAGCGACAAGTACGAAGTCAATGGGATATGAATAAGTGTATTTTCCTTTTTCGCAAGATTGTCATTTTAAGGAAACGTATTTTATGTCATCCTACGCGTACCTTGGCTTATATATAGTGTAAACTTTAGACGATCAATTACCATAATACCATAATATTCCCCTACTACCCTATGCAACTCCTATTGACCCAAATTGAATATCGGCTTCTCCACAATGACCACCACCACATTGCTGATCAATAACAAACGATACAAAACACGCATCGATCACCATAGTGATCCCTCCCTCTGTGGTTCCTAGGATCATCCATCCTAATGAAAACCCAAGAAGTCCCACAACATAACCATATAGACTTCCCACATGCTGATCTTGAGCAGCATGAATCCAAGCCCCAAATCCAAATGCTATTGCGATGAGGATTTTCACAGCCGACAGAAGCAGCTTTGATAATCTATAAGAGTTCCAATCTCGAATGGAGCTGGAACTTGCCACTTTCAATTGCCTCAAAGTTTGGATTGAGGAAGCACCTTCGTATATATCGACGGATGCTATAGAAGAGTAAACGAGTGCAAGTGGGTTCGACAAATTCAAGACTGAGACTGGCAAAAGTTGATATAATAATAGTTGGAGAATACCCGATAATCTGTGCGGAAGAAACATCAAGGGTAGCCGGAAAAACAGACCGAAGAAGGAAGCCATGCAAATAGACCCAAACATGACGTTGAATGAGTGCATCAGGGAGTTAGTGAAAGCAAATCTCCCGCTCACTCTTGGAATTCTATGACGATGAAAATACCAAAGAGAGATGATCGCAGAAATGGTCGCTCTCTGAATTCCAAGGAGGACTCCACATGTCCAAAGATAGACAAGAGCGTAAAAAACAGCAAGCGACCAAGAATTAGAATCGAGAATCCAATGTTGAACGCCACTGTCTTTGCTCAGGTGACCTTTCAGGAAAATTCTTGTAAACATACCAACCCAAAGCCATGAAAATACGATTGTACATAATACCACCGAGAAACTAAAAGGGACGATGAATTTGTTCTCTCCGATTATCCTGCAGGCAAGACGAATAATTCCAATAGCGGAGTTTAACTTGTTACTTGATTTGAAAAGAAGATAAATCCATATGCCGGCTAGAACAAGAGGCGCCAGGCATGTCCATCTCATGATGTGGTCTTGAAGAGTATTCCCACCCCAAGCACTTCGATACGACATGACTAATGGATAAATGCTTAGAACTATAGCAGTCACGGGAAAACCGACCAAGAGAAGATACACTATAACTTGTATGTAAGCAGATAGACAGTAAACCCAAGCAAAAGATAATCCAAGTGCTATTATAGTGTAGATGAATAAGAGTCCAAGGTTGGCATGGATGATAGGATATATATTCTCTCCCAATGAGGATCCGCCATTGGGAGGAGTGATCGTCCGCAGCCAAACCCAAAAAGCCGTCGCAAACATAAGAGAAACCATTAAAATATAGAAGGTTCCCCAATGGCGGTGGTGGCTCCGGCTCATCGATGAATCGATTATCTGATGAGGAATCATTGTACTATCTGAAAGCGCCGGCTCTTCGCCAAAATTCATTTCCCGGTCATCAAAACTGCGAAACTTCGGAAATAGGCTAAATATAGATGGTCTTGGTTCATTTTCGCTAATAGCTTCGATAGCAATGTCGTCGGGAGGCTGATCATTATCACTAAGAGTCTGAGAATCAGCAAGTCTAACAGACTGAAGATCATCATGCGATTCATATTTTGTTCTATCGTTGCGCCACCCTTCATGTACCCCAATATCCTCCATCTCTTCAGAATGAGCGCCAAAATACTGATCCTCGTCGACTTCGAGATAACGCGGCCCATGTGGTATTGCCCAGTTCTTTCGTGCGCCGTAAAGAGAACGCGGATTCTCTAGATCATCATCTTCTTGAAGATATTCTGTAGCGGAAAAGAATAGAGGAGCATTGCTAGACGAACCTCTCTGTCCATTACTGTGGGAATCTCGGATAGAAGATATCCGAGCTTGGGATTGCGTAAGAAATCGAGAAGCATCTAACATCAGTCAGTTACATTCGTTCATATCGTTCTCACATTCAGAAAACATGGCTCATCGATGTACGCGTTCGTGGCAATCAATAAAGATTATAAGAATCTCCTCTGATTTTTGTAGACAGCCAGTACCTAGAGCGTTTTAAAAGTTTATCCCAAATAGGTTTCCAATGTCCTCAAGCCACTTTCCGTGGGGCAGTGCTGTCTGCTATATTTTGCCAGTATCCGACCTAAGGTATGACGAGTTACGAGGACTCCCAGCTGTATCATCTGATTGATAACCGATGTCTAGCGAGCGAATTCAAAAGCAAGCCTTGCAACAGCCTGTTCACTATATTAACAAAGATTATACAATTTTTTCTTTGAGAAAACTTTCAAAATGCAAATCTAATCTGGTAATTTTTTTCTCATCTTTTCCTTGTGGAAACTCAAGCAAAAAAATTCTCTTATTCTCTCTTCCAAATCCTCATATAGAGAGTGTGTGTTCTACATAAATGCGATTTCTCACCTGAATGCGCTGTCGGACATCATTGCTATCGTTATCGTCGACAGATAGCGTTGAGACATGGTACCAAGGACCACAGACCAGTTCTCAAATGAGTGGAGGCGCTTTAAGGATCTTTCCCAAATGAGATCTCGGGGTCGAAAATCCAGTAAGCTCAAGTAGTCAAAGACGTCCCGTAAAAAGAACTGCAAGGGATCGAATGGCGTTTTTGTTGGGTCATTATTGTTGAAATTGATTTAGAATCCTTTTTTGGGTCCGGCCTGTAAGTTAGTAAATTGCTAAAATAGATATTTACCATTCAATGCTTGTTACAGGTGAATCTCTAATCATATTCGTGACAGTTTGCCATGAAAAGCGCACAATACTGGGCCAGCCATAGACCTCATTAATTGATTCCTTCATCCATGCGCAAGTGTTCGGATCTGAAGGATATCCACTTCCTATCCTTTCGATATCGTGTTTCTTAGCCCGTGCAATTAAATCTGCATCTCGTGTAACTTTCGCAACGACACTGGCTGTGCTGACAATAGGATAAATAGAGTCTGCTTTTTTTGCAACTGTGATATCTATTCCTGGAAACCTTCTCGAAAGTTTAGCTTGATATGATAAAGGCGGTCCCACAGTATCCACATATATCTCAGATACGTTCACACCGGCTAGAAGAATATCTTGGATCAATTCAATCGTGGCTTGATGGGCTTGCTCATTCAAATTAATAACATCGAAACCGGCCGGACGTAGCATATTGACCGAAATGTCCTGCGCAGTCATCACTCTTGTCGCCCAGCCGACGTTCTCGTATAATTCACTACCCTCGGTCTCGAGCCCTTTCATGAGCTCTTCTCGAGCTGCAGGAGTCAATGTCTTTGAATCGGCAAAGCCATAATTCTTTAAACATTGTGAATATTCTGTAAGACAGTAACTCACGCCATAGACCATACTTCCCATGACAGGTCCACGGCCAGCTTCATCGACACCTAAAATACATGGAGCTGAGAGATTTTTTTTTATATTCTTCGGTATCTTTGAAATGTATGAGTAAGACGCGTTATCTATTGAGTCCTTCACAGAATGTGGCTTGAGCACAGTGTGAATCGAAGCTTCCTCCTGATCCAGACCTGTTTCGCTCATTGTAGTATGCTATCGTTTTTGAGGCTAAAGCAATTTTCTATTCACTTAATGTGCACGAATTCTTTAGATATGAGAACGCGTCGAGAAGTGAAGGGTAGTGTAAATTCCGATACATTTTCACGCTACAGGACATCTAGGGAACATCAAGATCTAGCAGCATTGTCAGTATTGACGGAAATACTAAGATTCTGGCAACTATCATCTTCCACTCTAATTATCTAAGTGCTCTCTCTCAAGTAATTGCTCGGTCGACTTGAAATTGTGATGAAATCTGAAGATCCCGAAACAGGCATGGAAACTTGACGGTATACGAACTAATGTGAAGATAGCCGACAGGCCATGTCTAAAGAAACAATCCTACGGCTAGACAAAATTGAAGCAACGGTATATTTCTTCTTGCTTGCATCTTATAATTAGATAAGCAGGTTGAGACTATTGCCCGATGGCTTGCTCCATCAATTCTCATCTCTAGATGATGATCCTACAAGAGGTTTGTCTTTTGGAAAGTAAATGAATATTAAGATTAAGTTCAAACTACCGTTGATTCCTTCCAAGGGTCTGCACAGAGCGGTATGGAATCTATACAAAGTCTACAAACAAGCATAAGAGATATGCGAGGGGAATATGTTCGAGCATTCTCTAAATTGGAAAGTCAACCAGATATAATAGATAATATGCAGAGACATTTCATCTCAGGTGCTCGGTCTTCGGAAAGGTCTGCTCCTCCTATGGAACGGATATCTTCTAAACTTGTCGATCTCAATGATCAAAATACCGATTCAGGCAGCTCAAGTCTGAACTTTCTAGACGAACCGTTTTTATCCATCAGCCAGGTTGAATCTTATTGTGCGGCTACCTTTACCAGGGACGATATTGAGATGACTTTCTACCCAGAGTCAATTAAGGTGAAAATAGCAGTCCTCGCCATATACTAATTACCTTAGATAAACATTCGCGCACTTGCTAAATATACATTTGTCATTGGCTTCGCTAATAATAACTTGACTGCCGAGATACTGGCAGACAGCACAATTTGGTCTAAGGATAAACTTCGGGTAGCCCTGGATAGCTCTATTCATATTTTTCTAAAAGATGTCACTGATCGTCAGTCGAATAAATACAGCCTGTATCAAATTCTGATAACAGCTATTGCGGCAATTGCGAGTTACGATGATCTTTTTCAATCAAAATGCGTCAGATGCAGGAAATATACCGATCCACTCACTTGCTTGCCTCCGGTAAGACGCGTGTTTGATCATATAGAAAATCAGAGGTACATATTTAGAGGTGCCCATTCTACTTGCTATCCACGTCCAGGTACCGACATTCTATAAATGGTCGTGTCCTATCGTTTGTCATCATACACGAATAAACGAAGATCATTGAAAGCAAAGGATAATATATACAGTTCAAGTCCAGTTTCCTTATATGAGATGCTTTATTTGTTTGGCATTTATTTGTGGTATGCTAAGGTCATCTTCTATAACCATTAGGTGATAGTATGGTTGTAACACACACTGAGCATATGGGGCCATATGAAAGAAACAAACCTAGCATGGACATTCGGAAAGGCGTCCAAATGTATCCGGGTTTTTCTTGAGCTAAGATAAAACAGTGCCTGCACGTGCGCTTTTCAAACAGCTCTGCAAGCCAAAAAGGAGCCAATATTCTGAGACATAGGATAATAGAGCTGACGTGACGCAGCACATCTTCCGGTCCCCGGTTCTGACTCTATCTCTTATCCACAATGCCTATCCAGGAGGTGGCATATCCAGCTGCTATGAAACAGCAGTGCTTTGAGTTATTCAGATTAAATAAAGTGTGGGGTCTCGCGACAGATCCTTTTCCCAGACGATCGAGCTTGCCGCAATTTCCATGCTCTCCCCAGCCCCACGAGTATATTAACAGTTCATCTTCTGTCAAGGCTATGACATGTTCTGTTCCAGCAGCGACCAGAGAAAATCTGAGGTGACGGAATTCTGGAAGATTGCTACCCAACTGGCCTAGTCGATCATCTCCCCAGCCAGTTAGAGCTCCATTAGCGCAGCGAAGGAAGATTGATTTGAAGCAACTGAAAAGAGACATGCCTGATAGGCCTGTTCCCACCTCATTCAAATGAGCCAAGTCAAGAGCTGCAAAAGCATATTTATCCTTACCGAATACTCGGAACGTGTTTTTAGACGTGAGCACTATGGTGTAGTTAGAACCGCAGTCAAAATCAAGAACGGATTCGTCGGTACGAGAAGACAGCTCTGTAAATAGAGGACAAGAAAGGCGAGCGGTATCTGTATTATCTGTAAGATTTAGTCCGATGGCCCATAATGAACCATCTTCGTACAAAATAGCTGTATGGAACAGACCACTCCGGATCTTAGATACCAATTTATGCGGAAGCCCTTCAACTTCTGCCAAAAGAGTGCTATTTTTATCAGTTTCACGGCCAAGCTGTCTTTTACTATTGTTCCCACAAGAATAAATGGTGCCTGAGCTTGAGACAAAAAAAGAAAAATCGTAACCTGCGGATGCAAACCGCCATTTGTTAGGCAATAGATTAGTGAACTCGGCTACAATAAACGAGGCGGCATATTTTAGGTGGCCTGGTTCAATACCGAGCTCTCCGTGAAAATTGCTTCCACATACGTAAACAACAGAATCCCAAGTGATTAGGATAGTATGGTTTCCACCACCTCGCAAATCCTTAATGGGGTTCGTACCATCTGGGGGAAGATTAATAGAAATAGGACATAGAGTGGGTATGTCAGTGTCGCGATCGTGTCCCAATCCCAATTGATAGGTAGAGTTCGATCCCAGGCAATAAAGTTCGAAATTGAACATATCACAATAGAAAGAAAGTCTTTCAGCTTAAGAGGCCAAATAAGCAATCGAGAATCTAATTATGATAGAAGTCGTCTCCCAGCTATTATCAAATATTAACTGAGAAATAGCGTTTTCGCTTGCATAACCTCTATGGGTAAAAGATAGTCAGATCGTTTTAAACGATTCCCTGTTCAAGGACGATGTTGATCATCAAGCTGAACACAACCACCAACTAGGTAGGCCAGCATCGTTAAAGAGGCGTATTCCACGTAATCTTAGAACATATGACCTACGAGATATTTTTTTGATAGAGAGATATGGGATAAGTAGCTATCTAATTATTGTGGCTAAACGAGATTCAATCAACGCGGTTCAAACCTTCGCGATTGAAATCAAGGTAGTCATCATTTCCGACATATTATAACTGAAAAGGGGCTAGGTTCACTCTTCTTGTGAGATCAAGCTCGCTCAGCTTACGGTGAGCTACAACCGAACGTGGCCTATATTGTAGCGCAAGCAAGAACAAGAAACCAGAAACCAATCTCAAGTGTACCTCCACAACGAAGGAAGGCATTCCAACGGTCTCAAGGCAGAATGGATATCCTGGTGTCTCCATTGGATGAAAAATGGGAACATCAAGCGGTCATCGCATTGTGTGCTGTTGTGGTGACGGATTTTATCTCTTTCCAACTGCGGGCGGCTCAGAGCCTGACCTCTCTGTCTCTAGGTGACCTAGAACTGTTTTCTTTGATCGAGTGGTTAACAGTACTCTTTTTCTCTTTCACGTTTCGTGTCCCCCTTCAATCGATAAAAGTAAATCAACAGCTTCTTGCCCTTACGCTGTCAGCTGGGTGTGTGATCTTATCGGAATCCTGGATTTCTTTTTTTCCTAGGGTTCCTCTTGCCATATCATACATGACGCCTTTATTGTCGATTCTTGGATTAATAGCGTGCGGAAATTCTTCAGCGAATAAAGTGCGTGACCTCAAAGAGACGCCTAAGAGAAACAAGACTCCTATTCAGACATCTTCGATTGTTGGGATCTTGTTTATATCAGTATCACTTTTCAGTTTCTTGATGCGCGATCATGGTGCAATTGTCTTCTATGGCTGGCTCTCTAGTTTCCTTTGGACCTTAGCTTTCGTTTTCTTAAAAGGCTCTGACATGGAATATACGGCAATCCTCCGATATTTTTCTCTTACCATAGTCGGCTTGATAATCTTAAAATCGGTAACAGAATCTTCAGTCTTCAAAGAATTTCACTACGGCCCCGTTGAAGTGTCTTCACTATATATTCTCTCTGCTATAATGAAAGGAGTAGCAGATATATTTGTTTTAAAACTTTTATCTCTATTCGGAATTATTATGGCATCCTTTTGTATTGTTGCATCCTGCCTGATCTGTCAGCTGTCGATTCCTGAGTCAACAGTGAACTATATGATACTTATTTCAGCTTTCGCAGCGACTGTATATATGTTTCATAATGAGTTAGATTTCGAAAATATGAAGATATACCAAATTTCGATTTCGAAATCACAAGTGTTCGCTGTTTTTTATGCGTTTTGTCTCTTTTTAATCTGTGTAAGTGCCGCCTTTACTAAATTTTCCTCTATGGATAATATAATTGATATCGAATTTGGATCCATTCCGAGCCAACTCCACCCAGTGATGGAGCATGCAATTTCTGCTAGGGATGAGTACAACAGAGTCATGGCTTCTCAATCAAGAACCTTGAGTGACGCAGTGGAAGCCTATAAAACAAGGTACGATATAGCACCTCCTCCTAATTTCGATAAGTGGTTTCATTATGCTCAGTCCCAGGGTGTCCAATGGATAGACAACTATGATTCGATCTATAACGGTCTTCGTCCATTCTGGGGTATGTCTCCTCAGAAAATAAGAAATTTAACAAATTCAATACTATGCACTCGCGAGGAATTTCATGGATTAACTGGCTTTGTGATCCGGGCTGGACATGTTGTTGATATTGTAGGGTATAAGGACGGTTGGGTCGATAAACACATACGCGACATGATTGATGATTTTGTGCGATACCTACCCAACATGGATCTTATGTTTAACAAGCATGACGAAAATCGAGTTCTCGTTCCGGGAGATGAAATGGCTCAGCTACTATTGAGCACGCCTAAAAGTGGATCCCTGAATAAGTTCACACACCAGCGTCTGGAGTATATTGATGAAGGTGAAAATGATGATAGTTTCTTTAACGTTATTACCCGTGAAAACATTTGGCCATTTGTACGGTTATCATGCCCCGCAGATTCTGCTGCTCGGAATTTATCTTCCAGTAAAGATGAAGTGGGTCGATATCTTGATAAATTTGGATTTTTGTATAATCTTTCTGCATCAGAGGATGTATGTATTACTCCAAGCTTCAGAAATGTTCACGGAATGATATCACGGCCAAACGTGATGAGACTGAGCACTCAATTACTACCGATATTCTCTCCATCCAAAATAGGTGCCTTTCAGGATATTTTATTCCCTTCCCCTTGGTATTATGCAGATCGCACCCCTATTGACTATTCAAAAGATATGTCTTGGGACGAGAAAGAGAATATCATATTCTGGCGTGGTGCCACAACGGGGAGTTACTCAGTGCTGAACTCGTGGAGGCGAAGTCATCGCCAAAGGTTTATCGAATTTCTCGAAGCTGACTCTTCGGAGCCATTTGATGTTCTTATGAGAGCCAAGAACAACTCCTGGCTACACACTAGGATGCCCAAATCTGAGCTAGAGCGTCATATGGATTGTCATTTTTCAAATCCAGATCAATGTGACCCAGCTGACTGTGATGCGCAGAGAAATTATTTTCACATGAAGGGTTCAATTGATTTTCAAAGCCTGTGGAAATATAAACTTCTGCTGGACTTGGACGGAAATGCTCTTTCAGGTCGATTTTATGCCTTCATGAAGTCTAATTCAGCTGTCATTAAGCAAACTATCATTCATGAATGGCATATGGATCGTATTATACCCTGGTACCATTATTTTCCTTTATCATTTCAACTTCATGACGCCCCAGAACTTTTCAGATACCTGACGATGGAGCCTGAGGGAATGGATCTGGCTCGCACACTTGCTGCTCAAGGAACACAGGGATCACAACTACTTTCGAAGGCCGAGATGAGAGTTTATATGTTCAGGCTGCTCCTAGAATATGGACGGATAATCGACGATAATCGAGATGAGTTGGGTTTTACGGGATAAAAATGGGTGTGGTCATAAGAGTCGAAGTCAGTCAGTAAATTTCTGGAAAAAGACTTCTGTGTATATTAATATTTATAGAATAAAGATCGAGTACGGCGATCGACAGAAGTTGTAAAGTTTTCAGTCTACGTTGTCAAAAGTACTTAAAGTAGCGTGTAATGGTACCAGTGCGCTTTCTCGTTTCGAACAAAGCAGGCTTCTTTAATGATTAGAAGTAAACTTTAATTGAAACACCTCTGGTCATTCACACTTTGGCTTGATCACATTTTTGGTTGAGGGAAGAAGCAAGATGTTGGATATGATTGACCTGATCGTGAAGAAATTGGTGATCAGTTTGATCATCATTCTTGTTTGGGCTGAAGTCATTTATGGAACTTCAGGTGCATATTCCTCTGACCAGATACTATATTTGAGGTAAAATTACTACTTTTATCATTGATCTGATACCTTTAGAGAAGAAGCTCGGGATATGTTCTATTATGGCTGGAACAAATACCTTGCACATGCCTTCCCTGAAGACGGTAAGACTATAAACTAGTCAAATATTATGAATTTCTAACACACTAGAGTTGTGCCCATTGTCCTGTAAAGGAATAGGCAGTGACAAGAACGATCCTATGAATATTGGTCGAAATGACGTGCTGGGTGACTATTCGTTGACTTTGATCGATTCACTTGATACTTTTGTTGTCTTTGGTGATAGAAAAGGTTTTGAAGATGCTGTGTCCTTGGTTCGTGACTTTGTCACTTTCGAGTTACCATCGAAGGTTCAAGTTTTCGAATGTACCATTCGCATAATTGGAGGGTTACTGTCTGCTCATATCTACGCTTCATCTTCAGATTATGGATTTCAAATTGAAGGTTACGATGATTTTCTTCTCCACATGGCCAAGGAAGCCGCTGACCGTCTTCTACCAGCTTTTGATACCCCTACAGGTATCCCTCTTCCTCGGGTTAACCTAAAATATGGTGCCCCAAACGATACACAATTCTCCGATACATGCTCAGCAGGCGCGGGTAGCTTAATTCTTGAGTTTTCTGTTCTGTCACGATTGACGGGAGATCTCAAATATGAAAAACTTGCGAAAAGGGCTTTCCTGAGTATCTGGAGACGGAGATCACCCTTAGGATTGATTGGATTCAGCATCGATCCTAATACTGGCTTCTGGGCGAATGACTTCTCTGGTATAGGAGCTGGAATGGACTCTTTTTTTGAGTACTCTTTGAAGTCATATATTCTATTGGGAGAAGAAGCGTTCTTGGATGTTTTCATTGAATCCTCGCGCGCTATACAGGAATTCATGGCTGATGAATGGATTATTCAGAACGTTAATTTCGAGACAGGGATGCCCATGGTCCCTTGGATAGATTCATTGGCGGCATTTTTTCCAGGACTTCAAGTGCTCGCTGGAGATTTGGCCGGCGCAATAGAAGGACATCTCGTTTACTATAAATTGTGGATGCAATATGGAGGGATTCCTGAACGATGGAACGCAATACCTGGATACTCCGGTATCTCGATAGGCTGGTATCCTCTTCGTCCAGAATTTATCGAGTCAAATTATCATTTGTATCGAGCAACCAAGGACCCGTTTTATTTGAGCGTCGGAGAGCAAATTATTCGCGATCTTCAGTCTGGAATGAAGGTTAGATGCGGCTACGCAGGAGTAGAAGACTTGTCGACTGGCGTGCTCAATGATCGAATGGAGAGTTTCTTTCTTTCAGAAGTTGTGAAATACCTTTATCTCCTCTTTGACGAAGAGAACGCACTTAACCAGGATGACTCGAATTTTGTATTTTCAACAGAGGCACATATCCTTCGTCTTCCTAATAACACAGCATCATCTTCTCCTTTTGTTGACCCGTCACGAAAATCTGCACTCTGGAAGCGTGCTCAAGAGACATCATGTCCTTACATAGAACCGCCCTTCTTCTACTCTACAATTGCCTCCTGGGATAGTTTTTATCATTTGGATGGTATTTTTAATTACTCAATGCCAGAGGATGCACCTTTGTGGAGAAAGCGCGGTCTTAAAAGAGAAATTGCTGAACTTCCTGCGGTTCCTGATGATACGTTTTGTTCCCCTCTCTCATTGTCCGGTATATTTAATCTTCATTTTGCATCCGAGAGCTCTTCAATTCGTGCTGGTCCATTTAAGAACCGCAACGGCGATATTGTGGTGCAGAATTTTGATGGTCTTCGATTGGTATTGAAAGAGAGCAGAAGGCTCAGCCCAAAGACTTTGGAGAGAAGTTCTGATAGATTTGAGGAGCAAACGGGCGAGAAGTTTTCTATAAAGAGCACTTCGAAAACATTGGCGACGTTGTTCGGAATTCATGATGCAGACAGTTTGTACAGTTATCAAATCCGGCTGCTGGCAGTCGATGGTGTACCTTTAAAAAAAGGGAACAAGCTGAGAGTGTCAGATTTTCAGAAGAAAGGCTTTCAAGAAGATAGCGAATTAAGCGTGGGAGATGATGGAACATTGCGATTCCATGGAATAGTCATAACCAACATATTGATAGAATAGAGTGAATATCCAAGACACAATTAGTATTGGAAATCTGAAGGTTGAGCTCAAGTTACTGGATGTCGTTGGCATCTTCCATGTCTAAGAGCTCAGGCAGCATGTCTTGGGACTGTGAGAACTGCTCAGCTGCTGAACTGCAATGCATCGGCAACAAAATTGCTAGTGCTCGATATGTTATAAGAAAGTTTCCGTGAAGGTAGAGAGGTGCCTGTTTTCTTAATTGATAAAAATACCAAGTGGAGGCGGAGGCGGTGAAGGTAGAGGGGCTCATTTTCATCGCATTTGCATCAAGTATTATGTTAAAAGTACAGTTATGATATTCTGAAATGACACATTAATGCTTTCCTTTCTCTTCTATATGTTCCCGGTCAAGAAATTCCCTAAGTGGTAGTGGTTGAACACAAGTAGTCTCTGTCGAACTCAATCTTACAAAAGAACAAAGACGGGTGCATTCAATTGACTTTTCCCATCCAACCCAGGTATTTGCATCAGAAAGACATATTCTACTATGTCGCCTCTAAGCTTATTCACAATCTCACCGGCAGCTCTAGCAGTACCACCAGTGGCAATAATATCATCAACGATGAGCACTTTTTGACCTGGCTTAATGGAATCTGCTTGCATTTCGACAATATCAGTTCCATATTCCTTTTCGTATGTGGCTTGTACAGTTTTTCCAGGCAATTTACCGTACTTTCGTAAAGGAGCAAAGCCAACTCCTAATTGTAGAGCCAGTGTGGGCCCAAAAAGGAAACCTCTTGCCTCAAGAGCAACAACTAGATCAACCTTGATATCTTTTTCTTTCAGATGATACTTTATGGCATCAATTACAGCCTGAAAAGCCTTGGGCGAGGCGAAGATAGGACAGATGTCCTCAAATAGAATCCCTTTTTTAGGGAAGTCTGGATATTGGCGAATAGCCGAACGAATCGTCGCGATGTGAGAAGCCAGGGGATCACTCATCAGATCAGGTAGACAAAAAAAATCCGCAGAACGTGGGATCGCTACAGCGCCAGCAGAGCGAGGATTGATCTTGAAGTATCGAAAGAACGCTATCTATAAACACTTAAACAGAATCGGATGGTCTAAGATGCCATCAATAATTGTTACTGATGATGATCTCTATCGAAGATCATCTCAATATCGAGATTGGTCATTTACAAAAGACCGGTTGAGCAAGTTACGTGTCGAGCTCAATACGAAAACCAGAGAGAAGGTAAAAGATCAGAAGTACTTGACTGTCGAAGAGGAACAAGATCTGATTCTGTTTTATTGTATGAGAAGTCAGGATCTTTGCAATGTGTTTGGCTTACCGTCTCATGTGAAGGTAATGAGAAATAGATGACGATTCTCTGACACTTAGGCTACATGTTTGGCATACTTCAAAAGATTCTTTCTGTATAATAGCGTGCTTGATTATCATCCGAAAAGAGTCTTGTAAGGATCAATTGACGAGGGAGTCGACTAATGTTAGGTATACTTGTCTCTTTCTTGCCTCAAAGTCAGAGAATTACTTTATCCCTATAGAGAAATTTGCTCAGAAGATTCCTAAGATCTCAGAGGAATCCGTTCTTAGTCTTGAGTTTCTTATTCTTGAGGCGCTGGGCTTTGCCTTAGCAGTGCATCATCCTTTAGTGTCTCTCCATGGCTTCATGCTCGATATGCAGACTCAATTCAAGGATATAGAGAAGTATAATGATAGTCGTGTTCTCCGATCTTTTGAAGATGCTCGAAAAAACTTCAACTCATTAGGGATATATTCGGATGCCGAATTCTTATATACACCTCCCCAGATCGCCTTGGCTGTGTTCTTTGAGACTGATATGGAACTAGTCGAGGACTATCTGCGGATAAAGTTCCCGGATGGCAGTGACCATGGATGTGAGCAAAGCGGTCTTACCCACGATCGGAATCGTTTATTAGCCGTTCTAAACGAAATAATAGCTGTGTTTCACAGTGTCAGCTTCAAAGAAAGAGAAGTCGTTTCTTCTATTGATAAGCGACTCTATTTTTGTTCACATCCTGAAAGGTAAATCTTACAAGTCTGGAAAGGCTTGTTTTTTCTGATGAGGACAAAATCCTAGCCAATCTCATCATGAGTTATGACCAATTTGATTATCTTAAATGGTTACTGACTGGAGAAGTTGTATTTTAAAATGTATATATACGTTGGGTTACGGACAACATGTTTACATAACTATGAATCATGCATTTATTCCTTCATAAATCTAAGATATTTTGAAGCTGCTCCGATTTCTTCTATTTGACAATGCCCTCCGAAACCAATCATTATATTATAGTGGTAGCTTTCATCATTGACCTTTGGCATCCACCAAGTCCGATACACGCATCTTCTTCGGTTTGCTCTGAGCCGCCGCTGTATGAGCTATGGTAGCAGGAGATGAGGATAGTGAATGTTTAGGAATAGCCGATGTAGACCAGATTCTCTCATTGCTTAGCATTGCTCCTCCAGCCGGTACTGCGACCGGAATTGCAACAGAATCAGATGCCGTCGAGCCACTCTTTGACGAGGTCTTTTGACTCCGAATCGCCAGTCCATTATCCAGTGACACTGACCGAACAGGGTCCGGGTTTACATCCTGGGCACGCTGCAAGGTGCGCCCTCGCTCTAATTCTAGCGCGAGTTCACGCTCGTGCCGTTGAATGCTATGAAGCCGAGCTAACTGGTCCCTCTCCCTTTCACGCTCAAGCTCAAGTTCTAGTTCTAATTCACGAGTTCGCCGGCGATCGTAAAGACGATCGCGCTCAAGTTGCTCCACACGCCTGACCAAGTCAGCATTCATCTGCATTAGGTCGTCAAACTTCATTCTTAATTTTCCTTCTACCTCTCCTATGAGAGACTCTGTCAGCCTCGATGTATCCGGTGTATCCATCTCCGGTACACGACTGCGGAATAGATCATTAACGAGCTCAAGCTCTGAGAGGCGGCTTCTCATGGAGCTTCCGCTCATGCTCATCTGTTGTAGCGTTGCACCAGCTGCAGAGGCTCCTGAATTGGGGCCTGAGTACGATGAATTCTGATGGTCGACAGGAGGAGGGAGATTTTCAAAGGTTGAGACCGATGGAAGATGGCCATGTGATGTCTCCGTGGGGATAGGTGAAGATTGTGAAGATGAAGTGACGTGAAATGGGATAGGCGGCCGCGTCATTGGCCTTGGAGATGCGGGATATGAATCGGTTCCGTTGCTTTCAAGAGCCGGAGAAAGAAGAGATAACGAAGGCAAAACAACTGGAGCTGTGGCTTGCGCTGACTGCGGGGCTGGTGATGCCACAGGGGATTCCGATCTCTCACTCTCGTGAACGCGAGGCCTTTCTCGGCCGTTTTCTCGCGAGGCATCTTTTGTTAACTCTTTTGGGAGGGCAGGAGGGGTATCAGATCGAGCTTTGTCCCCTGAGCCTTTTTTCCGGGGCTGAGGAAGAGTTTTCATTCTATTTCGAGACTTGATCACATCAGTTTTGAGGGAAATAGGGCGAGGCCGGCCATGTAATTTGAGAAAGAGACCACAGGCATTGCAAAGAACTTGTCCTGATTCGTCTCGCCGCCAAAGAGGAGTAGTCGAAGTACTGCAATTCTGGCAGACAGGGGACGACCCACCTTTCGAGTCGCCGTTCGGCGTATGGCCGGAGTGAGGGGAGTTATTCCGATTTCCAGGACCCAGGTTATCTGACGATAGAGCATCCGCGGTATTATGGGGATGCTCGGGCTTGGGGACCGAGTCGCTAGAGCTTTTGACCACAGTCAACGGTGTCCGAGGCCCGGAGTCGTGCACCGGATCCACCGGAGGTTTGGGATTGATGGTTTGGGGGGTTGCTGACATGTATTAGAAGTCTGATATCCCCACTGTGGAGAGGTGAAGTCTGAGTGATATCGATGGATTCGGTGTCGAAAATTTCTTATCGGTCGGGCACGTGACGGTCTCAGAATAGAAGTGCCACAATGTAGAGACCACTGGGCAAAAGGGTGATAAGATAAGCATCACAAAATGAAAAGGGAAACAAAAAAATTTGGTCAAAGAAGAATATGCATCTGTATGATTTAACTATTTGTCTCTTTCGCACTTGTTTAAAATACGTGAATTGTGGTTATTCATGAGCCTTGTTGTACATTAGGAATGCCTACTATAGTATAATTTGAGTCACGTTGTAGCGACCGATCTTCATCTGAATTGAATGGTTTTCCTGATGCTGATTTTGTCGGTTACAGTTGATGACTATATGCGCTTGGCCTGCCGAAATCATGTTCTTATGTGCCGAGGACCCAGAAAGATCAAGAAGAACTGACTCTTCTTCTTGATCATGGTCATGTGTGCGCGAGGGTTAGCGATTGGTCGATCAATGAGCGTGACGTCACGTATTTCCATAGCCTTGTGCATCTTTAATTTTCAGCCATGCAATAGATAGTAACTAGTGGTAAAGCTTTTTCAATAATGCTATGCAGTCAAAATTTGACATCTTAATGGGCCTTGGGCCCGAGGTTGCCTTGATAAGAACAATTCCTATCGGTCTTATCACTTTTGGCTCCACCGAGAACATGAGGTGGTTGGTTGTGACTGTCTGTCTCCACCTGGGGAAGGCCTTCGACGGACGATGATTGTTTCAGGCCCGTTACCGTGCAGATAGTATCTGCAGAGACATTCGAATTCGAATTGTCTGTTTTATTACCTGCTCTTTTTCTTAGTCGGCTTCTTGATCGACCGATCTTGGAGCAGCCGATGCTTACGATTGCGTGACATGGAAAAGGGTCTGTTGTCGTATCTCTGTTTAGGTAATCATTCCCAAGGCGCTATTAATCAGATCACAGAAGATTCGATAAGTAAAGAAGGCATGATGATTTGTTCGCAGCCTTTTTGCATCACTGATGGACCCCACATTACTATTCCTAATTACTATTTCTAATAGTACCTGACATTTAAAATCTGTAGCATGCTTATTTAACCGGCGATCTTGTGACCAGCTGAGCGGCTAGTCTGTATGGAATCTATAAAACATTGCTATATTCTGCGTTTATGTCGCCAACTGGTAGTCAGCTTGATACCTTGTTTTAGGGCCTTCTGATTCGATAACAGTCTCGATCTGATGACCTCTCCGACGTATTACCAAGGGTTCAACTATATGAGACCTGTAGTCATGTTGCTGTCATGATTGATGCACATGATACCATGAACAATTTCAGTTTCTACGCTTAAGGTGTGTACTTCGTGGATCCTCTTATTGCTCCTATCTATCGCATGGAAGTATAGTTTGTAGCTCGAGATAAGCATTGTTGCATCTTCTGTCTCGTTAATATATGAATCCTCGGTATTTCACATCGTGTAAAAGCTTCCTCTGTGCTATCCAGAATTTATTTGTACTTTTAGGAACCTTGTCGACGGTTCAGCATCGCCCGCGAACGTCTCGGCAGAAAGCCATTTCACATCCATCACGTGCACTCAGCTAACGCAACCATCAACCATGAACGATGAGGAGGCTCAGGGTGCGCAAGAGGTGCCTTCTAGACCCCCTTTCACCAAGAGGAAGTCACTGGATGCATTGAATCAGACATTCGAGCGCTGGGCCGGAGAGTTGTCTTCTCGGTACAAGAAAACGATCTCTCGATTATCAATATCGCTAGGTAACCACGCCATTCAAAGTGATAATCTCCCTATATACTACTCGGTCTTTGTCCCCCCGCCTAATTGCCCCTTATACACTGGCAAGGATCCATCGATTGAGCATGCTTCGAGAGATCACTTCGAACGGATTGTAGATGCCACCGTCGATGCTATCTCAAGCGGAGTCCAACCGAAGCTGATATCACAGGGTTCATCAGGCTCTTATTTTGTCTACGACAGGTCAGGTCTAGTCGTTGGAGTGTTCAAGCCAAAAGACGAGGAGCCCTACGGGCCTCTGAGCCCGAAATGGACTAAGTGGGTGCACAGGAACCTTTTTCCTTGCTTCTTTGGCAGGTCCTGGTATGAATTATATGCCCGAGTTTCATTGTTAACCTATGCAGTTTGATACCTAATCTTGGATACATCAGTGAGGCTGCAGCCTCAATTTTAGACCGTCAACTGATGACTTACATCGTTCCTTACACCGACACTGTCTATCTATCGTCGAAGTCATTCTATTACCGCTACTTCGACAAGCGGAGATATAACAAAAAGGGTATCCCCCTCCCTAAAAAGGTCGGCTCGTTCCAACTCTTCCTTCATGGCTATAAGGACGCCACGTCCTTTTTTCGAGAACATCCATGGCCAGAACGGCGTCCGAAAGGGCCACTTACATCGTCAAACAACCACCATGTACTAGACTCAGAAGGCCACTACGACCTTTCTTTATTGTCGGCATCAGGGTCGAGCCATCATCAGTCGGGAGAAGATGAATCCCAATATCCATCATCACAGTCTCCAAGTGCAGAGGAGTTCTGGACCCCAGAGCTACAGCAACAGTTTAGGATGGAACTCGAAAAGCTTGTGATTCTGGACTATATAATGAGGAACACAGATAGAGGCTCTGACAACTGGATGATCAAGGTAGAGATGGACGAGCAAACTGGTAAAAGAAAAGTGAAAATCGGTGCCATAGACTCTGGTTTATCTTTTCCTTGGAAGCACCCTGACGAATGGCGATCTTACCCGTTTGGCTGGCTCTTCTTACCAGTTTCCCTGATAGGCCTTCCCTTTTCAGACAATACAAGAGAGCATTTTCTCCCTTTGATATGTTCAACCTATTGGTGGCAAGAGACAGCAAGTCTTCTGCAAGAGTGCTTCTCGAGAGATTCGGATTTCAAACCGCGGATGTGGAAGAAGCAACTTGCACTCATGAAAGGTCAAGCTTTCAATGTCGTTGAAACTCTTCGAGATCGTACTCAAGGTCCCCTGGAATTAGCTAGACGGCCGAGCGTCATGGTATGGGATGATATTATGCAGATTCCTTTAGCTGTCTCTCATATACCTCCGCGGCATAAGTTTGAATTCCACGAAAACTACATCGCAGAGGAGGACGAAGATGGAGCAAGTGACGACGAATTGCAGTATAACGTGAGTCCTCTTTCTCATTCTGTGAGAACGAATCGCTATGCTATCCCCAGTAGACTACATAAGGGAAATGAAGAAGAGAGGCCTTTACTGAGTCCGCCTACAACCGGCGGGCGCGCAAGCATCACCGACGACGAGAACTTCGACGAACCTAGGGAATTTCCGGCTCTCAAGCAGACAGGAAGGGATAAAAACTACCATCCACTGAAAGCTAGGGAGACTCACAGTACCTTAAAATCGGATTTTCAGACGGATGATTCGGAAATACAAGATAGTGCGAGCGCTTCTAACAGCGTAGGAGCGCGCTCATTATCAGGCGACAGTCATAGCGGATACATGGTTGCACAGGATGTTCACCAAAGAGAGGTGATTGTCGAAAGGTTGGAGAATGTTAAAAGAAATCCGGTGTTCACATGGTGTTGATGAGCGTCATCGCAGAAGAGCTGAGCTCAAATGATTCGGGAAACCTAGCGCAAGTCGTGACTTAAAAGATGATAATAAAAACTGTAAATTAATGTGTAGTTCTACTTAGGTTAATAGTAAGACATCATTACGGCTCTAGTAAGTGCTCTCTATCTCTTCACGATTTACGTGTATTACGTGTATTCATAGACATCATTTACCGCTAACTCCGTCCTACTAATTTTCTGGCTGTCGTCCTGACTCCACATTGGCTAAAGATCAAACAGGGTTGAAGAAGACTGGATTTCTCAGAAACCCCGGCTGAAATCGCATCCATCGGGAGTTTTGAGTTTCATGATTCAAGGCCTGTTCTTGCAGAGTCAAGTTCCCATATTGCGTTTCTCTTCAGAATTTCTCTAAGACGCAACGATCTATCTCGTCGTGAGCCTTAAGACATAAAACAAGTGGCTCTTTAAGATTATGCTAAGTGCAAATGGCATTAAGCTGTGCTTGACGCGTTATGGGAAAGCAGCCTTTTACTTAGAAGCTAGACTACAGCTGAAACCTACGTTCAATGCTAATAATGTGATGTCCATGAGAAGAGGCTTATATGGAATTCAAAACATTTCTACGCAATCTTCACTTGCGTCAAATAATGATGTGACCACCTTCGATCCAGATCTTTCTGAAGAAGGTGGAGCTGCAGTAGTAAAACTTAGGCCTTATCAGGAAGAATGTATTGACTCCATATTAGAATGTTTCGATAAAGGCGTTAATCGGGTCGGGGTAAGTTTAGCTACAGGCTCAGGTAAAACTGTGATATTCTCGCATTTGATTGATCAGACACCTTCATGGCACAAGGAAGCAACGAGGACATTGATATTGGTCCATCGCCGGGAATTAGCTTTGCAGGCCTATGATCACTGTCTTCGTGTTATGCCAAACAAAAGTATTGGAATAGAAATGGGACCTTATCGGACCGCAGGCGAAGATATAGTTATAGCCAGTATTCAAAGTCTTCAGAGAGGGAAGAGATACGAGAACTTGGATCCATCTACTTTCAAGCTTGTCTTGATCGATGAAGCTCACCATGGTGTCTCAAGATCTTTTCTAGAAGTCCTAGACTATTTCGGCTGCTCCAGCATTGAATCGAAAGTCAAAGTTGTGGGTATGTCAGCTACGCTTTTTAGACATGATGGTCTAGCACTGAGCCGAATAATAGACCAAATAGCTTATGATCGCGATTTCATCGAAATGATGAGAGGGGGTTGGTTATGCCCTGTCAAATTCACCACAGTGAAGACTAATATCTCCTTGAAAGACATACAACAAACAAATGGCGATTTTAATGTTGCCGCTTTGTCGAAGGTTTTTACGTCTCAAGAGGCTCTTGACTTAGTGTTTGGATCTTGGTATAAATATGCTAATCTTGAAGAGAGAAAGTCAACTATCGTGTTTTGTGCAGATATTGAACATATTCTGCGCCTGGAAGAGATGTTTCGGCGACACGGGATTTCAGCGCGACATGTTGTTGGTAGTACGCCTAAAAGAGAACGGGATAAGATCGTGGAAGAGTTCAAGCAAGGAAATTTTCAAGTTCTCTTGAATTGTGGGGTGTTCACAGAAGGCACTGATATACCTAATATTGATTGCGTTCTGCTAGCTAGACCAACAAGATCTAGAAACCTACTTATCCAAATGGTGGGCCGAGGAATGAGAGTTTCAGAATCGAAGACAGACTGTCATGTGATTGACTTGATTGGGAATAACGACAAGCGTCTGCGCTCTATCCCTACCCTCTTTGGGCTAGATCCTGGACTTATTGTCGAAAGAGCTAGTGCAGACGAACTCCGAGATCGTAAAGCAATATGGGAGCAAGAAGAAAAGAGGAACCTTTTAGTTGACTCTATACGGTCATTGGAAAAAGCGGGAATAACAGTTAAACATGATTCAAGCGGAATTCGGGTGAAGTTTATCACCTATGACTCTTTGATGGAATATCTAGTAAATGAACAAGACAGCGAGGAGAGCATCTACAGATTTTGCTCCGAAAGCAGGTTTGCTTGGATCCCGATCTCCTACGACAAGGCGATCTTGAGCGATTTGTCTGCAAGGTACAAGCTGGAAAGAGATAAAGAGGGAATTTATACTCTCACGTACACTCGACGAGAGCAGAAGATGAGCTCACGAAATGGCCTACAATTTTACACGTTATCTCATACCATTTTCAATGACAAGTTCGATACTCTCGAGCATGCTTTCCACGCCGCGGATCATTATATTCAGAATCGAAGGGGAGCCTCAATGATGCTCAAGTCAGCACGCTGGCGGTCTGAACAAGCTACCAGTAAACAAAACCAGTTACTAGAGTCTCGGATGGGAAGGATCTTTGAGAGCAAAAATGGAAAAGGGGCGACTTTATACTCGTCTCTTCAGCGGGGACTTACGGGTCTTAATCGAGGACAAGCTTCAGACCTCACTACTTTAATCTTCAACGGGGGCACGGCAGCAGTCAAACGGAAGTTCGTTAAACTGGCCGAGACTATGGATAAAGCATCAGCAGCAGACGGTCAAGTGGTCCCGTGATCTTTGTCGAGTCTTGATACGAAAACCCCTTGTCGCTCAATCGCAGAGCAGCCACTTCAGGGAATTTCAGGATAGCTTGCTCTTGGTAAGACGTGTTTTACTGGAGTCTCATGATTTCTGCCAATAACCAGACGAACGTACTTGTACTATATATATTTCTGTCTGAAATTACAGATAGAATCAACTATTGTATACTATACAAAGATTGCTCTTGTTTCTGTTATGGCAAAATTGCTGTAGTTCTCAAGGTAGTTAGTATCTAGAAGTCTTACTCTAGAGACAAGGGCTTGAAGCATCTTCTTTTTCGGAAAAGAATCTTAGTATTGCCAAGAGTGAAATCCTAGGGACATACTGATTGTTCTACCATTGTTTATCAAGTAAAGCGTCAAGAGTTCTTGGCATGTAAATTATGGCAATCCACGGCTATTAAAGGGAATTAGGTTCCTGAACGGACATCTAATACCTACAGAGCATAGATCACATATCCAGAAATAAAATCACACCTTATCCATAGTCCCCTCGTTCAAAGTGATGATAGCGAAATTGTGGGATAGTGACTGACAAAATATGCAATAATTGATTGGACGATGGCTATCTCGGAATGAACGAGACATGATACTGACCTGCGGCAATTCCTATCATATCAGCCTCAAGTACATTAGGTAGATCAGGCTACAAGTGGCTCGACTCACGATCTACTAGGCATTAGATATGATATTGATATCTTCTGGACATTTGTCAATTCGTTCAAGTTCGAATTCCTAGAATGGAGAGCCGTTGTCGTCATACATTGGAATCCAGGTGTGAGAGACGACATATGCTATAAAGGGGACAAAGCTTACCACCAGAAAGAGTTGCTTGACTGTCAACGGCAACCGATTTCGATTGAGTACTGAAAAAGCTCAGCGTCTGCGAAGTGGAAACTCCACCTGACCTTCCTTTTTCTCGGTCATTCATCATCGCTATTCTCCTATACTGTCTTAACTGGGGCTTTTGAAGACTATAGTTCTCATTAACGCAGTCTGAGAAACAACTCCGATCTTTCTAAGCTTGGACTGCCTAGAGTCAGACATGCCTGAGAAGGCAAAAGTGAGCTATATTTGTTTGTTGACCTCTAACATTATGCGAAACTTAGTACTACGATCCTTCTGGTTTCTATCTATAACGAGTCTGCACATTTGCTAAAGGACGATAGCTACAGCCTGCTACGATTGTTTCAAGTCCTTTCAAGTGAAGAAAAAGCCAGTCTAGAAGGCTTTGTTGGCAGTTATAGATAGCTGGAAGCAAATGTAGTGCTAGAATGCTGTGCAGTTTTTTAGGTGTCCAAATTTATTGAAAGTTCAGAATCGGGAGACCGGTCCTATAACAATCTCAGTTTATCATCTAGATGTTCAAACCTAGATAATTATACATCCAGGTATTCGAGTTCCAGTGAAGGATCTCGATCTCAGAGTTCCGATTCGCGATCAGGCAAAAACAAGGCTGCTCCTTCAAAGGGTCATACAATGCCTGCCGAATCTCCGAATCAGTCTGAAAAGCCCTCTTCGACGATGCATGCACCTTATAAATCTAAGAGTCCATATAAGCTTACTTCGATCCTTAGTTGCTTTACTATTGTCTTTCTGCTCTTAGTTTATTACTCATTCACCGGTCTACAGTTGGACAATAATGGCTGTCGCATGTCTTATATGATACCTTCCTATGTTCGACTGAAAGGATTTGACACCAAATTCACCGAGTATGCTTCGAAATATTCACTCTTTCTGTATCGCGAACAAGGAGTTGATGATACCTTGCGACCGGAGGGTGTCCCGGTCCTTTTCATTCCAGGGAATGCTGGAAGCTATCGTCAAGTCCGTGCCATAGCTGCAGCGTCATCCTACCTCTATCAATCTCTAGCTTCATCTGCCCACTTACCTCACAAAATGAAGTCTCAGAAATTGGACTTTTTCACTGCTGATTTTAACGAGGATTTCACTGCTTTTCATGGCAGAACTCTCTTGGATCAAGCCGAATATTGTAACAGTGCTATAGCTTATATTTTGTCTCTCTATAAAGACGAAAGCACTGAAGGAGAAGGAGTGGTTGCTCCAAAGTCAGTCATCTTACTGGGCCATTCTATGGGTGGTATAGTGGCTCGCACAGTCGTAACATTAAATGATTATGTTGCTGACTCAGTGAATACAATCATCACGCTATCAACTCCCCACGCTCTGCCACCGGCTACTTTTGATTGGGACATTGTTCGCATTTATAAGAAGGTAAACCGTTATTGGAGGGACTCTTATTCTTATGATCTTGTGGGCCGCAATCCTCTGATCGGCGTCACCCTTGTCTCCATTGCAGGAGGTAAGCTCGATCAGGTTGTACCTTCCGATTATACATCGGTTTCTTCTTTGGTACCTCTCAGCCATGGATTTACGGTGTTTTCTTCTTCCATTCCAGAGGCATGGACTAGCGTGGACCATCAAGCCATTGTCTGGTGTGATCAGATCCGAAAAAGCATTGCTCTAGCACTCCTTTCTATCGTGGATAGTACTGTACCTTCAAAAACGGTTCCAGTGAAGGAGCGAATGGACATTTTCAGGCAATATCTACTAACTGGACTGGAACCAGACCTGAAACCGCTTAGTTCGTCAAGTACAACTCCCGATGTGCTTTTAAAGCTTGGGGATATTTCCGAATCCATTCTACCTTTTAAAAGACGGGTATCTCTAGATTCTATAACTGGTAGGCGGAACTACTTGTTCCCAATCCCTCCTGCTTCTCCTCCCCGAAACGACCTTATGTTTACTCTTTTAACCGATTTTGCTTTGCATTCAAGAATATCTGTATCCCAAGAGGAGCCCTCTTTCGTTCCTGCGGATATCGGCCTGGAAGTGGCTTTATGCAAATATGCTTATGCTCCGAAATTGTCACTTGCTGAAACTCTTTCTTTGAGCACGGTCGATTTCCGAGAGCAAAGCGAAACAAGCAGTGGAAGATCTGCTGGCACAGACTTATACTGTAAGAATGTTGGTGAGGACGCTGTTATCCTTCCATTTTCTCATTTGGATTCGAGAGACGAAAAGCCTTTATTTTATATGCAATATAACCTTTCCGAAGTTGCTGAATACGATTTTATATCGCTGTTTAGCCTTGCTGATAGTCCGCGGAAGGGATTCGTTTTGGCTGAGATGGTAGATAGTGCTAGTAACACTATCACAATCGATTCGGCAAACTGGCAGCTCGCTTTAGGTGGAGCATCTTTGGAGATCCCAAAAAATAGACCGACAATGATGAAAATTAATATCCAGAGCGCTTTTAGTGGGTTGCTTTCTTATAAAGTTCGCCTTTCTAGAGAGCCATCCTCTCAAAATGATCGTCAACAAGCATTCTTTCCACCACTGCTTCGTCAATATGTCAACGAGCCTTTTGAAAGCAAGTTTTTCTCTAATTTCACTGCTGCTGATATCAGCTCTCATGGGGGTATGGCCCCGTATATGCCACATTCTGTTGGTGCGAGACATGGCGAGCACGTTCATCTTCAACTATGGATAGATCCTTTTATAAAAGATAAACTGACTATGAATGTTGAACTCGATGTCCTGGGAAGTCTTGGGAACTTGGTACTCCGCTACCGAACCGCCCTGGCTTGCTTTCCTCTTCTTGTCGTTGCAATTGTGATGTTAATTCAATTCCGCCGTTATGATGACACGGGAGTCTTTATATCATTCAAGGAGGGCTTATCGATATTTGTATCACAATGGCTCTCCAAGCTGCTCATTGTCTCCATAATTCTCTGTTTCTTAAGCTCTTCTGCTGTTGGCCAATCCTTTCTCAATAGTAAAGACAGCGGGCCTTCGGGAACTGGCGGCCTGGCTACCGCAGGAGCTGGAGTGTTCACCGATGATGGCAGTACGCTGTTGAACAAACAGACGCCTCAGAGGGAGTTTTTCCTAGGTTTGCAAGATAACTCCTTTTGGTTTCTTGGCCCGTTGTTTGTTTTGCTGTCAACTGGTACATGTATAGCTGTGAATTTTGTGCTCGAGGCTATCATTTCGATATTTGCATTCGTCTATTATGCTTGGTTGTCGTTGTTTCGCAAAAGGATACTCTCTGGCTCCGCTCCATTGTTCGAAAGAGCTGCTCCTGGGAAAGTGATGTGGAGGAGGTGGATAATGATGGGCATTCTATCCTTTCTGGTCGCCATTGTGGTACCATATCAGTTCGCTTTCGTTGTCGCTACGCTTATCCAGTTAAGTAATTCAGTAAAAGCAAGAGTGGCACTTAAGGTTCGCTCTTTTGGACCATCATCAGCTGCGATTAATAAGATGACCGTCGATCAGCTTATAAACTTCTCCAACTATTGTCAGAGTTTATTGACTCTTTTACTATGGACTGTTCCGGTGAATGTTACCCTTCTAATCGTGTGGATTCATAACTTGTCGGTGAGATGGAACATGCCTTTTGCTTCTAGTCATAACTTGCTGTCGATTGTACCGGTTATGTTTTTGGTGGAGAAAGTGGCTAGTGGAAAAATCATTCCCCGTTCATCTGGGTGGTGGAAATTTGTCTCGAGTAGTATACTCGCATTTATTGCATGGTACGTTATCGGGTATGGAGTGATGCATGCATATTATCTACATCATCTAGCAAATATATTTGCTGGATGGCTTCTTGTGACATATGTTGCCCATTCCTAAAAGTATCTCAAGAGCTCTGTATAATAAGCCAACTGTATTATATGTTTGAGTTTTTCATATGCATTTCATTTCTTAAATCTAGTGTTCTTTGACCTCGCTGTAGTCATTCAAGGAGAAACCCTAGGAATTTATGGATGCTCGCCGCATAAGCATAGGATAGGAATGCCAGTCCTCTTCATTTTTGCGCCGGACATGAGCGAGCTGGACGAATGGTTCGAGAGCCTTTTGAGCATTCAAATTCCAATAAAATGCAGTCATCTCACCACCATCTTCGTAAGTAGAGATACGACAATAAACTGAAGGGATATCAGAACTCGCCATAGATTTCAAAAATTTCGTTGAAACATCGCGAGGCGTAGCAATAATAGACAACTCACCGGCAGATGTGGATCCTTTCAATTCGCGGAGAACAGATGGGGATATTTCTTTTTCATGGTTTTTGCATTGAACAATTAGAGGAATAGCAGAGTGTCCCAAAGGCCAGATACCACGTAGATCAACACCTTGGTCATTAGCTCCCCCGCATCTGACCAGCATCATTGGAGGAAACTTATTTCGACTTCGTGAGGAAGATCGCCCGGAGGAGAAAAGTTCTAATGCATTCATGACTGTATATTCATAGAGGGTACCTTTGTAATACGTCGATGGTGGATCATTCGTTGAAGGAGGGCCATACTGTGCTAGGAACGTCTCTAGACTGGAATGTGATCGAAGTTTAGAAAATTTTGAAAGCAGCCTTAACTGCGGTCGGGACATCCAATAGATTCACAGTGAAGTTGATCTATAGAATGATTCTCAAATCACAGAGAAGTTAAGTAAGAAGACCTTAATCGGCAATTAAGCCCTGATAAAGGGTGACTAAGTTCAGCTTCGGTATAAGTATAAAGACTAGTTCTTCCCGGCGACAGTCGAATAAAGATCTTGGTGGTGTTACTGGGAGGACATCATGAGAGATAGAGACAGTCGACTTGGGACTTCGATACGTCCTGCTAACCGGTGTTAGGAACGACGAGATGCAGCAAAGTGAAAAACCGAAGCAAATTGAACAATGGGAAATAACAAAGTATTGGGAGATATTTTCTGGGCTGAATCCTGTCAATGGATTACTTTCTGGTGATCAAGCTGCCGTTGTTCTCAAGAACTCAGGCCTCCAAGATTGGCAACTGGAGAAGATATGGGATTTGGCTGGTGAGTAATGTTTCATCAATTGTTATTAACGTTTAGATGTCGATGGCGATGGAAATCTGGACTTTGAAGAGTTCTGTGTAGCCATGAGACTGATATTTGACCTTATTAATGGTGTAAGTGGGAACCTCTCCAAACTTGATTTATAATTCTAATAATGATGATGATAAATTATCAATGGTTATGGAGTTACATGATTCAAGCAGCAGAAGTTGTTTTCTTAGCGTCAATTCTCTTTCACACCTGAAAAGACTTTACTTCTTGCACATCTACAATACTTAGCGCTAATTCTGCGATATTTCTTCTCTTTCCTTAATAACTCTGCTAACTTATAGGCCTATAGTGAAATTCCTGATGCCTTACCCAACTGGTTAATTCCAGCAGATAAGGCGCATCTTGTGACGGCGAAAGCGGCACTGAGCGCAGGACGACAAAATCACCAGCCCGTGTCTTATGATTCAGATGATGATGAAAACTTAGGTTTGTCATCTGATTTTGACTGGTATATTTCTCCTCAAGATCGAGCAAAATATGAAGCCATTTATAATGCTAACTGTGACCGGCGAGGTCAGATATCATTTAACAGCCTTCGAGAGCTTTATGAAGGGCTAGATATTCCTCAAGTTGATATATCATCTGCTTGGAATTTGATCAATCCTAAATCAGATGAGACCATTGGCCGTGATCAGACTTTAGTGTTCCTCCACGTTCTCAATCAACGCCAAAATGGTGTCAGAGTCCCTCATTCTGTTCCGGCTTCTTTACGTGCTACGTTTGAACATAAGCAAATTAACTACAACGTTAATGAAAATTACGACGATTCGAGCACCAGGTTTTCAAGAGAAGCTGAAGACCCACTACGTTTACCGGCTCAGAAAAAGAAGACTGATTTCGCGGCTAGTTATCTTGACCGTCTAGGGTTGGGTGGGGGCCGATTGAAGGCAGACGGCGGAAAGTCGTGGGACCAATCTGAAGGTACAGATTTCTCTTCAACAAGAGACACTGATTGGGAGGTAGTTCGTCTTAAGAGGCAACTTGCCAACCTCGAGGAGCAAGTCGCCAAGGCCGAAAGAGCCGCTGCTGATCGACGCACTGGAAGCGGGAGTACTACGACCGCTGTTGTGCGACGAGAATTGGAACAAATGTATAATTATAAGCGGGGAATTCTAAAAGATCTTCAATCTGGAAGCGCGAAGATAAATGGTGGTGGACAAGACAAAGAATTGGCAGAAGCTGAAGAAGAAATCAAACTGATTAAAGATCAAGTAGATGGACTAGAAGCTCATTATGCTAAGCGACAAGCGGAGCTTGATACACTTCTAGGTGAGATACGTCAGGCGAAATAAGGGTTGCTATGTTGCCAAGATTAACAAGATGGCTTTACGATTATAGCAACTCTGCAGAGGATGATAGATCCTTATTACGTCAATGAGAAGATTGATGAGATATTTTGTCACAGGTGTATGCCACACAAGAGGTGGTTGTTTTGAGGATTTGAATGCGACTGTAGACAGAGAGCGACTGATAGCGTTGATAGTTGGTAGATGGTATATGATAGTGAGTATATGAGAGGGTACGAATGCTAGACAATGGAATACAGAGTTAATCTGTCGATTGCTTTAGATCTGGGGTAGATTCGGAGTAGGACAGAAAGAAATACTTAAGAGACGAACCAATCATGAGAAGATCACCGTTTATTCCTTGCCAGAGCTCCGATGAGAACACCTCCTGCAGCGACAAGGCCACCCACAATCGCCATACCAATCAAACCATCATATTTGACCTTGTCGGAGATCAACTTCTCCAAGCTTAAAGCCTGGGCGTTCGTAGGTTCTCTGCGCAGCAGAATTTCATTGAATCGGCGAGCCTCGGAATAATTGCCCAACCTATAGTGACCTAGGGCAAAATAGTACAGACATTCTCTTCGCCGTCCGGGGGCATCACGGAATACCTCGGACAGCAGTCTAAGGCCGAGTTGTTGATCAGCGCGAGAGTTACTCTTAACCAATCCCCAAGCATAATTGAATTTTGTCTGTACTGTCACCAGATCTCCTTCTTGCTCATATTGGAGGCGAAGGACCTCGAGTTCTTCAGGACTTAAAGGGCTACATCATTAGTGACTCAGGAATTTTCTTTACCTTTCGGCATCAGCAGCGTCTTCTGTTAGTCTTTGTTCCAGGCCTGTCTACTTACATGGAAGCTTCTCCATGGTTATCTGCTAGATTTCGATATGAAGATGGGTGTTGGGAATGCCCTATGCAACCTGACGTGAATATCGGTGATCAACCCACCATGAGAGTATATCGAGACTCTAGAGTCTACGAAGAATTACTTGAAGCTAGCATATCCTATTGCCGTGGTACGAGGACTTGTTGTTTCTGACCGCTCGGGTTGGTTGTCTAAAAAGCAGTCATCTATCACTTTATAGACGTATGAAGAGATGACAAGCTAAATCTCTGAGAAGAAGCCAATGCCAGATTTTGTCCAGTACTTAGCATATATTCTCCTTCTGTTCTGAATCTATATGGCCACGCACTATTCATGGATCAATTTTCAACTCCAGCCAGTTCTCGATAAACAGAGAATTGCTTTTATAAAGTCCAAAAAATGGCTCTTTATTCACTTACTCTTAACCACCTGTAAGTCGATTCATCAAAAGACTCCCAGGGAAATGAGACAAAGCCGTAGGATCAACAGTAACGAATACGGATCATTGCCTTTACTCTTAACACGACATCTAGCTATTGTGGGGAAAGCAGTATCTTTCTCGATCTTGGATAATCTCAAGCAACTGGACCTAAGCCACTCGTACGCGTCATTTAAATAACTTGACGGTAAAGGCTAATTTTTCGATTTCTCGATCCGGCTATTCCAACCTGGTCGAATTATTTCTTTTAACCTCCCTGCCCGAGATCGATGCGCCGCACGTGACGATGACGCCTGTGTCCCCAATCTGGATCTTTTCTCTTTCTGTCGTTTTATTGTTGACTTCCAGGTTAAAAATGAGAGAATCGAAACCTATAATACCTCATGGCCCAGTGACATCTATCATTGTTCCTGGATCTGACAAGAAACTTGATCTTGTTTCGATCCAAATCCAGGCGACTTTGCTTGGACGGAGTGCAGCATCGCTGATGGTTGAGCATATTTTCCATAATCCCTTCCAAAAAGAAGCTGAATCGATATTTCTGTTTCCAGTTCCTTCTTCGGCAACTATTTCTGGTTTTCGCTTTCAGATTAATGATCAACCAGTTGTTCATGGGATTGTTCGATCAAAGGATGAGGCTGAGTTAGAATATAAGAAAGCAGTAGACAATTCTCAGATAGCAGGTCTATTATCTGAAGCAACGCCTGACGTCTCTACCTTGCACTTAGGCAATGTTCCTCCCAACGCCTATGTCCGAGTGGTCACTGAGCTGGCAGCATTTATCGATTATGATTACGGGGCTTCAGCCTCAAGGTTCACTATTCCTACTACAATTGCTCCTCGATATGGACTAGCACCAGGAACGAAACCAATCCCTGTTCCGAAGACATGGAGGCCGTTCCTATCCGATGGCATGCTAAATGCGAAAGAACGACTGGCTGATTCATTTAACCCTTCAGTCGCTCTAAATATCACTATAGAGACGACTTCCAAAGTCTCAAGCCCTAGCCACCCTGTTTGTTTTCAAACCGAAGGGGAACGAGGCTTGGTCACCTTCAGCGATGAACATAATGGTCTTGATAAGGATTTCGTTTTAATCATCCCTGATGATGCATCCCCTGAGGCGCTTTATTATCCACCTCAGAATTCATGCCCTGGAGTACTCTCTGTATCTGCAGCACTCGGTGGATCGAATTTGGTCAACGACAAAAATATTGTGCTAGTCATTGATCGGTCAGGATCAATGCATACGAAGATAAACACTCTCAAGGCAACCTTAACCATTTTGATTAAATCATTACCGCTTGGTTGTCATTTCAATGTAGTCTATTTTGGTAGTCAAACTAGTCTACTATGGGCCGACATGCATGAATATGATGAGCAGAGTGTCAAAGAGGCTCTACTATCGGCGGAGTCTATTCGTCCCAATATGGGTGGAACAGAACTGCTATCTGCTCTGAAAGCTGCCCATGGCCTTCGGGCGAAGGAAAGAGACACGGAGATACTCATCCTAACTGATGGGCAAATCTGGGAGCCTGAGGCTCTTTTTGAGTTTGTTCATCATTCTTCAAGCGAAAATGTCAGATATTTCACTCTCAGCATAGGCAATTCTGCTTCTCATGGTGTTCTCGACACATTGGCTATCGTCGGAAGAGGGCTGGCCCAAAGTGTTCTTGAAAATGAACCATTTGAGACGAAAACTATCCGATTATTAAATGCATGTTTGTCTAAGCACGAGACGTTGGAAGTGAAATGGGAAGACAAAAGTAAAGCTCTGCAAGTGCCACAGGTTCCTCCTTCCCTGTTCAGTAACTATAAATCGACTCTCTGGTTTATTATAGATACGCCTCTTTCTAGTGGTAGCGTGTTTGTCAAAGGCGGGTCAGAATCTTTGACTGTTGATATCAAGACCGTTGATCATCGCGAACTTTTGGTCCTTGCTGTTAATCGATATGTCTTGACGGCTGAAGGAAACGACAAAGATTCTGATCTAGTTGAAAAGGCCACTGAACTAGCCCTTAAGGTCGGAATCAGTTCCAAATTTACATCCTTTGTCGCAGTTGACGACAAAGGAAGGAACGCTGTCGAATACGAGGTCAGCGAAGGAACTGGTGAAGGTCCTTTAGCCGGTGGAATTCGGACATTTGCATTTAATAGTATACAAGTCGCTGCACCTCGAAGAGTACAAAAACGAACCATGCTACCTCATCCAAAGCCAGCTCTTCCCATCTCTACTCATATACCTCCGCCCCCACCAACATTGGAGCAAATTCCGGATCTATCTACGCCCTTAGAGCATCCAGACTTCGATAAGGATCCTTTGGCGGCAATTGTATCTTTTCAACAATTTGATGGCTCTTTTGAACCATTGGCTCTCATCAAAGATAACCTTTCCAAGTTAGGTTTCCAGACGAAGACACAATCTTTAAGCGATAGTGTCCAAGCTACTGTCTTGGCTTTAGAATTCTTGAAGGAGAGACTATCTGCACAAAAGGAAGCCTGGATACTGATTTACCAAAAAGGCTATAATTACCTGCTTCATCACAAAGCGGACTTGAAGGATGATAAAATACTAGAACAACTTAGATTTTGATGTTGATAAGGAAAACATCGCATCTTTATATATTTAAAAGCACAATGAATGACATGGAAAATGGCACTGTAACCGCCCTCTACGATATAGCTTAAGAATTGCAACAATTCATTCTTCCGTCTTTCTATTTTATCGAACCGCAAGACAGAAAAATATGTGGCTTTCACTGAGGTTGGCAAATCTTCCGACGTTGAACGAATATTGTCCCCTTTCTCCCAATTATGTCACCATTATTTTTTGGTAAGTGACCGAGAAGGAGGACTTAGATGGCCCAACGGTAGGCGTCATACAAGACTAGCGCCCCTCATAAAAGTGTAAAAGAATTCTGGACGAGTTTAGGTCTAGGCAATGGAAAATACTTTCGCTGATGAGAATAAGCCATTTACACTTATTCGCCAAACGCATTCACGAGGTCATGAAGAAGACAGAGGCATGGAGTTATGCTTGCCAGAAGAATATGAAGACGAAGGGACTGGGCGGTGGCATAGGCTATCGGAGACGTCCATATCTTTAGCTAGAACACTGTCCAGAGCCAGCAGGAACTCGATGCTTAACGTTGGAGGCTTAAACCCCTCATCAGGTACGTTTCTAGGAGGAGCGATTCCCCGGCGGAATGAACAAACTGCTTTTGACGAAAATGAATTCGATGAAACAAAAGAGGAAGACCCTTCTACTTTTCCGGAAGGAGGATGGAGAGCTTGGCTTGTTGTGTTTGGGGGCTTTCTGAGCAATGTTCTTGCTGTAGGAATTATCAATACGGTCGGAACTTATCAGACGTACCTGGAAGCTCATCAATTGAGTGGATATCCGACTTCAACCGTATCTTGGATTTTTTCTGTCATGTTTTTCTTCAGCCTGCTTCTTGCCGTCTTCTCTGGTCCAATCTTCGATGCGCTGGGCGCTTTTATACCAATGTGCATAGGGACCGTTTTTTTTGTTGCAGGGCTATTCTTGACATCTTGGTGCAAAAAATACTGGCAATTTCTCCTTTCTTTTGGCGTGGTCCATGGAATTGGCCAAGCTTTCATTTGGACGACAGGCGTCAACTGTATTTCCCACTGGTTCCTTCGAAAACGTGCCCGAGCTTCAAGTTGGGTTTTTGTTGGGGCCACTCTTGGAGGTGTCATCTACCCGTTAATGCTTCGTCCCATGTTTGATAAATTAGGCTGGGGCTGGACATTCCGAGTCTTGGGATTTATAAGCTTAGGTGGGCTCACTTTATGCACCTTTTTGGTTAAATCACGCCTGCCCCGAAAGAAGCTGCAACTGGGGGATATGTTCGACTTTAAAGCGTTCAAGGATCCGAAATACACCTGCGTTGTGCTAGGTACCGTCTTTATGGAGTCCGCTTTTATCACACTGGTCACTTTCCTTCCAAGTTATGCACAGAGTAAAGGAATGTCCAATACTATGGTGTTTAACCTCTTGGCGATCTATAATGGTTCTTCTTGTGTAGGTCGATATCTGATGGGAATCATCGCTGATCTTTATGGACGTTTCAACGTTCTCTTAGGGGGCCTCTTCTTTTCTTGTCTCTGGGTATTCTGTCTTTGGCTGCCTCCTTATCGGTTCGCTATGACGGTTGCATTCTTTGTTGTTGAAGGATTTACAAATGGGTGCTTGACATCCATGGTCCCAGTTTGTATTGGCCAAATTTCCAAAACAAGAGACTATGGAAAACGTTATGGGACGTGCTACTTCTGCGTGGCTTGGATACAGCTAGCGATCTTACCTATAGGAGGGGCCATCATTGGCGAACAACAAAATTATACTGGTCTCATCATTCTTGTCGGAATGTGCATAGTAGGAGCTCTGCTTTGCATTATCATTGCGAGGTATATTGCAGCAGGAGTGACGCTTACGAAGTTCTAATTGACTTATCAGCACGGCGGTTTATCTGAGTATGTGGAGTAGAATGGGTTGCACAAAAACTGAATACCTTTCCTTATTCAAAAGAATACATTTTGTAGAATTAAGCATTAGGCTGATCATTAATGTTCCTCAGAAAGCCCGCCACGCGTGTTATATCCACTTCCCCAGGATCACTTTCCACCGCCTGTAAGAGACCTTCAAGCAGGGAATCGACAGCATTGACCGAAACGCCCGTACATTGAGCCACCACATATCGATATTTAGTCTCAAGTTCGCTGCTCCTTCCTCTTAGAGCCACCGCGACGTTGTTGAGATGAGCAGCATTCTTCTTATAGGCTACTATCCTAGCCTGTAACAGAGGAATCGGTAATAAGTCGTTGGGCTGTTCCTCTTTCTCTTTCTCTTCAGCGGGATTCCAAACTCTAAATGGGTGGTCGGCATCAATATTATCATCCACTCCCACCATCACTTGTCTTGATCCACCATCATGCGCAACTACGGCTGCAGCAGCCTCATCTTCATGGAATCTTATATCTTCGTCAGCAATAGCTCTCTCGAGGTTCTTGCTGCGTTGCTGAAGCTCGGCTAACTTATTTACTTTCTCTTTTAATTGATCTGCTTCTCTTCTTGTTTCAGTGACCTTTGCTGTCACCTCCCGCAATCGAGAATGGATTTCGTCCAGCTCCCGTTGTTTGCTTTGAAATTCTTCCTGGAAATCTTCATCCAGGCCAGCTATTGTTGAGGTCATCTTGGAGATTATATCCTTACTCTTCTGCAAGGTAGTATTTGAAACCAACGGCCTAGCTCCCATCTTGGATAGGTCATGTTCTGTAGAGCCAGCATCTCCATTGCTCCCAGCACTGGGTTCAATACCAAAGTCCAAAGGCCTCAGGCCAGCGCGGTTCGATATGTAGACATCAGCTCCGACCTCCATAAGTTGTAATATTATGCTTCGATTTCCTACCCTTGCTGCAATATTTAATGGAGTATCTCCGTTTTTGTCTTGCGCGTTGACAACTTGTCGCATGAAACTAGCAAGACTGAGCCCATGCTTAGCGCCTTGACGCACAATCCATTCTAGGAGGCACTCGAGATAATATCGACTAGCACTACTGCGTCCTTTAATCCCCGCAGTGAGAGCAATATGGTGTAAAACAGTTCTTTTCTGATGATCGGCGATAGTAATGGCAGGATAAAGATAGTTCAACAGCTCAGGAAATGATGACTGGTTTAAATTATTAGTGACTAAGACGGCGCGGATCAAAGCGGTTTCTCCCGCATAATTGACTCTGCGGTTGCTAGCGCCTTTGGCCACTAATTGCTTAACAAGAGAGATTCGCGCCAACGCAGACGCCCAATGTAAAGCTGTATGACCAGAATCATCGATAGGGATATCGAAATTGATGTTGCCATTGGGAGTTGGCAGCGGTTCAGAATCATGATTATCGGATTGCAAGAATATCTGAGTCAAATATTCCCGACTTTTCTCGGAATCCGGGACACTTGAAGGATCTAATGCACTTAACGGCCCCTGGTTACTGATATCCTCTTCAAGGACAGGTTTTTCGTCGACAGTACTTTCTAAGCGACTAATTTTTGAAGGTTGACCCTCGAGTTCTTCACCAGGGCGCTTAGAACTCACCAAAGGACTGTCAGGATCACCATTGATAGCGGCTGCTCTATCAGAAGCCCGGTTACTACCATATTCGCTCTGGCCTGCTGTTATTGCCGATATCGCACTATCACTACCGCTGCTTCGCTGCAAAGGAGAAGCAGGAATAAGAGGGCTATGGTTAGCAGCAGCACCCGACTCTGAGCCGAAGCTATCACCCAATTGGCTAGAACGAGAGGCAGAAGGAGTCATGGGTGTAAAATTATCATTACGGGATGCTTTACTTAAAGCAGATAGAGCAGCAGCCGAGGATTTTGAGGAATGAGAAGTAGAGAATTTGGTGCCTGAAGTATCGGATCCATGAGAAGTTGGAAAATATTTTTGTTTGCGCCTCAAAGCAAGAGTCTCTTCTTTCGTTGGAGTATCAGAAGCCGATTCAATATCTAAATCAAGCAAAGCAGCTAATCGCTGTTCAATTTTGAAATCTCGGCAAAGTGTCCGACCCCTTTCAAAAGGGATCCATGTCCCTTGAAATTTTCCATATCCTCCTTGGATTTTCTCGTGAGGACCCATTAATATTTCCTTCTCTAAAAACCGCATTCGTTTCCCTCGATCAACCCCTGCCACTTTAAGAAGCTGAGTTGCATTCAACCACGAGTCCTTTTTTCGTCTCATGACACTGATGCCATCGATAACCATTTCAAAAACTGCAACTCCGGAATACGAAGCCTATATGTTAGCCCGTTCTGAAGCAGTCAATGCTCGAAGAAAGTGTGATAGAAGAGCGCCAGAATCAGCTTCACAAAGGATAGACTATATATACTTATAATCACCAGTAATAGTACCCTTGCAGAATTGAGAATATATACAGTAGCTTTCAAGGACATGCTCATAGTATAACTCCATGCTCTTCGGAACAACGTCCTTAGTTCTTAGTTGAACGCCAGAAACTATGAGCAGAGCAATACCAGAGCTTCTATTATATAGGAAAATGTCTTTGCTAAACAAATTGTGGAGATCCTTATGGCAGACCTAATCGTCGCACCCTGAGGTGATAAAAATCAACGAAAACACAGATAGGGATTGCTAACAAAGAAGAAAAAGTCATTTCATGCAGTAACATATCAGAGCAACAAGAAATAAATACCTACTGTATAAACGATCGGGTCCAGGTTGGGAGACTGGCCGGAAGGGGCACTTAACGACTCCGAGTCGGTAGATGCATTCGGCAAAGGTATTCCGGGCTCAAACTCATTTGAATGATAGAAAGTAGGTTGAACGGTATCCATTGCCAAAAGCCCCAGTCCTTTTTCCTCCGTCGGGCCTTGAAGAGATGTTCGCGTCACTTTGACCAACTTTGACCGCGTCCGCCTGACTCTCAGATTCCAGCCTGTCACGCGTTACCAGGTTTGCGTCCCCCATACGGCGTTCGGCAATAGATGAATATTCTTGATCTCTTGACGTACTCTACATGTTTTAATGTTTCTAAGGTTCTTTTGGTTAGGTCAATTAAATATCAAGTGGGAGTTCTTTGAGTCATTGAGCTGTTCTATGTGCTATTTCCGTGTTGCCGCCAGGTGAGATTAATGGAGAGTCTGAGAAGACGAAAATGATCCCTCAAGTTCTCAAGTTAAATATACAGATTTCTTAAAGAATAACTTTTGTATAAGTACAAAAGAGCGTACCTTTACGCTCTAGAAAGAGAAATCAAATAACCTTTTTCCGAACCTCTATCAGAAATATTAACCTTGGGCTGTCCGTGTAGAACAGATATATCACGTCTATCATGGGGTATCTATACTTCGCCTGTCACTCTTCTGCCCTGGGCTTGTTCCTCCTCTTCAATTTCTCGTTCCTCTTCCTCATCAGGGGAAATGTCTCCACATAACTTAGCGCGCTCGATATCCCCATCTACTAGCTGGTAGGATTGTATACTGCCAGCCAAAGCTAATGCAGCCATGAGCCAGTATGCCATACCTCCCATCTTCTCCTTTTGACCGATACTCATGATAGTTCCACATATTATCGGGCCAAGTGATCGAGCACAAGCAGCACAAATTTGAGCTACACCGTTGATTGTTCCGAGAAACTGCGGATAAGCTGTGGATCGAGTGAGTAGCAAAGCCTGTTCAGCAAAAGCCAGAGACCCTCCACATACTCGAACTAACAAGGTGATTGACACAAGAGCCGTCAAGATAGGGCGAGGGAGGAAGGTGAAAAATAGAAAGAGTGATGTCCAAAGATATAACCACGGGTTTATCCAAAGGAAAGTCTGATACCCTCTCAGGGAGCCGAAATATCGGTCGCATGCAGGGAAAATGAACAACATGACAAAGACACCAAGGACACCTGTGCTCGCCAGAAACATTCCAACTTTAGATGATGAGAAACCCAATCCGCCTTCAGACCAGATAGGGAACACTTTGTAGCCTGAAATGGAACCTGACAAGAGAATAGGGAAGAGTTCTTCGAAAGCCGTGCAGTGAAAAGACAAAAGCGAGTAAGATAATAATTGACGACGCACTTGGGGATCAATGATTTTTTTCCATGGCATCTTCTCTAACATTCCCAACTCGCTTGTCTCATCGATAGCTATAGGGGGAGCGTGGTGATGAACCTGATGGTGATAAGGATCTTGCGTTGCGGCAATGGGTTGAAGAAGAGGACTGCTTTCGGTAAGAGTTCCAGAGTCCTGCGATTTTTCAACATCTTTATTCGAATTGAAGAAGGCTTTAATTCGATTACCAATAACTATGCCCACGTCGTAGCGATCTCGATGATTTTCCGAGGTTTCATGTAGAAAGAGGAAAGCAATAATTAAACTGAAAAGTAATAAACTACCAACCACAAGACTTGGTAAGCAGTATGGAAATTTCTTGAATAAGGCCACATTACCAAACACATCAGGATATTCTTTCGCGGGGTTAGCCAAGAGACCTCCGATTAGAGGGCCAATGACGGTGCCCAGCTGCCATAAAACAGGCATGACACTAAAAGCGATAGGCTGATGTCGGCGTTCAGTAGCTATTTCCGCCAGGACTGTCCTTATCACAGCAACATTACCATTCAATAAGCCAGCCAAAGAGCGCGTAAATATCGCCATAGGATACGATGTAGCAAATCCAAACGAGACAATACTGATGCTCGAGCCCAGTAAACCGAACATAATCACGGGTTTGCGTCCTATTCGATCACTAAGCTGACCCCAGATAATGCAGGTCAGCATTTGACTCAAAGAAAAGCAGGAGCTCAAAAGCCCTGCGTATTTAGCAATTTGTGCTTCGTCGGATGATAGGCCAAAGTCTTTAATCATGAAAAAGACATAAGGAAATATCGAGGTGAACGCGATAGGTTCAGAAAACCGACATAAAGCTTGAATAATCAGCGCAATTTCTTCAGGAAAACTTACCGACAATGAGGATCTGAGCAAAAGGGAAGCCATCGTATGCGCCCTTTCCTCCTTTCATTATTTTACAATGTGGTGCAAGCTTTCTCGGGCCCTTTCAAGTCGGGCCGATATGACTCAACGAGGTAACGGTTTATCGGGCTCCAATACCTGGGAAAAGGACAGATTATCAATATTTCTATTTCTTCGACTATTTATGTCTTGAAAATAGTCATGAAATTATTTTCGATATATGAAGTTCGCTGGTGGTTTTCATATGACTGCTCTACATGGAAAAATAGATAAATCTCGAGAATCATCGGCTTTGCTTATCACTTCGGGGATTGACCGTTACTTTTCCTCGCGCTCGTGTTCCGTCGGCACTTATCGAGAATTGTAAAACCATAGCACGTGACCTAATTTATGAGAGGACAGTGGAAGTAGGTAAAAGAAGCATTGCTTTGAATGTGGGTAATAAAGAAGTTAACCCTTGTCAAGTGGCTGGTCAGATTTCCATTCCAATAGAGTTCTTTCTGTAAGGATGGTTTAGAGGCGCGTGGAGTTCAACGATAGTTCACAGAAGTGAATCAAATAGTTGACTCTCACACGACATGCATCAGAAATATTGCATTACAGCAGTGGACTGTTCTGCTTTTTGTCTATGAGAGACTGAGTAGGCGTGAGATTTGCGTCGACCTCACCGCTTTTATTTTATGATACTGTTTTATAAGAACAAATAATAATCTATTAACACTGCTGAACATGTGATAAAGTCATGGACAATTTTGCGGATCGATTTGATCTTATCGTCTAGAATTCCTTAGAGGTCGCTATCAGTGGGAGGATTAGACGATAGATAGATACAGATGCAACTGAACAGAGGATTAACCCCGACTAGAGTTCGTCGGATACTGAAAGTGTTGTGCGCTTATTGTTCGAGGCATAATTGCTTACAGATAACTAACAAAATGGGTTACGCGAATAAGGTATACTTGATAGGGTAATAGTGGAGTTTCCTATTTTTCCCCTCAACCTTTCAATCGATTTTCTTGAACATCTAAAAAAAAGAACACATTTACAAGTTTGCACATACTGCATATCTAAGAAGATGTAATAATATAGCATTGCTTATTCAAAGACATAATTCTTAAATCTAGACGTAGCTCCCAAAATGTGTCGATTCAGTCAGTGTCAATGAGAGCACTGATGGATAATTACTAAGCGGCAACTACTAAGGGAGCAATTGACTCTCACCCACGAATACAAGATCGTATATAAGCTACTAAAGTATCAATATATAATAAATATGCCAGTAAGTGAATCGCTTCTCTCGAACACTAATTGGAAAGAGACGACGAACCCTCTCGGAATGTCCGACCACGGCGACTGATGGCCGACAAGCCAACCCAGAAAGGCCAAAAATGTCCTAAGGTATTTATACCCAAACAGCTCGGTTACTTTTATCGTTGTCTAAAAATGTCTGAACCTTTTAGCTTCGATAAAGTATTCAATGTCAAAGGATTGGTAGTAGTCATTACTGGTGGAGGAACTGGTAAGAAGATATCTAGGTGACTTTATTCTGATTGATAGGAATTGGCTTGATGATGGCTACAGGTAATTTTTCTTATCGACATACATAACTAATATAAGCGCTTGAAAATAATGGTGCAATCGTCTATATTGTCGGCCGTCGATTAGAGGTTTTGGATCGTGCTGTCAAGCATCATTCTGTAAGTCCAAATGGTCAATTGATTTCTTCTGACCATTAAGGCCCATGGAAATATGTTTTCTATTCAAGCTGATGTCACCAAACAATCTGAAATAGATAAATTGGTCTCAACTATCAAGGGGAAACATGGATATCTCAACGTTCTCATCAACAACTCCGGTGTTCTCGGCGATAAGACGGTCAGCGATCCTGGAGCAGACATAGAAACCGTCCAAAAGAATCTTTTGTCCCAGGATCCTTCTCAATGGGCTTCTACATTCCAAGTCAATGTCACTGCAGTTTATTACGTGACCGCATCATTTTTGACTTTACTCGATCAGGGCAACAAGATCTCTAAGGTTCCTTACGTATCTCAGGTCATTAATACCTCGTCCATTGGCGGGTACATTCGAAATGTCCCCAAGAATTTTTCATATGGAGCAACAAAGGCTGCAACAACTCAATTGACTAAGATGTTGTCCACCTATTTTGCTCCCTACCAAATTCGAGTTAATGCCTTGGCTCCTGGTTTCTTCCCATCTGAGATGACAGCAGGAAAGCCGTCTGACGAATTTGGCCGAAGTGATATGGGCCAAGTTCCTAAAACCATATGTCCGTTGGGTCGCCCTGGTGAAGACCAAGAGATTGCTGGTACCATTCTCTACATGGTCGGTTCTTCTGGAGGATATAACAATGGATTGGTCGTCGTCATTGATGGTGGGCGGCTTGCTATCCATCCTTCCACCTATTAGAGTTGTGAAATTCTAAACTAGTAAATAGATAGTTTCTTATGACCACTGTACACCCAGCATAATCTAGGCCTACGGAGACACGCTTGATGCTTTAAATTAACGTTCTTTGTCCTCTATGATATTGCTATTGACAACAGGCGTTCCTACTATCTGCAACATTGTAAGTGTCTGCACCCATCGCCTCAAAAGCGAAGATCAGACGCCCAACAAGGGCTCCCAGAAAGCAGCAAATGATGATATACCCATTATAGTCTAAATATCAGTTAGCAAAGACTTCCTGTTTGACTTACACATAAATAAGAGCATAACAATATAGGCTGTTCCCCATTCAATGGTGAATAGAATACTCCGGAAGATATGTTGCCACAAAGAAGGCATAATAACATCGTGCCTCTTAGTAGGCTTCACAAACCAAGGGCCGTGAATGACTCTTCTTACTGGTTTAGATAACTTTACCCTGGCAAAAAGTCGTCCAAATTGCTTATCATTATCGGCACAATAAATTTGACCGGAGCTAGTGGATTCAGTCTTCCCTTGATCAAGCGGGTCAACTGGCATTGTTCGATCATTCAATGGTATCCGCGAATCACTGGAATTGTGATTGTATATCCAGTGATCGTACTCTCTGGACAGCCTGTGCAACCATTGAAGCGCAATTACCAGAAAAAAGACGCCTATACATGATCCAGCAAACATATGGCTAGTTGTAATTTGCCAATCTTTGGAAATAAAGCAAGCGTCAATCGTATGCCAATTCCAGGTCATCTATAGATAGTTAGGATCTCGCCATTTAAATGATATACCGAAATCTTGCAAGGACGACTTGCTGTTGACGAGGTGCTGTTTTGCGTTCCCATCTTTGAACAATGGCTAGATCCTTGACTAGCATGGGCAGCATGGGAAGCACATCTAGCTACAAGATCGACCGTAGACGACATAATTGAAGGGTGAGTGGTGAACATTCGCTTTATTTATAAGTTTTAATTGTCGCCAATCTTGTTTGATCAGCTCATGAAAAATGAGCAAATTACCTTAAAGGGAAATCCAAATATACTTGTCCTACACGGTCAGCCAACCCGATTTGGAGATAGCTGCCCAGAAGTGACACAGTCACAGCTGCCTATTTGGGATTTTGCTCGTGAGACGAGGTATCAAGAGGAGAAAAACAGCAATATAAGAATAAAACAGAACCATTGTCTCGTTTCATTCAAGAGTTATTCGTATTTTTAGCCATTGCTACATATTTTATAAACGAAATCTGCGACGGCATAAGGTCGGTTTTAGTCTCTTTTGCAATCTTGATTTCAGAAGAGAAATTGCTACTTGACGCTAGTCTGTCGGACTTGTGACAAGATAAAAGAGACGTTCTAAGCTGCCATTCGTGACGTTACGAGCAAACTATCCGCGGAAAACGCCGGTAGCGATGTCAGGTAAAACAGATTATATCTATCAACAACAACAATAAGGCTATTTTATGAAAGACATAGTTTTCAATCATATCGGCGGAGATCTAAAGACTTGATCCCAGCTCTCGCTGTTCAGGAACGATATTTAGTAGCTTGTCTTCAGTCACAGCCGACAAAACGTTATTGATGACTAAGGTCTCCATAGCGCGAATTGTTTCAATAGTCGACGTTCCAATGTGAGGAAGCAGGAAGACCTCATCCATATTAAGAAGATCAGGATTGATCCTCGTTTCGAATTCATATACATCCAACCCAGCAGCGAAAACTTTACCGCCTCGGATGGCCTTGACCAAAGCAGCTTCGTCGAGAACAGCTCCACGAGCTGTATTGACAATAACAACTCCGTTCTTCATTTTCTCGAATTCTGGAGTAGAGATGAGATGATGAGTTTGAGAATTGAGGGGTACATGGATAGAGATTATGTCTGACGTCGCCAGTAGTTCCTCAAAGCCAACATATTTAGCATCCACAGGATTTGTCTCAACGGGGCGTCGATTATGATACTGGATCGTCATGTTGAATCCTTTGGCGCGTTTCGCCAGTTCAGTTCCAATCCCACCCAAACCAAGGATTCCTAGAACTTTTTTCTCAGGATCATGTGCTTCTCCCATTCCTTCTCTCCATCGACCTGCCCGCAGACTCTGTATAGGTCTCCAAGCTCTCCTGAGAGCACCAAGCATTAAGAATACGGCGACATCAGCAGTAGCATCGTCAACTGCCTTGGGACAGTTGCTGACTTTAATCCCGTGCTTTGTACAGGCATGGACATCGATCTGATCGTAGCCAGCCCCGACGTGGCTGATGAACTTCACCGATTTAGGCAGCAACTTGATCAAATCTTCGTTGAAGACACCCGTATGCTGGGCCGACCTATAAGTTCTATAAATCGCCTTTACCCCATCATAATCTCCTCTTTTTAATGCAGCCCGAAACTCCTCAGGAGTTCCAGAATCGACAACCTTACAGGTCAGCTATCCCCGATCTCTCATTCTTTACCTTAACGTCGGCCACATCTTCCACCCTTTTCCATTCGTCCTTAGCCTCTATTACTTCACCTAAGAGAAGAACAAGAGGTTTAGTCATTTTCACTCAATTCTAGCTTAAGGGACAGACCGTTGTATTGATGAGTGGACCAGACTAGGAACAGACTGGAGCGCCCCCACATCCAGTGACTCTCATACAAGCGCGCCAGTGGGGTTCAACAGTCTCGATCCGTCCTCGTAGAAGAGCTCGTCCATTATTTTATTGTCTACAGATTTCTGATTTGGCCCTTTAATTGGTTAAACGAATTCGTGATACGTCTCATTCCTATCTCGGCGCTTTTTTCTTGCCATCCTTTGTTCTTACTAGTCAGTTAGCGACCTGCAGTTTTACCCTGCATTGTCAAGCCTGCTTTCGTGGGGGCTTTGGGATATGACTTGCCGAAAAGGGCACGTCAATATTCGGCGTACTAGGTGATAGAGTGGTTGAGTCCTGCCACTCGACCTGAGTACGATATGGGAGAAAGGCCTCTGCGAATGACATTAAATACTTGCAAATAAATCTCTCAAAGATTACGCAATCTATCTACTTGTGAGGCTTCCAGTGCAATAGTCTGCTCAGATTTCGTCACATACCGACAGCTAGAGAGCTTCTCGAATGTACCTCCTCATTGATCGGTTATCGACTATTACATCCCATTTGATGTTACTGAATTAACATATAAAAATACTCCTTACGTCTAAGTCATAGCTGACTCTCTTATTCTCTCCTAGTTGGTATTGTCTATTTGTTCCGTATATGTAGCGGCAAATTTCTCCATTTGGTCAAGCCAGCAAGAAGGGAAATTCGTACTGTTACATCGTCTTGATCCACGAACAAGAGGAAAGTTCGATATCTTTTATGGTGGCTACTTCTGCAGTGCATCTAATAGCGAGCTGTACGAGATCTCAGGGTAAGCAGTTTCCTGTTCTAATATGGCTAATCAATAGTGCCACGACGTGGACTAACGCATATCTCCGTGAGACATCACGCAGGGCAAGGATCTTGCTTCACCATCCCCAGTAATGGAGTATCAATATCAATATCAAGAGCGATGTCCTCTACTAGTGATAAGGGGAAAGATGAATTTCGTCTCGATGACCAGAGTTCGAGCAAGAGCGGGCGCAGACGGCACGGACCAAAGCGAAGACACACAAAAAAGTCATCAGCTCAAACTTTTCCAGAAAAGCGTCTGTTATCCGGGATAGAACCGAAAAAAGACGCATTAGATTCAGACAAGTCGTCAGTCTTCGAAAATACTCCTGCTTATGATTTTGATCAAGAGGAAAACGACCTGGAAACTAAAAGCCCGCATGTGCATAAACAATGCCCTGCATGTAACTCCAAATTTCAAACTAGTGACAAGGAAAAGCCCGGATTCATATCTGAAAAAAGACTGTATGGAAGAGATGCTGAAGTACCTAAGCCCGTTCGCGTCAGAGAAATTGATACAACATATAACCACCTCATAGATAGATTAGATATGAATTCGAAAAAACTATTGCTAAACCTCGGAGCGGAGGCCCATGATGACCAGAATATTATAATGGCGGAGGCGGGAAAATATCTCAAAAATGGAGACGAAAGCAAGGCAGCATTAAAGATTGAGGATGACACCAAGATAAGAGATGACATTGTTTTATGTAACAGATGCCATGATCTATTTCATCATTCAAGATTCAATCTATCGCCTCTGCCATCATTCTCCGATATCAGAAGTTTGATTCCCTCCAATGCGAACATCGTGCATGTCGTTGATGCCATGGATATGCCTTTATCTAGATATATATCTCTTGAGGCATATGAGAAGAATAGTAATAAACGATATGACTCCGAGAAACCTCGGAGATACGGTGGAGTCAGACTAAAAGAAGTGCCCGAATGTTTCCCCAGCCATAATTTAAACAATGAGCTTGTGCCTTTCCAAAAAAAAGCAGGATGGGACGTACTTTTGGTGATTAATCGAATCGACCTTATTGTCGACAAAGAAGTTGACTTGAGTTTCTATATGGAAAAATACTGCAGAAAACTATTCCCCGATATTGCTCCAGATAAGATAGTTCTATGCAGCGCCAGAAATGGATGGGGTTTGAGAAAACTTCTTACTAAGCTCAAGAAAGAAACCTATTGGGTGGGTTATTCCAATGTGGGCAAGTCAAGGCTGATTACTAGCCTGCAGTATCAATACAAAAATGATAAGAAGAAACAAGACGAGAAGGCTAAACGTCCAATTGAGGAAGCCTACTCAAGCTTCCTTCCGGGTACGACTCTATATTCACGCACCTATAAATTCTGGAATATTGTTATTCATGATTTACCCGGGTTCGGCTATGTACCGAGAGCTTCTCTTGAACAGGGGAACGTGTCCCTCTACGATGTTGCTCAGAAGAAGCACCAGAAGAAAAGAGGTGACGAACAGGAAGAGAATTCAAAACAATTGATGGAAGAAGGCCTGGATAATAATGAATCTCAGACACCTACTAGTCTCGGAAAGGCTCTCTACGAGGTTGATCGAGAGGTGGAGCCGAAATTCTGGACTCAGGAACAGAGAGAAGCGATCAATGATTATAGGAGACAGTCTATGACTAAAGATAATAAATTGAGCGTATATGATTATGTCAATCCTGATTTTGTCCCATTACTTGTCCGTGGAGCTTACTCTCCGAGGTTCAAGCGTGTCCCTGTGTCGACAAAGCAACCGGATCAATGTGTCTTATTAGGAGGGGGAATGCTTATGCTCGTTTGTCGGGAACGAAGGATGATAGTCTGGTCCAGCTTCTCAGTGCTGCCCCACGTGACAAGCTCTCCTTTGCGCGCTGTGTATATGATGGGCAAACAGAATCCCAGTAGTGGAGTGATGATCAGTACAAAGCCGGAGGCATCTAGAAAGATGGAGTATGCGGGTACAGTTATGGTTACAAATAAGGGAATCGAGATTGTCGTCCAAGGTGCTGGTTTCGGCGATATTAGGATCACTGGTAAAAATGCTGTACAGGGTATTCCTGTCGATGTATATGTGCTTAAAGGTCTTCGTTGGTGCTCAAGACCAACAACGGCGAGGCCTCGAAGGAAGCCTGATGTCGAGCTTGCGTTTAATCTTCTTGAGGTTATGAGGTTCAACAGCGAGCAATATGCTACAGCCCAGGAGGCAAAGTTCAGAAACTTATACGAAGAAATGGAAAATAGCAGATACAGGATGTCTCTAACTGTAAAAGAGCTTGGAAAACTTGAAAAAAGTTTCCCAAAGCTTAAAATACGATCGATGAGAACTACGCCTGCAGCGAAGTTGGAAACGAGAATCAAAAGGAAAGATTCTCAATAAAGGAAGAACAGCAGCTACAAGTCGCGATAATGTAAATAAAGCCCGACATTAGGAACCCCTGTATATAGATTTTAAATAGGATAATTGGCTGCAAATCGACATAATCCAAGTTCTTCATAGAGTGAAGCAATCCAGTAAGTTCGCTTAGACTAGAGTCTCAGCGAAAAGCCATTTGTAAAGATTGGTATCCCAAGTGACAATAGGATGTTGAGAAGCACCTTTCATAGATAAAGTAATGAACATCAGGCACACAATGACAATTCCGGTATACAGTGAGAGATAATATTGATTAACTAAACAGGCCTTGTTCTAGGCCTATTGGGACTTGTCTTCCATATACTCCGGACCAACTAGGAGGTCTGATATAAGGGCCTTGAAAGTTCAATGTTCGAGAAAGAGACTCAAGTAGTTCGTATGAATCGTTAATATTGTCACCCTCGAAGGCCCAGAGACATGCGACCTTGGTATTTATTCCATTAGCCACTAATTGTTTTGTAAAAGGAATAAGGATGCCCGATCCTTGATAAGAAGAGATGCATTCTGGATGAAGACTTTCTGCTGTGATGTCGGAAGGATTAGAGTCAGTGCTGAGAGTAGCCAGTTGATCAACCATATCGCTTGTGAAGATACGCAAACGAGCCGCCTGAGGATCAGTACGGTAAGCAGCATCAGCAGAAGCTAAGATGATGACTTTTGAAAATTTATTTTGCATGATGAAGGGCAAGAGAACCTGGTTAACAAATTTGTTTCTGCAGCCACCAAACAAAGGAGATCTCTGTTGGAGAACAATAAGATCAGGAAGAGTTTCACTGGAGTAGAATTCTAAAGATGTGCACACTCCAGAGTCGGAATCAGTAGATGAGATGGGTGGGTCACGAGGACCAAGAAAAGGATATAGGAATCCTAAGGGATCCAAGCGCCCGGCAAGTTGGAATGATCCCGATGAAAGGAGGAGATCAATTGCCAATTGGGGGACATTACCAATGGATACAGTTGGTATTAGAAGTGTTCTTCCTTCAAAAGATGAATTAGTTGACATGTAGAGATAAGTGATGAGTGTGGGCGGCGTGTAAATGGAGAGAAGGCAACGAACGAACACTATATCTACGACGATCCCCACGATGCGACGGTAATGAGCTTGGTCCGCTGAAACTAGTAACTAGGTCACATGAACGCTAGCAGGAAGGTCTGATACTTATAAAAAGGACGCCTCCACTTGTTTTTCGCCTTTGATCACAAGACTATCTAGGCACCATGTAAAAGAAATCTTGACTTCATAGCTATTGTACATAAGATTCGATTCAGCGCTCCGAAACGTTGGACCGAGAGGTGATCATTAACATGAATCTAGACTTCGTTGCCTAGAAAATAGCCTTCTCTTCATCTCTGGAGATGGCATCTAGCGTCTCGCGAACTTCTTTAGCCACAGCAGATAAGGAAGTCAAAGCTTGAATGAAAAGTGGTTGAGATATTCCTATAAACAAGGGTGCCGAATCTAGAGCGACGAGAACAGGTGCCTCACCTGGTTCCATACTTGTCTTTGGCGGATGTCTACCACCTAAGTCAATGACTCGACTAAAAATAAGTCTGGTGTCACTGTAGGCGACAATAATACCTTTATCCATGACCTGCTGTTCATCTACCCCAGGATCGACAAAGACATTCAAGCCTCCTATACCGCCAAAGATGATCAAAGGAGGAACCCACGATTGGGTGATCTCGGTAGCATGATCCCAATCGTCATCAAATACAGGCACAAGAGATACCTGAGCATCTACATTAGCACTCATGTCAGGCGCCTCCGCATCCAAAGCAATAGGAATAGCGCCCTGTTTGACTGCAGGTAGTCGGCAGTCTTTCAATGCCAGGTAAGTGGCCAAACCAATCATAGACAGAGGGTTACCAGAGTATGCAGTGACCACAATATCGATAGAAAGTTCAAAGACATAATTGGGATTGATATAGAGGGGAGAACGAGTGGAATCACCAAGAGAGCATGTTAGGACGTTTTCAAGGATAGCAGAAATTAATGCTGGTAAAGGATGGTCAGTTCTCGTATCGTACAAATCTATAGATATGTTGATTGGATGCCATTCTGACTTGATCCTAGCACCCCCAATGGCCGCTCTTGATATCGGGGTCTTCTGTTTCTGCTCTTGCAGTCGAACGACTGAGGCAGCAATTCCAACAATGCATTCTGATCCATCATCTATTCGTAACCGACATGATCCATTAGTGCTAGGAAGAAAATTTGTGGCTGCCTCTAACGGCCTGAAACTATCCTTTGACCGTCCATCAGGCCGAATAGGAGTATGGCCCGCCACATTCTTCCCATCGGTGGTTATTCCTAATCCCAAAGCTATATAGGATAGTTCAGCTGGGGAGAGAAGGCTCATAACAGTTCTAACCGAAGAAAACGATTTTGAACCCTGTAACACCTTCAGCCTGGTCGACAGGTGTGCCTGGGCCCTTGCCGACCTTCATTTGCACGGATCGCAAATATTACTTACTACCTTACGGACCGATATACTTGAATGTTATATACACAAGACAAAGCTGACCTACGGTATATCAAAAGCTCCTAGAGAAAGCCAAAAATCTCATGAGATAAATGACAACTAGATATATACAAACGTATCCTGCTGACACTGATGCATGCTAGTAGTATACAGGAGTGCAACGAGTTCTATAGATGACCAGTCAAGCAAGATTGCCGGCGTTTCAAGTATTCTAAGCTTGGGAGGCTTCCTTGATATAAGTGACCAAATCAGAACGATCCTTAGCCTTCTTGAGACCAGCGAAAGCCATCTTGGTACCAGGAATGTACTTCTTGGGATTCTCAAGGTAGTCGAATAAGTTCTGTTCGTCCCAAAGAACACCTCGTTTCTTGTTGGCCTCAGTGTAAGAATATCCTTCGGCTTGTCCAGAGTGACGGTTATAGACACCATGGAGGTTAGGGCCGACTTTATTAGCGCCACCAGCTTCGATCTATTACGTTAGATTCATATTGTAAACGCGGGACTTACGGTATGGCATTGGAGGCATCGAGTCTTGAAAAGAGAAGCACCTTTCTTAGCGTCACCTAGATCGAGTTAGTATGCGTGTCAACTTAACTGATGCCGACTTACCAGGTTTGAATTCACCCATTGTTGTTTTTGTTGTAGAGCAAGAAGAGAAGAAGGAGTGAGCTACTTAATTTAAAGTGGCTCCATGTCACCTAGCAACAGTGTCAGAATGGCTGAAATAGCCATGCCTTGATTGGTCAACTATTCCCCATCCGCTTTTTTCCGGGTTACCCGGTCTCCAATTTGGCATCGAATAGCTAAATTTCTATAGGATCTGACTTTAATTTGACTTACTTATCAAAGATATTCTTACTGATGCTATGACGTTTACTTTAAAGGCCACTTGATCATGTTTTCTTTTAGTAACGTCAGAAAGAAATCCACATGACCTCACAATCAGCGAATCAGCGATGACTTGATTACTCCGTTCTCGGGCTATTCTCGATGCCGTTCCCTTATTCTCGGTCAATCATTGTTTTTTATGTCATAATATGATATTAGCCTAATTCAGGCTCATTCATGCGTTTCTTTCTTTGCAAATTTGCATGTGTTTATTATCAGCTTGATCTGCACTCCTGACTGACTTTTAATGACGTCAAAGATCACGAAGAGTTTGAGCGTCTTTCTGATAGTGGTTTAAAATCTGCTCGTCTCTATATCTGGAACTGAGTACATCTAAAAATCTATGATCCGAGACGCAACGGGAATGGAACTTCGGTCGCAAATCTTTGTCAATTTTAGGTCTGACAGGCCGATTCTTACATGGAAAATCTATCACATGGGAAGTATGCTAATTCCAACTACATAGCAACCACGAACCCACCTGTCGACAGGATCGTGATTGAGTGGAGATTTTTCTTCTGATCAGTCTGTGCCCCTTAGAAAATTCACAACGAGATGTTTGGTACGATATTGTCATGTCTCTCGGGATTTTTTCATGCTATTTCTTGCATCTTTAGGGACTGTCCCTGTTCACCACTCATTCAGGATCTAAGCTCTAGTTGACTTGACTGACCACAAATTACATGGAGTATACAGAACAATGATGTCTCAGACGTCGCTGAGAAAGCTAGCTTGAAGAGACAACCTCGGAATGGTATAAAGTACAAATATTTAAATCATGCCTCTTGATTCCATTCCTCCAGGAAGATCAAAAGTAGTAATAGAAAGGCAATATGGGGTCTATCTATTTCCGACAATTCTCCTTCTATTGATTTTGCGTACGACTGAAGTTCATCCCGAGGACAATCTAATCGTAACTCTGCCAATGAGTCTGCATGCCCATCAAATAGTATAAATATAAGCATAACCTTGAGAACTCCGCGCGAATCAGGAAACCTTGAGCTACGCGAGAACTACCTAGATGCGCAGTTGTCCATCTAATGCTTGGTAGTGATGTCCAACGAGAAATGGATAAAACTCTAACTTTAATGTAAGCACTTTTAAATAAAAGCGGCAATGCGTCTAATTAGCCTGATGTGAGCTTACACATTTATTTCATCACTCGTTAATGGTAAGTGGTAACCTAACTCATATCTTGGATTACCCGCAGCGATCGCTCAGTGGGGTATAATGTTTCCTATGCTGCCCAAATTAACGCTATTATCAGCTCGATGGAACTCGTTAGTTAGCTGGGTCCCATAAGTTGTTCCTTCGATCACATAACCTAGTCTTGGGCTATTTAATACTTATATATTTCACTTGTGAAGCATCAAAAATCCGTAACATTCATTACAATGTATTCCTATTTCCTCTGGCAAATATGACATGCATCAAGACTGCAGAATAGATGAGTATAATATCGGTCCGCTTAAATACTGCTCCTTTTAAGAGGCGAGCAAACAAGCGATTTGAACGCAATAATGACGAAACTACTTCTATTAAAGTCGTCAATGGAGAATCGTATATGGAGATCATTCATATTTCTCTTTACAAAGGGTACCAGAGGTTCCTGTGGATTCTTCCGAATACATACTTTAACCGTAAGAGTTATGGCAACAGAGTTTGTCTGCCTTTGGTCTTCTGCTGGATCTCAAGAAGATGCGATAAACTAGTCGACCCACGAAAGGGTACACACCGTCCGATAGTGAGAGCGGGACAAGTCGCAAATGACGAAGCATTAAGCAGTTTCGAGTTATAGAAATGCCCTTATAATGCAATTGTATATTAATTGTATCAAGTTAAAGCATCGAGCTGATCATAGAAATATTCTGCGTCATCAGAAAGTGGAGACTTGCACTCAGAGTTGCAGTGTTCCGCGTGTCGTGGAGTTGATACCATCCTGGCTCTTGCTGTTACACTGAGTGCTCTACCTAGACAGTGATCAGCAGTGTCGACGCTAAACACGGGATAATCATTTAGAAAGGGGATTTTATCTATAATGGCAGATCGATATTCATTTTCCTTAACTACATTCTCGCCAAGGTAAGGCTTCGGGAGGTCTTTCTAAGTGACAGTGGCAAGCTCGTTCAAATTCAATATGCACTCCAAGCAGTCAATCAGGGAGTTGCCTCTCTCGGGGTAAAAGGTCAGTACTTATAGAGAAAGTTCGATGATTAATTGTTAGCTGTTAATGGAGTAGTTTTGGCCACTCAGAAGAAGGCTTCGTCTCATTTAGTGATCAATGATTCCTTATCAAAGATATGTGATATAACCCCCAACATTGGGGTAACCTATTCAGGTATGGGTCCTGATTTCCGGGTTTTGGTAGACAAAGCCCGTAAATCTAGTCACATTGATTATAAACGGATCTACAACGAATACCCTTCACCAAGGATTCTTGTCCAAGACATGGCTCGAATTATGCAATTAGCTACTCAATCTGGCGGTGTCCGACCCTATGGCGTTAGTTTATTGGTCGCTGGTTTTGATGAACATACGAATGATCCCAATAAGCAGTTCTCTCTATATCAAGTTGACCCATCGGGATCCTATTTCCCCTGGAAAGCTACGGCGATTGGAAAGGGGTCATTATCTGCGAAAACGTTCCTAGAGAAGCGGTGGACTGAGAATCTGGAGTTAGAAGATGCGATTCATATTGCTCTCTTAACTTTGAAAGAAACGGTGGAAGGTGAAATGAATGGCGACACAGTGGAAATTGCTATAGTAGGGTCTCCAAATGATGATCTTATTGGGTTCACAGGAGTAGAAGGCGCTCGAGGTCCAAGATTCCGGAAGCTGTCTCCTCAGGAAATCGATGATCGTTTAGAGGCTCTATAATGTCTTGCTTGATAATGATGCATTGTGTCTTTCATCTCTTCGTAGTCTCGCTGGACCCCCCCAATCTACGATACGCAAACGTAGCCATAAAGCATGATTCACTATAAATACAAACCCTGCAATCACATTCAAACTCCCTAAGGCCATCCTCACTATTATTTTAATTAATTCGATCGTTCATCTTTAGGTTGATGGCGTTGCAATGCTGCCTTTTCAATTCTCTCTCTTAAAGAACCAGGTTGGGAGCTTCCGCCGACGACGAAAGTTCCACCTGACCAAGTTCCTTCATCGTGAACATCTTCTTCTTCTTCTTCTTCAGCAGCAGGGGCAAATTCTTGATCTGATATTGCATGTCCTGCTCGCCCAAAGGGATCTAGGTTAACTACCTCCCTTTCCAATTGTTTACACAAGCTCCAGAAGTTTTTGTCATGCTCGCCCCAGATATTATGAGAAAGCTCGTGACAAAGAACTTTCCTAATAGATCTATAGTCGCGCCATCCCTGATACCAGTCTGTCCGAAGTCTAAGATATATAACTTCTCCCTTATTTCGGTTCAGCCCTAGTGTCTTAGATTCATGCGTTGTATTAGTAGCGGGGTCGAGTTCTGTTAATAATCCGACCTTGAATTTATGTTTTCTCATTATAGCTCTGACCCCAGCATCATCCCTTAATCGTTCTAATATTTTCACTGCTTCATCTCCATGAGGTAAGCCGGCCAATGGCTCAATCCTAGCAAATGTATAAGGGCTTGTTTCCTTCCTTAGTATAGGCCGAGGTTTTAGCGCAGGTCTTCTCTTTAGAATAGGTGGCGGTGAAGCCTTGGCTATCTGGATCGCTTCTATTTGATCCGGCGTGGATCCAAACAAAGTCAATTTGAGCTGTTGAAGTCGATCTTGACCCTTTAGACCTTGTTTATCAGCAACGTGGTCCAACGTTAGAGAATCATCAGTCAAAATTCCTGCCTTTCCGGCCATGATCTTCTGATGTTGATCAAGGACACCAGTTAGACCAGTAATGGCTTGTTTTAGATCCGAAACTGTCTCGCTGCCTTTCAAAGGTTCGTTAAAACGATAAACACGACCTTTCCAATTAAAACTCATGGTTTGAAGCTATTCCAAGCGCTAAGCGTGTCCCACACGGTACCTTGTTGCTTATAAATTATCCGTTGGGACTTTCGTGGCAAGTAACGGTTGACGACTTCTCCGATACCTGGGGAAGATCTAGGTCCTTCTTTTGGTTTACAAGGTAGAAAACACCACGGCGCAATAGCAAAAGCTATAAACTTATTCGAACACAATGTCCTTTCATAGGGGTAATCGGTTGGAGACTCAGCTAGCAGTTTGCCAAAAAAATGAGAACTAAAACTGGTAGTTTATCAATGCTTTATACATGACGGACAAGTAGAGTAATAAGTATTGGAAGCTCCCCGAATTGAGAGAAGATGCAGGGTTGAACACTCTCCGTTATCTAAGTCCCAGCCAAACCGTACTCAGGACATTAGCCAATGTCAGTGACTTTTTTTTCCAGTAAACAAAGCTGAATTTCGCAGACATCACTCGCTTTAGCTTTATTTGAGGCTACGCATATTTTAAATCATCATTGAAAGGTTTCAATCGAAAAATAGAGAAAAAAGAAAAAGATGCTATTGCTCTCATCACGTGCTACGCTAAGTGGCACCGGAACGGAATTAGGAATAGTCTATTCCGAGCTCATTCTTGATTGATGATCAAAATTGTAAGTGGCATAGATATTTCTAATTGCACTTTCCGAATTCTAGAAAAATTTTGAAACAGAAAACTACATAGATGAAAAAGTCTGTAGGTTAGGCAATTGGTAAGGATTAGTCAATAGATACACGTACAACCTTTCCATCGCCATTGACTTTGCCTGACCTGATGTCGGACAAGACAGCGACAAAGAAGAAGAGAAAATACAGTAAGAGGGTCTCTTATTCTTGCGAAGGATGTGCCAAACGGAAAATCAAATGTGACAGAGACCGTTCAAAACCTCCAGATGACCCAAGTGTGGCTTGCTCGTCTTGCAAGATGAGAGGAATCCCATGTATTGTACCAGGAAATGGTTTCAACGGGCCGGAAGATTTGGACGATGACAATAAAAAGATCAGAAAGAGGACTATGACCTCCCAAACTAGAACATTGTCGCCTCCGCAGCCACTTTCGAAGGATAATAATGGGGAAAATCCATCCGAAGTCCGTGAATTAAATAAGAGATTAATGAGCATTGAATCACAAGTACAGTTTCTTTTGAATCAAATGACTCAAAGCAAATATTCATCACCACCAAATGGTGCTCAGCCCTCGTCGACTGCCGGTGTTCCAGGGTATGAGGCATCACCTATGACCCAAGAAGTTCGAAACTATCCAGTGGCATGGTCCGGTACTGCTGCATCAGTTTCTAGTTCCGGGGCCGCAGGTTCAGTTGCAAGTCCAGGCCGTTCAGGTGAATCCATGACTAGTCCAGGAACTATGATCGAATCTCCAGGTCATTTGACTACACATCTTCCACCTCCTGGGGCACTGCGGCGCCTCTCAGATGGCCAGATATATGATTCTAATGAAAAGACATACCTATCAAAGAGGATAGGCTCTCAGAAAACTTATCCTGCGAACCCTCTGGAAACAAATGATATCGAATCATGGAAGGCCAATGAGTCGCCATCGCTATACCAAACAAGATTAAGTATGGTTGACTTGTTCCGGAAAAACAGCTATAACCGAGTTAACATTTGGAATAGCCCGAATCTGAACTCCAACACTATCCATTCACATTCGAGCCCTTATTCACCTTCCATCAATGCTAATATCGAGAATCGAAGGGTCTCGGGTCCTCGATTCCAAGAAGCGTCGAAATCTCAAGTGGCCGGTAACCCAGAGGGCAGTGCTTTTTTCGGTCGGAGCTCTCTGAAGTATATTCTGTCTCCCCTAGTGTCGGAAAAAGAGTCCAGTGATTCCGTGTCAGGAGGTACGGATCCTATTTCGAATGGACAAACAAACCAAGGGGTTTCTTCTCAGGATGATAATACAAACAGCTCTAACCGGTTCTCCTTACTTACAATGACGATAAACTCTTCGTTAGCTCAAAAACTTGTTAACTACTTTTATGATATGTTGACTTTGACATGTTTCAATGAAGAGAGGATAAAAGGTATTCTTGAGCAAAGGAATTGTGGATCGGTGGACGTCTGTTTAATCCTAATGATATGTTCTCTTAGCTTGCTCTGTTCTAATAGTCCTCAGCATAAGGCTTGGGGGCTACTCAATGAAGATGTGACAAATACCCTGATTGAGCAGCTGGTTGAGGCGGTTTTTAAAGAAGTCGATGTCATGACGATGATTAATTCCCTCGAATCCCTCCAGTTACTGCTACTGCTCACGATATACTATCTCGTGTCTCAGAGAATTGAATTGGCCTGGAAATTTGTGCATCTAAGTGTTGCTGCATCTCATGCGATGGGCTTAAACCAGAAATACACGACTGATTTAGTGAATACGAGCGATTTTGAATGTCGAGCTTATCTAGCAGTCAATTATTTTGAATGCTTGCTATGCTCCGTTACTGGGAGACCGCATTTAATCACATATGATCCAAGACCTACTGGTCTTGCATCCTGCCAGTTACTTCATACTCTAGGCTTTGACAAAAATGAGCCATGTTCCTACCGGTCACCTTCATCCGATGTATCATCGTTGGATTGGGCTTTCCGCCGAAAGGCGGTGACTATTGCTTTGATAAGAACTACGAATATTCAAGTCTTGGGCACGCAAGAGGCTGATCACTCGGTAGTAATGAAGCTGGAGAAGCAGTATTTAGCGTTCGAGCTGGGAAATGAAAGTCGATACTTCTGTGCAAGAGAGCTTCAAGATGACGTGTTTCGCAATATCACACGGGCAAGGATGCATTGGGGCTATATTGATGACCACATAGAGTCTCATAAAGCATGTTGCAAGGCATTGGAGTTGATTGTTCGTGGCGCAGAAGAATTGTTGAAAATTTACGGTCCTCTTATAATTCATACCTCTCCTTTGATTGGATATTGGTTATATCAATGCCTAGTTATCATTCTTGTTTCCATAATTCGATTTAATCGGGCACAGATGAAAAAAGGTCAGGAGCCGATCATCCCGGGCAAACCAAGCAAGTTCGACGACTTTTTGGCTGTGAAAGACAGGATCTTAGCTTTTGCTGTGGGCCATGAGGCGCTTCTTCCTAGATGCGAGAGAATTCTTAATGTGCTAAGAGGATTAGATCGCATTGCTACTTTTAAAGACCAAACTCTAGCTGGCGTGCTGGAATTGCCGGTAGAAGGAGAAATTGGTAAAGATTTCTATCCCAGTAATATTCGCACTGCTCTGGCCATGGATGATTCCCCATGGACACAGTTCCTAGACGGAATTATATGAATGGGTGTATGGAACATCGCTGTACTATATGGGTGCTCTGGCTGTTTGTAAAATAATGAATTGGAATAGTGGTGCTTTATCGCAAGAATACATTTCGCTTGTGACATTTCAACTCAGTTCAACATCTTGTTACTGATTAGTAACAGCTGTTTCTTTTGGGGAGTAAATCTTAGATGCATGTTGCAGCAAGACTGTTTTGAGTCTGACACCATTAAAATATTAAAAAAATGCACCTTCTAGAAGATTCCCTCTGTGATCATGCTGTCCAACTAGCTTAGAATATTCAAAGAATCTGCCCAAATATTATCATCTGCCTCGTCTAAGAGTCTATTCCCATCAAGAACAATCAAGTCGAGAACTTAAAAGACAGATCCGGGTAACGCTAAAGATAGTGACGAGTGTTCCCGTAGTGGCACATCGTAGCGGAGGTGGAGGGACAAGAAACCGCGCACCATACCCTTCCGCTATTCCATAGCTCTAGTGTATCAGCGGCGTGTACGATGTCCAAAACATGTCGAATATGTCTCGAAGGTGAAGACGTCAAGGTTCAGGGGAGTGGAACTAACGCGGGACCGTTGATATCGCCTTGTCAATGCAATGGAACCACTAAATACGTTCATGTTGGATGCCTGCAGCAATGGCGGATCCGTAATCGAGACAATAAAGGGTGAGTGGAAAAGGGGCTTTTTTCTCCTGGCAAAGCACCCTTCTATGATCAAGAAGAATTATGTCGGCGTAGGAGCTTAGCAAGTCCTCCAAAATGCTTCGAGATCGAATTATTGATCATACTTGCTGACCTTCAGATACTTTCAGTGCGAATTATGTGGGTATAGATATTCCCTAAAACGGACTAAGTTTGCTCAGAGATTGATTTCGAAAGGTTCGTGAGAAAACCTTTGCACATGCTTACATCTCAGGGACTCAGACGATAGTCACAATTATGATGATCTTCGTGACCATATACATTCTGGGGTACTTAGCATACCCTTTGATGTGTTTCTACGTTGAAGATGAAGATATCGATTACATTTACAACGTGGTATCGAATCAGTCACCTAGGCAGGGTTTTAAAGGATCGTATTTTGGAATGGAACGCGTGAACTTCCCGTTTGTTTCAATTTTTGGCGTTCCTCTTGATATCCTGAACTTGGTCTTTCCAGGACCATCCGTATTGTCGGGAGTGACAATTTCCTTCGGGCAGCGAGTGCCTGAACCTGAATTCTTGTCTACACCGAATATCCCCAGACCCAACATTGGTGCTGGTGCAAGCCCACTGATGAGGTTTTTGCAGCATATGGGTTTAGGGACAGCCACTCTCGGACTGATCGGAGCTGCTCAATTCTGGCTGCGTCCCGTTAGGTACATGGCTGGTCGAGCAGGGCTTACTCCGGGAGATCGCGGCCATAAGCTTCTTTGGTTGATGGTTTTAATCGGAGTGGTCAATGTTTCAAGGTGGGTCTGGAAACTGGCCGGCAATTGGAGCTCGAAGGTGTTGTCACTGTTGGCTGTTTCAATAATGGAAGATGTTCCGGAGGATCTGTCAAATAAAACTCCTCAAGCCGGACAGACTGAGAGCCCGACTGCTGTTCCTCCTGTCCATCAATCCTTTTTTCAGAGACTCCTGAGAAGGCGGCGTCCTTTTTAGCTCATAAGTTGTTTTCTCCTTTTTTTGGAGCGGAGTTGGGTGACGGAATTATCTTTTGATTTATATTACTACATAAGGACATCTAAGCACTTCAAGCGGATATAATCAACGTAAGGTAGACCTTACACTAACCGTCGTGTCAAGTAGAGTCATTTCTGGCAATCCTCTATCCATGCTAGTACCATTGCAGGGCCACTTATTGCAAGTGCCTAAGTGGTTGTCCCATTGTTCAGAACAGCCGGTAAAGAAGTGCCAAAACCGTATTGGTGGGGTAGAGTGCTCAGCTTTTTTGTCCAAACAATGGGTTACATCTCAACAAAAACTAGTAAGTATCTAGCGGCGACCTACAGTTTCATAAGGCCTTGTACGGCTTGCGCGGCTACATGGCTTGATATGCAGGACATGGCGGCCGGATATGAAGATATTGGAGACTCTTTCTCTTTGCCGATGCAGGTGGTGTGTTAATGTCAAGATCTTATATCGTGACAGGGGGAGTCTTGACAATTTCCAAAGGAGTGTGGAAACTTTAGTGGCTGCAGCAACATAGAAAGTTCTGGCAGGTGGCTTAGAGGGAACAAATCACTGATCTAAATGGTAAGCGTTCCGGATCAGACGGCACCACTACTTGTAGAATAATAGGTCTGGGGTCAACCGATCGGTTGATCAATTACAAATGCAAAGGCCAAATGGCAGAAAATGATTGGTAGACAAAGGACGAAAGAGAAAAGGGAAAAGATAGCAATGAGCGGATTTAAGCCGTGCTAACTAAGAAGAGCAAGTGGGCCGTAAGTAATGGATGGTCCTACTTTCTCTCGCTCAAACAGGAGATAGGGTGGTGGGGTCATGATGATGAATCACACCTCCTTGCTCTTCATCGGGACCAGAAGAGAGAGATAATCATTCGCTTATGTGTACGAACTTACGTATAGTGAAATATTACCATCAACTGGAGTTATACTTTTTTCCTGTTACACCTGGCCAAGCTCAGTTAAGCTCCAGTCAAGCCCCATAGCAAGGAACCAGGGAGTGTATTGACAAAACTAAATGTTTTTACGCAGACAGTTTTGCTAATGACAAAAAAGTGCTTGTAGGCAGACACTAAAATTACCAGAAAATGTGACTGCAAGAGTTTCAAGTCGAACGATTAGGGTTAATTTGACGAACGTTTACGACCCCAACTATGCTCGATGACCCAAAGAGGAAAGCAGGAAAAGATTTGCTGTGGGGAAAGGTGGGGCAGCCAGGTGAGAATTCCGACCACCACGAGTTTTGAGAAAGTATAAATGAAGGCAGGCGCACCCTCGGAAAAGCTGCTCATTCTTCTCTATCTTGATCGTCATGTCGACACACGAGTCTTTAGATATCAGCCATGTTGAAAAGCAACATGAGATTCCCGTCATTCCTTCTGACGAAGCGATAGACTTATCCTGGCCAGGTATTCGGCATTATTGCGCTACGCGTGTGTCCTCATTATGGCCAACAGGGCCTGTTGATTGGGCTGAATTAAATGTTTTTGCTGCCTGCAAGTCAATGACACGTAAAAACTGGAACTTCTTCGCCCTTGCTTTCTGGGCTTGGACCTGGGATGCGTTTGATTTCTTCAGTGTTAGTATTACTGCAACAGAAATTGCAAAGACGTTGGATCGGCCCATTACTGATATCACTTGGGGTATCACTTTAGTCTTGATGTTGCGGTCTGTCGGGGCTATTACTTTTGGTATCGCGGCCGATAAATGGGGAAGAAAGTGGCCCTTTATTGTCAATTGTCTTTTATTTATTGCTTTTGAACTCGGAACAGGCTTTGTCCAGACTTACCAACAATTCTTGGGCGTCCGAGCAATCTTTGGAATTGCAATGGGTGGTCTATATGGTAATGTCGCTGCCACCGCTCTTGAAGATTGTCCACCAAGGGCGAGAGGGTTTATTTCCGGGTTTTTGCAAGAAGGTTATGCTTTTGGTTATCTTCTAGTCGTCTGCTTTGCTAGAGCATTTGACTCTACACCTCATACGTGGCGCGCGCTGTTTTGGTTTGGTTCTGGTTTCCCTGTTATTCTAATTCTTTGGCGTCTTACCATGCCTGAGACTGATAAATATATTGCAAATAAGCAGGTGCAGGAAGTTGCTGTCTATAACGTGTTTTTAGAACAATCGAAGCGGGCCATCAAGGATTATTGGCTCATGCTCATTTATCTTGTTATTTTGATGGCTGGTTTTAACTTCATGTCTCATGGGTCTCAAGATCTTTATCCCACCTTCTTGGCGAATCAGCTTGGTTTCAGCAATGATGCGAAAACAGTTACAATGTGCGTTAGCAACTTTGGAGCCATTGCTGGTGGTATGATAATGGGTCATCTCTCGTCTATCATTGGTCGTCGTCTCACCATCATGATTTGCTGTGTCGGTGGCGGTGCCCTTATCTATCCCTGGGCCTTCGTTCACAGTACCGCTATTAACGCTGCGGCATTCTTTCTTCAGTTCTTTGTCCAAGGTGCGTGGGGTGTTATTCCCATTCACCTGGCTGAATTATCTCCACCCGCCTTCATTTCTTTTGTTACTGGAACTGTCTATCAACTCGGTAACTTGGCATCTTCAGCTTCTTCTACAATCGAGGCCACCATTGGTGCCCGTTTCCCCTTACCAGGTAAAACGACGGGAGTGTACAATTATGGTAAGGTCATGGCTATCTTTATGGGTTGTGTCTTTGGTTTCGTGCTCTTAGTTACTTTCATTGGTCCTGAACGTCGGAACCGGTCCCTGCAAGTTGAGGAGGTTGAAGAAATTCTTCATCAAGATGATTTGATTGAAAAGGCTGAGGCTTCTCACCAGGAAATCAGCCCCAATGTCCCTGAAAAGACTTTGGAGGAATAGAGGGAGCTACGATTAATGACTTGTTATTTTAAGCAAATGTGGATAAGCTAATGAAAAATGCATGTTTTGTATACTATAGAGTTCCGCGTAAGTCCAGAAAAACGAGTAGGATCACGTTTCGAGGTTTATAACTAGTAGGAATCTACCTATAATATGTCGTTATCGGTCACTTCAAGCACCAAACAATAAGCATAAAGCTCCTCTAAGGATTTCGCTCGGCGTTTACCAGGGCCACACATCTTAGCTATGACAAAAAACGAAATCCGAGCCCGATGCCATTGATTGCTGGGCAAGTCGAGCGGCTTAGCGACAACCAAACCCCACGATTTTCGCGAGGAGGGGATTGCATTAAGCTACGAGATGAGAGTTCAATGTAATGCGAAGAGGTGGAGGAGTTTTTTTCAATGACTAAATGCTCTCGATTTCGAAGAAATGATGGAAAAGTCTTTAGTCTATGGTATTCAGCGTTAGAATCAAATGAAAAAGGACTCCATGGTGAAGAACAATGTTCCCCTCACTACCATATTAGCGCAGGCGATCCAGGACGGGAGTAATCAAGCTTAGGTAATTAAAAATACCAAGAACTAAGAACTAGAGGTATTTCACACATTATACCGTAACACGTATTATACAAGTCATTTCTAATAATCTTTTTACAGATGTTCTTTAGCAATCATCAGAGATTGAGAGTATGCCCCAACTGAATTCCAAGTGAATCCCAGGACAAATAGCACTCTCCTTTTGTGAAAAGCACTACAGGACATACAGTATAGAGTGAAATAAACAAATCTGGTTAGGCATATGAAACTAATCACTCTTGGAATCCATATGTAGTTATAGACCAATTAACGATGTGAAAAGTAAGGGATATCACAGTCTTACAGATGCGACTATCAGCACAATTCTCACCTTTAGATTAGACACCGGTTTATATACAACAATCTAGGCCTTTTTCGGTTTCTGATACATCCGTATATTGGCTCTTGCGGCCACAGCAGCTTTATGGACAGCCCTTCGCTCCTTAAAAATATCGGCTTTTTGAGAGTTGATATTTCGCCAAGTATAGGTCATTACTTGGGCTATGCGAACAGCAGGGTCGTTAGAACGCTGTTTAAAGCTTTCACCCAAAACGATATTCCAGCCTCGTCGCGTTCGCTTGCGTTGGTTTAATGGAAAAGGAACTGGCGTAACCCGGGCACCGCCATCGGAAATATTGACAATTTTGCAAACAGGAGAAACTTTTTCAAGAATTGTTTTGAGAACCATGACAGGGTCCTGCTGAGTTTGGAGATATAAAAGATATAAAATCCGGGCGAGGATCTTTCTAGCTAAGGCTTTTCGCCCGTCTCTCATAATGAGATTAGTAACATGTTGGAGAATAGGGTCTTGACGAACTGGAAGTTCCAAATCTTTGATACTTTCGTATTCCTGCTTCTGCGCCTCGGTTAGTTCAGGCTCTGGTACTCGCCGGACATCGAGGCGTTCCATATTCCGAAGAATCGATGATATGGACCATGATTCCTGAAGCTCTGAAACGTGGTCCAACTGAACCTTCAGTTGTGGATCTGGATTCTCCAGATCCATCGCGGCCTCTAGTCGAGACTTTTCAGCTTCCAAATAGTCCTTCATGCCGCCTGCTTCACGAATACTTTTTAGTTTCTCCACTAAATTAGGAATTGATTGTTTGTTTAATGATGAGGGGAGTATTTTTTGCAGCTTTTCAATATCTGCTGCTGTCGTTCGTGATGAGCTCGCTGATTCATTTGAGCCATTTGAATACTGGCGAATACTGTATTGAATCATTTTTAATGGACCATTCCACGATCTTACCGGCCGTTTGAATGGTAACATAGCCGATGCCGCGATAGACCGGATCATGATGGTCGTAGAAATTTTCGCTACCAAGTAGCACCCAAGTCGACTGACACAGACAAGGTCCTTAAGCCCCTAACCCTCTGTAGCAACGAACGATACCAAGATAGGTAGGAAGCTAAGTAACTTTTTGGTAGGGGGAGAACGAAAAATGTCCCAATATAAAGATACAGATATAACAGCTTTTTTGCCCTCTTTCAATACTGATCTACATCTTTGTGACAAAAAGTACATCTTTTCTGATAACGTCTATTACCATCGGAGGCTACGAAGGATATAATTATCCGCGAGGGTCGAGCGAACAGGCTAGTCCAGTACCTAATCTGGGATTTAGAGCGTGAAGCAAGAAAGACAATCTATAAGCTAGGAATGTAATAATAACATGGTACCAGAGAAAACATATTCACTGCTAACAAGCTTAAATAATCAGCATAAATCGAGTAGGACGGTGCTGGTAAGTCGGCGACAGCAAGATGGCAGTAGACAGAGTGGGTGACTCCGTTACCGTTGCCACTCCCAACGGTTCTGGAACCGAGGACGATTCAGAAAGAGCATCGGAATAGCTAGGCGGGAAAATCGAATAACAGAAGAGACTTGTCTCAATGTATACCAGCAATTTCACTGGGCAACACCGGCGTCAAAGGACCATCAATTTAAGTGGTCGAGGTCGGACAAGCTCGGACAAGGCGTCATTGCTACAAGAAGCGGCAAAGGAACGACTGAAACGAGGTGAACAACGTCGACAGGACAAAGCTGCGAGGTTAATTCAAGCCGTATATCGATCTTATCGAGATATAAAGAAAGCCAAGGAGGAAATCAGGAATATCTGGCTCAGAACGGTCTTAGATGGGATCAACATTGACCTCACCAAGTTTAACGAATGGATCTCGGTCCCCTCTGCTCCTGAAAATATCAATATCCCTTCTTCTTTATCATTCAAGTCTCATTTTTGTACCTCCGACCTCGAGCGGTTGACATTGGAGTTCAATTTCTTTGAACGCCCGGACGATTTCACAGCAGCTGGGTTATGGTGTTTGGTACTTCTTAATCAGAAGACCACATATCGTTCCCCGTTAATAAATGAGTCCTTGGTGAAGGTTTTGGAGACAATGAAATTGAAGCCGAGATCGCCAGTTCTTGTTGAACTTCTTCTTAGAGTGTGCTCAACTTACTGTGAAGTGTTGGACCCCAAGACCCTTTCCATGGGTCTAGGAAGCTGCCTTGAAAGAAATCCGCTGCCATTTTTCAATCAAGTACTTCATATCATCAAATCTTATATGACTGCCACGGCTTCGACTGACATCTGGCAACATTTCGCCTCATTCATTCTATCAAACCCGCACCTTTTTGAATCAAATATGGGTTCCATTCTGCTTAGGTCTTTAGATAATGAATTATCTGTCGAAAATTTTCTCAAATTTGCTTATCATGACTATGATGACCCCGATGTCTTATTAGGTGTAATCGCAAATACAATTGCCTGGTACAAGTATCACTTTAACTCGACGCGAGACCAAGATCTGAGGCCTCTCTTTTTTGACTTCATGGGTAAATCTCTCAAGATTGTCTATGTTTTATATTCAAACCAATCAGTTAACGAGGCTTTCGATTCAGGCTCGATAGACGACGACGTCTACGGAAAACAAGACGACTGTATCTTCTCGGCGTCTCCGGTCTATCAAAGCCCATTTATAGCCTCGATGATAGACGACCTAGTATCGCGACAAGCCCTTGAATCGATCCTTGATACCGTGGAGAGCCATCAGATCAACTTCAGCGCCCAGTCATTGGCTGAATATTTAGTGGCCATTTTTGGTTGTTGGCCTAAACATCGATCTGATTTGCTACTTTATCTCTCTATTCGGGCGAATTCCGTGCTTGGTCTCTTCTATACCGCCCTATCGAGTTCAGAGGTATTTCAGTATGCCTCTCAGAATGACCTGGTTTTGCAGGATTTGAAGAGATTTCCAGTCGGAGTTTGGCCAATGTTGGTTATGTTTTTGCATATTTATTCATATCTATCCGTCGTTACTGACGATGAAGAGTTTCTCAACCAAACCAACGGAGATCTTAGTTTGGATCAAGTCAAGGAGCTTATTATCTTCTTGAAAAACTTAGCCTTCATGTTGGTATGGAATGAAGCTTTTGTCCATGCCAAGGATCCAATCAACGAATCAGGAATCCTTTATGGATCCCTAAATATTCTTGCGGTCCGCGTGTTGACTCAGTTGTACTTGCGAGATTCGCGAAGGAAGTTTTTATCAAGCGGGTTCTGGTTGATGACTAAACGATTCGACATGAAAGGGTTTATATCAAACGTTGTTGAGGAAGAAGAACGAATTCGGCAGACTGCAGATGAGGGTGATAATGAACACGATTTAGCGATCTCGACAGCGACCCCTCCATCAACTGCAAGATCTAGGCTCTTCAGTCGAATGCAGACTCAGCATGACCAGCTTTCGAAACTAAGGTTCAAAATTGCGAATGTTACTCCTCGCCTACGAATTCTTGATAGTCTGCCCTTCTTCATTCCATTTGATGTGCGAGTGAGTATTTTTCAAGAGTTTATCAATCTTGACAAGAAACGGTCAAACGTGTACGATGATTTTTTTGCGTTCACTCCAGTTGATAATAAAGAAATCCGCCGGGAACATTTAGTCGAAGATGCAATGAGGTGGTTCAATATAGGACCTGCGTTTAAGCTACCTATTCATGTCCAATTTACTAATAAATATGGACCTGAGGCTGGTATTGATGGTGGAGGGCTAACTAAGGAGTTTTTGACGAGTGTTTGCGAGGCTCTGGTGGGAGAGAGTGGTCTATTTGAAAGCACAAGTGAGAATTTGTTGTATCCCAACCCAGAGAAGACAGATGCAGATTCATTGAGTAAATATCGGTTCTTAGGTTTGGTGATAGGAAAGTGTCTCTATCAAGGTATTCTGGTTGACGTTTCGCTGGCACCGTTTGTGTTAACAAAACTAATGGCGACCGGTGTGAAATCTGGGATTAATGATCTGTATTCTTATGATAAGAATCTTTTTAATGGACTGATCAAGCTCAAGTCATATGAGGGAGACGTGGAGCATGACTTTGCTCTTAACTTCACGACGGCAACACCAAGCGGAAAAGTAGTCGAACTGATTCCTGGAGGGGAGAATACTGCTGTGACAAAGGCCAACCGACTAGAATATATATATGCACTGTCGAATTATTTACTGAATATCCAGATCGAGACACAGACTGACATGATTGTTCGCGGGTTATCAGACATGGTTTCTCCCGCTTGGTTATCGATGTTTAATCCCTCTGAATTAGAGATGCTAATTGGAGGCGGATCAAGTGCGATAGACTTACGAGAGTGGCGGCGACATACAGTGTATGGAGGCTACGAGGATAATGATGAGACGATAGAGGAGTTCTGGCAAGTAATGGAGGATTTTTCCGATTCAGAGAGACGCAAAGTCCTCAAATTTGCCACTTCAGTGGCTCGGGCTCCCCTGTTGGGGTTCGGAGTCCTGCAGCCCTTATTTAGTATTCGCAACGCCGGCAGGGATTTATCTCGTCTGCCGACGACATCCACGTGTGTGAATCTTCTGAAGTTACCGGATTACCGAAATAAACAATTACTGAAGGAGAAATTGGAGTATGCAATCAATGCAGAAGCTGGATTTGATTTATCATAAAGATTGATAGAGGTCTAGAAACTTTGGGAGATCTGGGCGTTCTAAGGAAAAATACGATAATAACGTGTACGATATTATGTAGACTTGATGAATCGGAGTCTTTATGAGGACGTCCATGGCATAACTCGGGGATCATTGGTGCATGCTAGTATTGCGATAGCATGGGGGTTAGTAGCTACCTCAATCCTCAGAATAATGCACCCTGAGGACTGACTTGAATGAAAGACAAAAAATATCCGAACTGAAGGTATAAAGAAGTCTCATAATACAAAGTAAATCAAAGACACTCACATCTCGATCACTTGTGGCATAATAAGGCACGTTATTCTCTAACTAACTTCTGACTTGGCTTGTGGCTCACATCAGGCGCATTCGTTGAAGATAATGTGCATAAGAAAAAACTGGCATTATAAAAATGTATACTAGAAATCGCCTTAAAGCTTTCAATGACTTGCAGCCCAAAGACGTGAAGACGCGTCGTCGATGAGACCGTAGTTTATTAATTAATATAAGCGCTTTGTGTTGGGAAATTAAGTAACCTAAAGAGGCAAATGCATAAAGCGACATAAATTTATAGAGACGATGCATAAGTGTAAAATAATTGGGGGACATAAGCCGCTAGTTGGGCAACAGAATTCAAAAAAATTTTTTCCTTCTACAAAAGTTGAAAAAAAATCCAGAAAAAAATCAGGATAAAAATTTCAAAAATCAATAAAACCCATTTTTATATATATTATAAAATCTTTGAATAAGGTCTACAACCTGGAAACAATGAGTGAGAATAATGTTCAAGCTGCCGAGAAGGCTTTTGAGGAGTTGAACCTTGGTGAGAAAGCCGAGGCTAAGCAACAAGATAATAAGGAAGGAGCTGTTCAAGCAGTTGAGGAAGGCGCTAGTGCTGGTGGAGAGACCACAGCTAGTGAGCCTCCCAAGACAGAAGAGGGCGAGGAAAATGCATCTGGCGCAGCTGAGAACGCAGGCAGTGGTCACAATGCATCATTATATGTTGGTGAATTAGATCCTTCTATCACTGAAGCCATGTTGTTCGAGTTATTCTCTCAAATTGGTCCTGTTGCTTCGATTCGAGTTTGTCGAGATGCTGTCACTCGACGATCCTTGGGATATGCTTACGTTAATTATCATACCGTTGCTGATGGGGAACGTGCATTAGAGGAATTTAACTATACCCTGATCAAAGGCCGTCCTTGCCGAATCATGTGGTCCCAGCGTGATCCTTCTTTGCGTCGTACTGGTGCTGGAAATGTCTTTATTAAGAATCTGGACGTTGCTATCGACAATAAGGCCTTGCATGATACTTTCTCTGCCTTTGGAAATATCCTATCCTGTAAGGTCGCCACTGATGAGTACGGTCAGAGCCGCGGTTATGGATTTGTTCACTATGAAACTTCGGATGCCGCCGAAAATGCCATCAAACACGTCAATGGCATGTTACTCAATGACAAGAAGGTTTACGTCGGTCATCATATTGCTAAGAAAGACCGTCAATCTAAATTTGAAGAAATGAAGGCTAACTATACGAATATTTATGTCAAAAACCTCGAAGGCGATATCACCGACGAGAAATTCGAGGAGATCTTTGGCAGCTACGGTCCCATCACGTCGTTCTCTGTTGCTCGTGATGAAGAAGGAAAGACTCGTGGATTTGGCTTTGTTAACTACGAAAGACACGAGGACGCCGTCAAAGCCGTGGAAGAGATGAATGATAAAGAAATTTCTGGTAAGAAGCTGTACGTGGGTCGGGCTCAGAAGAAGTATGAGAGAGAAGAAGAACTTCGCAAGCAGTACGAGCAAGCTCGAATTGAGAAGATCCAGAAATATCAGGGTGTCAATCTCTACATAAAGAACTTGTCAGATGATGTCGATGACGAAGGTCTTCGTGCGGAGTTTGCTGAGTTCGGCACCATCACATCAGCTAAGGTCATGACCGACGATAACGGTAAATCGAAGGGATTTGGTTTTGTTTGCTTTTCTTCTCCTGACGAGGCTACTAAGGCTGTTACTGAGATGAACCAACGGATGGTCCGTGGCAAACCTCTTTATGTTGCGCTCGCTCAACGCAAGGATGTCCGAAAATCTCAATTAGAACAGCAGATGCACGCCCGTCAACAGCTACGTCTTCAACAGCAAGCCGCTGCTACTGGTATCCCTGGTCAGTATCTTCCTGCTCCTATCTTCTACGGTCCCGGCCAACAACCTGGCTTCGCCCCTGCCGTACCTGGTGCTCGAGGCATGCCTTTCCCTGGTGGCAATGCCCAGTTGATGATGCCTCAAGGCGCTGCCATTCCTGGTCGCCCTAATCTTGGCATGTCTCATCAGCAGCAATGGCCTGGTCGAGGTGGAATGCCTCCTAATGGCCAACCTGTCCAGATGTACGGAGTTCCTCCGATGGGTTACAATGGCTATATTCCTGCTCAACAAGGTCGACCTGGTCGTGGAAACTTCGTGGGAGCCAGCGGCATTCCTCCCGCCGCTCAACAACAGCCTAATGTTGTCAGAGGTGGTCCTCGTCGTGCTAATGGAGCTGGCCCTCAAGAGGATAGCCAGCGTGTTGCTGCTACTTTGGCCAACGCTCCTCCTGAGCTACAGAAGCAAATTCTTGGAGAGGCTCTCTATCCTAAGGTAGCCACTATACAGCCTGAGCTAGCCGGTAAGGTCACCGGAATGTTATTGGAGATGGACAACTCTGAGTTGTTGGAATTGTTGGATGATGACAACACCTTACAATTGAGGGTTCAAGAGGCGGTGAAGGCGTATCAAGATTATCTTAAACAAAAGACTGGAGATGAAGCTCCTACTGGTGAGGATGCTGGTGAAGAGGCAGCCGCGCCTGCTACTCCTGCTGCTGCAACTGCTACTACTGCCGCTACTACTGCCGCTGCCGAGTAGAGTCATTGCTCTGTTGCATTGACTGCATCGTCCCTTCTTGTTATGATGGAGGGACTATTGGGAAGGTAAAGGGGTCCGAGAAATCTATTGCTTGGCTGAGTCATGTTGACGTAGTGAAAATGTAGATCTGCCAAAGTAGTCGTCTTGATCGTGCCTGGATCGCAAATCGGGTAGAGGTAGGGCCAATTACGTGTCTCCGAGGGCTAGAAGCAGTGCCAAGAGTTTGGATCGCTCGATGATCTGCCGGAGCCCGGAGAAAGAGAACCAGGGGCCAAAAGATGATATGAAGGAGGTAAAGATTAGGACGACGAACGCAAAACGCACGAATGGTGGCCGAGGACATAAGGATGAGTCCAAAAAGGTACCTGTATCACGTAGACTTATTAGACGGTGCATGGCGTTGGAGAGAGCTAAAAGGAGATAAGGCAATAAACAACAGTGGGAGTAAGAACGTAAGAAATGGGCCTTGGATCAAACAAGGTTGGGGATATGGCGAGAGTAAAGGCAATGATGAGCCCGAACTAAAACGATGGGCATCGGTGGCCAGATTGACTAATAGTGAAGACCGTTTAGGAGAAGAGGCTAACCTGAATAGGCAAGGACATAAGACCAGGGAGACGGCTTAGAGTGGGAAGATACGGAGAAAGTTCGGACGGTGGGCTAAAAGGAAAAGAGCGCGATATGGAAATAAGCACAAAGGAAAGAATTAGTAATTGGTCAGTAAGATGAACTAATTGTCATGCCTTGTGCCCGAAAACCACAAGTCCAAGTGAGCGTCTCTAAGAAGCGTCAAAATGCCAAAACCCGGGCCGAAAGATATTAGGTGCCAGGGACGAAGCAAGAACAACCTAATCGAGCGTTGGATACGAGGCCCAAGTGAGAAGGCCAATAGTCAGAAAAGGAACAAGGACGAATGAAAAAGAGAGGACAGAAAGGGAAGGATTGCGTCTACGACCAAGGGGCAAGATCAACAAGAACCACCACGGAGTATTTCTCTCTAAGTACAGCCAAACACCAAAACAAACTTTTTCCGCACAGCGGGAAGAATTTTTTTCTCTAAAAGAAATTTATAAAAGAAATTAACCACCACTAAAGGAAAAAGATCGGATTAGTTTTGTAGTAAGGGTCCCAGGGTTGTAGCCAACGGGGGTAGGATGACCTTGCCGTTGACAAAACGAGCCTTTGTACTTGGCAAAGGATCATTAAATCCGGGCATGGAGTTCAACGGAGGTAAAGAAGTGGAATGGGAGGGATGAGAATCCAGCTCATGGCAAGGTTTGAATCGCTTGGACGGATTTAAGCAGGAGAGAGGAGGAAGGATGGTAGGGTGGCCAGTTTTTTTGTTTCCCAGACAAGTGATTCGATCCCAAATCTCGGGTTCGGATCGACCTAATAATAAGACGTTCAACTCTTCAAAGCGTAAGTCTCGACGCATGACCAGCTCATCTTCCGCCTCGGTCCACTCCTTTTTAGAAGGATCCTCATTGGCCGCCGAGAGAGGAGATTGACAATGAGAAGAATCAATCTCAGGCGAAGACGATGACGAAGACGAAGAAGTTAAGGATGGCGTAGAAATTGCAGGGGTGGTCGAACTCGATTTGATTCGTAGAGATCCAGACATGAGACGTCTCCAACGAAACTGACAGGCATTTGGAGTGCGATTAGGAACTGAAAACATATTAGCCCGACTTATTCAAAGCTCACAAGCAACAACTTACAGTGAAGCGCAATCTCCTTCCATCCCATTTTCCGCTCTTCTTTCAAGTGTCTCAATAGTAAATCATCATGAGGATCCCATGAGCTTGGATTCCTAGGCATCTTGTCTTGATCTTCTTTTAATCGATTACTACTTCAACTCTATCAACTTTGCAGAAGTCAAGTACTTGTTTGACTCGAGTGCGAGGAAAAAAAAAGATGGATGGGTTAGTGTCAGCTCGGGCCTTAGTCCTAGGTTTACCTTAGCCTGACTAAATCTTTGGAGGACAATGCTGATCGTAAGTTTTCGCCAGCATCTCGCCGCGGGCGGACTTACTTATTTATTTCCGGCTCCTCTTTGGGAAATGCACTGCGACCTTTATTAGATGCTTAGGCTTAGTACTCTATTCTTTGTTATTATTGATTGAGTCCATACTGGCTGTCACTATGGTCAATTACTCTAGTAACTCTTTTTTCAGTTTTGCGGCCAGATCATGCAGGAAATGGCGACCGACCATCCCAGTCAAACAACTATATTGATTAATTACTCTTAGTTCTAGATTAATTGATTCGAGATTGATTTATTCCAATCTTGTCGATTCTTTCTTTCACATTGTAATTTACTACTTTCTCTTTAGGCCATCCCTGGTTTTTCCCGGCACGTGACCGGCTACAGCCCTTCCGAGGATTGGGGCATCGATCCTTCCCTTTTGGGTTAATGAAGTTCCTATCCCGCGTTACATTCCTGAATGACTCGAGTCGTAGACCTAGGGTTTATCATCATTCCGATTTCTTCCTTATTCGGAAGTAGCTCATCTCAGCTCATCTTAGGTTCCGTCAACCAAAACCTGCCGTCTCAGGTGATTATTGACGGACATCCCATGCATCATCTAGCGCACGCGATGCTGTCCAATTAATCGGCTCAGACCTTATGTGTAGCAATGGAGTTGCAGCCGCACGATACCAACCATACTAGCTCCATATGATGGGCCGACAAGTAGAGTTTTTTCCCCTTTAGGTCAAGATGCAGCGAGCCAGACCCTGGTCTATGTTTCCTAGGAAGATGTTTTCTTCTGCTCGCTTAAAGGTCTGCGTATCAATGGCTGACGAAATGAATGATTTATCACAAAGTCGACGAGGCGACCTGACATATCGTATTCTCGCATCAGACGGATGTGACCCGCCGTCAAAGCGCCGTACAATCGTTTATATCGGCCTTTACTGTCAAAATCTCGATCAATTGGTTTTTCAAAACTGAAATCATTGCTCTCACTATATATATTTTTTCTCTTAATCATTTCCGATTTCTTTCGTCTCCGGCTTACGATATAGAATACCACATTTTATAACTTCGACCTCGAGAAAAATATCTTGACCAGGCTGTGATGGCAACGGCTTTCGGTGTAGAACCAATCATCTCCAGCCTTTTTCCGAGTTCCTATCTCCAAAAATGGCAAATCGACCTTTTTTGTCCACCAAGTCACATCCTTGCAGGACTTGAGAGTTCCCACTATTTTGGATACGCATTACACTACCAATGCTCATCGCAATTAGACCCAAAGGTGCGTGGCACGGCTTTCACATGATTCTCCTCAACCCCACGTAAGCCGAAAACTGGTGGTTCACCTTAGGGTCGACCCGTGGTAACCCGAGAATAGGTCTTCACCTATTGTTCGTTCTTTGTCAACAAGTAGCCAAAAACCATCGACCTTAAATCCTTTGTTTCCTCGTCTTCGTCAAACATTGGTTTCCACTTCTCAGCAAAAAGTTCCTTCACAGCGAATCCAAACGACGGAGCGGAAAGGAAGAATTCGAGGTCTTTGTGATACAAAGATGGTCGGTGGGGTGAAAAGACGACCAGGACCTGTCCATGAGGATCCAAACAAGTTTGACATGTCTTGAGTAGCTTCTCGTGTTCGGAATGATTAAAGACCACATCTGACAAGATAATAAAGTCAAACAATCGCTCTGGATTATCTGATCTGATGAACGAGAGAATCTCGGTCGCATCGGAGCCCCAAATATATCCAGCGACATCCACGTGAGTGCCTAGAGCGCCCGATTCAGCTTCTCCCGTATATAACTTTACGTGTTCTTTATTATATGTCAAGTTTTCAATCAAGTCAGGATCGGGATAGTCAGTGATAACCACATTTCTGGCATAGTAAGCGGAAACAAAACTTGGTAATCCCGCTCCAGCTCCCAGTTCCAACACAGTTCCTCCTCCACACAACTCTTTTCCATGAAGATCTATATAATTGGCTGTGGCTTTGCCAGCGTTCCAGAGTAAGTGGCCCCATAATGGAGATTTACCTCCAACAAGTCGAACCACCAATTCCTGGCTCTGGCCCGGAGCCACACATTCTTCTTGACGCTTGTATCGATCAAAAGTTGGTTCTATTTCTTTCCTTTTATAATCTTCAGGCTCGCTGAACACTCGATCCAATCCTAAATCCTCATCCATCCTTGTCTGGAAATTTATTTTCGTATCGTAACACAACTCGCTACAAGGGCAACAAGCAGTCAGTCAACAGAATGCCCGCACTAAATGAATCCCTTTCTATCTTACCATTCTACCTGGGCCTTAAGTAGATAGACATAAAAGAGAGTCTGTCGCTTTTGTAGAATTACAATTGTAGTAGTTTATTTGTCAAATGTTTTTCCAGTCTACTCGCTGAAGAACCTTAAGACTTTCTTTCTACTTTCGCGCCGACTATCAAATTGCAAATTTTAGATCACAACACAGTGAAAGTTCTGAATAGGCTGCTCTTATCATTTGTTGCTCCATTAAAGCCTGCTTGTATACTTTCTAGGCATAAGTTTATATGCATCTCTGGCATACTTAAGTATAGGTCATTACTATCCCTTCTGAAATTCATTCAAATGTTTCCATGGGGTCATTGTACTTCGTTTGCTAAGAAAGTCGCGTGTTGAAAGTCTAAGATGGCCGAGGTCGATGTCGACCGGGTTGATCACTGGGAATGATCTAATCCGAAGTTAACAGCACGACTTGGCCAGACAAAGCAAATAGATGCTCCACCCAGTTCCTCCTCCAAGACAATCAGGCGACAGCCATTATATGACAGATACAACAGCTTCTACCCAGCAAAGTCCTGCTCGAGCCCAGGGAGAAATAGAGCAAGTGGACCAAATTCCTTGGATATTTTCAATCGCATCCAGGAAACTGAAAAACTCCGGTGCCGTTGCCCGGGACCATCTAGCTAATGAACGAACGTTTCTTGCTTGGGTTCGAACAAGTCTAACGTGCGTATCTTGTGGTATAGCTGTGGCTCAGCTCCTCCGAATATCGCCCAGCAGTCAAGACGATGACTCTAGCCTAAGTAATGGCCAGGCAAATCTACATAAGTTTGCTGCACCGCTAGGGTGCACCTTTGTCGGTCTTGGGATTCTTACGGTTATCTTAGGTTGTCGAAGATATTTTCTTACCAGTGAGTTGTTGCAAAGAGACCTGTATCCCGTTTCTTGGCTCTCAATTCTCATCCTGTCAGGCGTTTCTCTCGGAGTAAGTTCGTGCTGAATCTTGAGACTTATTTTTCTAGCTTGTAATTGCCTGTTTTGTTATTATTCTCGTCGTCGGCACCGGACATCCTGTGTCCAGAATTACCAACATATTATTTAACCTTCAAACTTAACCTTTCAAACCCCTCAATCCTTTACCTGGATTTCTCACATGTCTTTCCCTTTCCGTGTCTTGTATCGCAGCAACTTATGGTGCTATGCTCTAAAACCTTTGTTCCTCGATTTGGTATTGGATCCGTTCCTGCTCCGATTCTATTGGCCTAGCTCATTATGAATTTTGAAAACCCTTTCTTCAATGCCGCCTTGAATATGTCTTGACTAACCCTTTGGATGAACCTTTTAGCTTCTTTATGCACGAGACTAGAAGGACATAGCGCGATTAAAGTCATATGAAGGTATTATCCACCACAGGCACCCAAGACAAGTCTTTTAAGCTCTCTGTAATCGGGATCAGCAGGTGCGCTGCTACGTATCTATCTATTTTCAAGCATCCTCAGAAAACAAAACTACTTGAGACAATGAGATTCGATCACCTCTCACCTTTGCTTAATGTATACTATTCCAAACATATCACAACTCTGTATATTTCTAGATAAGCCCAGTACTTGGATTTCAATTTACTTCCGTAGAGAAGCAACAGACTGCCGAGTCCAGGAACGATGCCCAAGAGTTGTAACGTCTGGTGACGTTACTCCCATTACGTACAAACGGATCCCTATCTGACCATCCCGAATGGCCATATCTTGGTCTGAAACAGATTACAATGATTCCCTCTCAAGTATATATGATAGACTATGCTGTGATATAAGTTCAGAAGATCTATCATCCAGGCTGTCCAAAGGCTTTGAGCTCTTGCGAACAGTCGAAGAATTGAGCCCTCCAACTATACTTGAAAACTGTCACTGTCTACAGGCTGTTCAGCACTATCAAATTATTTCTTTAGAATACTGCCTTGTTCGTCTCTGCGGAGCAAATTCTGACAACCCTTTCCTTGCTCATTGGCTCAGTATCTACACACATTCTCCTTGTTTGTTATGGAATCAGAGCCTGATTGACTCACTGACCCAGAGAGATAAACCAGAAGCAACTATGGGAGAGTGCCTATTGAAAGTATGGAAGAATGATTTTTCTAATCCTCAATGGCGAATATCGAACCTGGCTTTGAATGCTATTATACGAAGTCCAGTCACAGTTTCAGAAGGGTTTCATAGGTCTGCAGTACCTCTAGATCGTCTTGCGAGTTGTTCTCCTCAGGAGATATATGACTTATGCCTTTCTATCGATGAGCAAAGCTTTTCCGCTCTTCCCATCAACTTTATTGCACCTACAGTATTTAAAAACATTCTATATGACCAGGGTTTACTAGAATATGCAGATCAGACTGAGCAGCCCTGGTACTCGTCGCCGTGGTGGTACAAAAGAATGGGTTACGATTATTCAGAAATTCCCTCGATATCTATCTTAGTCTTATTAGTGGTCAATGAATTGATAGACTCGGCCTATATCAAACAATTAGCCAACCTTCTGGACTCTGGCGTGTTGAATAGTCGGAAGCGGTCGAGTGATTTCTATACGCTACTTGGATTTTTACGCAGCAATAAGAATTGGAATTCTGAAACTATTATACTGGAGGATGATGAATTGTCTTTTTTGGATCGAGTTTGTCTCGTTGCCCCTCATCTGGCTCTTCCCTTATTGGTTTCTCTTTTAAATGCAGAAAAATATCATCGCCCAAAACCACCTGTCCTGGATGTCATTTGTTTGGCCCTTGAAGGTCTGTCTATTCGCTCAATTACTCTGGACATCATCACTCGATTCATGGAACATTCATTAAAGAATAATCTACTGTCTTTTGATCAAATTTCTTTCTTGATCCATAAATTCTTAGCTCATATAGCTCGTCGCCTATCTCCGTCTAATATGGATCAACAGCTTGGTGGAGGCGATGCTTTTGATTATATTGATGCTTCCTTTGTGAGCTTGGAGCCAAATATGGTCGAGACTATATTTGCTAGGCCTGAGACCCATGCCACCACAGAGGCAACTACAAGCGGCAATAGCGATAAAAGTTCAAGACTCGGCGAAGAGGTTTTTCCAAGAGAAGCATTTCATCCAGCTAGCTGTCATGAGATCCGACTATTGTGTATGTTTCTGACGACGCTACTGCAAAAGAAAATCATTCAGCTCAATGACTACGCTCTAGATATTTGTGATCTGACTATGCCATTCGTCGAGCTCACTGAGGCAAGAGAACTTTTCATTAAAGCTATGGCGACTGTTAGTGTGGGAGGGTGAGGGTGAGAGTTCTGTGCGTTGATGGAATCATTCTTAACTTAAAAAGACTACGATTTTCGACGTGATTTTGAATAGATCCGTCACACCACTACTGAAGCATGAGTTCGTTCTATTGACTGCCCTTTGAAAGAATTCTTTTGTCCCAGGTGCATCCGTGAGTTTCATACATGTGGCCGGTTTCTCCACACGGCGCGCATCTCCACAGGGCCTTTAGGAAAGGAAATTAAGATGATGTTACGATAAAGATAGCTTGCGGCATGTGCATTATAAAATAATCTAATTAATTACCCGAAATAAAACCCAAACTAAGCGAAAGACTAAGATCATTCATAACGAAAGGGGAGGGAGGGGAGGGAAGGGAAGGAAACAGTGGAGAGCGAGTTCCGAATAGTACCAAATAGGGGAGAGAGGAGTACTTGTTAAATTGTGGCGACTTAGCGATGAGAAGACTCACCACTGATGAGAAGCGGTGTCAATCTTCCTAAAGCGGTATGTGCGGGCGGGAAACCGGCAGTGTCAAAAGGGAAAGTCAACCGAAGGTTCGGTTGATACCGGCTGGGTTCCAGGTGGGGGGTCCAACGGGCACGGAAAAAAAGTCGGGGGAAGAGAAAAAGATGACGACGTAATCAGGATTATAACATATCGAGTTCTTTCAAATCATCAGTTATGATTGCTAGCTCAGCTCTCTTGACAGCTTCATCCAGAATATTCATCATATGGAAAGGGTCGGGGTGCGAACAAGAACCCAAGATGGGAGAAGGAGGGGCGGCTGAAAAGCCAGATTTTGATGGCTCAAGAGTAGAGTTAATTCGAGATTTCACACGGAAAGATTGTTGGTCAGCACTAGGAAAACCATGGTCACTGATTTGGTCGGGGCAAGAGTTTTCAAACTCAAAATTAGAGTCGTACAAGTTTGGCGACGAGACAGGAGAGAAAGAGTCGGACTCCAAACTAGAACAAGAAGAATAAGAGTTCGGTTCTGTAATATAAGAGCAGCAGTTCAAATAAGATTCCATGATGGACGCAGAGCTGTAGTTGACTGCCACGACTTCCGTATCGAACAACAAGTGACAAGAGCTGAGGAAAGGGAGTTGACTTTGTCAGAGAAAGATACTATCCACAAACGTAGAATAGGCAAGCAAGGAAACAAAACAAGAAAAGAAGTGTCAAAGGCAAGATTGGCGATTAGCCGGAAGGGCCAGCGTATTAAATAGTGGGACAGTTCTGACCTCATGGTAACCAATTAAACGTTCATAAGCCCTGGAGTGGATTGATGTGTCATGGGGTCAGTATTACCATCTCTCCTCAACCCGGAGTAACGGCCGTTACCAGATGAGCATTGTGGGGTAAGAGGCTTCAGGAGAACAGGAGAACAAGAAAGGATCGGAGTCGGAGAAGGGATCGGATACGATGGAAGATGATTCAAGTGCCTTTGCAACTGATCGAATAATGACCTGAAATCTTATAGGGCTTGTGAAAAGCAAAAGAGAAGTCTTCCTTCCTCTAATATTGGAATAGCCTAGCTGCAAGAGCTTCATTAAAATGATAATTCTTTCTACATTACTTCAAATACATCTGTAGGTCTGTAACTCCAGATAGGAACACTATTCCGAGGAATGTAAGCTCTCGAACTTCCAAGATGAAACTAGAGCATGGAGTTAGCTGGTCTAAGGGGAATCAGTAACTCAATGACAAGCAACAGGTCTTTCATCAAGACTTCACTTCTGGCCCTTGTTTTGTTTATCACTGATTATAGCCCCATAGTCAACTAAAGCAATCCCCATCCACCTACCGCCCGATCTTGTTCCACAGTGTAAAAGGTGGGGTAGAGAAGGAACGTCTACAAGGTCAAAGTCGAACTGGAAGCCTTTTGCCGCCGAGAGCCTATTATTTCCACTCCGACAATGGTTGAGTACCATACAAGATTTCGCCACTAATCGTCAAAACTCTCCAGCAAGAGTTCCCTGCCCGCAGTGTCTTCGAGTCTAGTCATAACTTTTTAGTGAAAGATGTCTAGCAGTCCCTTGGTATCGAACAATTCCTGTCAAGTTGTAATTAACAGCATGGCGCACTAGCTAAGATCTGAGCGACCGCTTTATAAATGTCATCTTCGTTCGGAGATGCTGTTCGGAAATGTGATTCCGCTATTCTTGTCACGTGCTACCCCGCCCAAGAATCGCGGGACAAGGGTGGGACAGAAAGGGTCGAGCACTGAAGTAAGAGTTGAGATAAACACTTATAATCCCTCAGCCCGCTCACCCGGGACAACTCTGACTATATATGATTATCGATAAGATCGGAGATGATAACAGAGAGTTGTGTCTAACGCAGTAGTTAGCGACGGCTGACTATGGGAAATCATTGCCTATATAGACTGCAGTCTTCATTTAAGCATTGTGCAAGCCTACTTCTCACTTATTCAGACGAAACTTGTCGACCGAGCATAGTAACTTGGCAATAGTATAACTATTCGGTACATGTGACCTCAGGAGTCTATGAGCTAAAACATTCAAAATCATAAAATACCAGAGTTTTTGAAATTATTGGTTAGAATGATATCATCCACAGCAGTAAAGACGAACCTCATCTGCCGAGGGTCGGTGGCGCAGGTAAAGTGCGAGTAAATCCGTTTATCGGGGTCTTGACATTGGCTCAAAAGCAAAGATTCCATGTAATGTCCGACCGCCTCGAACGTGTTTGGGCCATTATATGATTTCAAATATGTAGAAACGTTGAATTTTGCTAGCCGCTCTTTGAGAAGGTCGACCTTATTGAGAAATAAGATGACCGACGAATCTCTGAACCAAGGAGAATTCATCACCGAATTGAAAAGGGTGACTGATTCTTGAAAGCGGTTGATACTGTCGTCTTCATATAAAGTCTGATTAAATTCGCTCAGGGCGGACACAAACATCACCACTGTGACATTCTCAAAGCAGTGAATCCATTTCCGGCGCTCAGATCTCTGACCCCCTACATCAAAAACCATGTAGGTAAACGGTCGAACAAAGATACTGGTCTCTATTATCCCCGTGGTGGGAATGCGAACTCGTAGAATATCGTCGACCGTAGGAATATAATCATTCTTACAGATCCGCCGGATATTGTCAAAGTAGTACTGGCAAGAATCTGCCAGCTGAAATTCATGTCTTCGTCTATAGCAAACTTGACTAGATGAATCCCTCCATACCGTCTCTATTGCTTCGGTTAGTGGTTCGGGAAGTGAGTCTGGAAGACCATCACCAGGTAAGACAAAGGAATCAATGACATTGTAGGCACTCTTACAAGCCCTTTCATCATCGGGTTCGATATCTAAATTCCTAATTGCCCGGATGAGGACTTGGATTGATATAATGATGTTCTCCCTAATAAACTGCTTATATCGTTCCACCTCCTTACTGGTGAATGTCTCTTGATGGCTTAGTCTCATCTGTTTAAGAATGGTTGACTTTCCAGAATCTCCTGTGCCTAATAGTAGAATTTTTATTTTGGTCCTTTCTGTCATTTGTCGATTTTTTAGCTGCGCTTCTATGGGGTCCATATTTCCTCCTAAACTGCCAAGTGAATCGTTTTTCTTCCTCTGATCTTTGACAGTCCTCTCTGTCATCGGAGGACTATCAATAGGCCTTGAACTTGTGCATCCCATAGTCCTTGTCGCACTTAACACTCTGTTTTTTTTATTAGACCTTTTGCTTTTTGCCCTCTTTCCTCAAGACAATAGGGAGTAGTGAAATGATCAAAGTAATCCTAGTTCTTCGTTTTTATTAAGAGATATGCTAGATTGTCTCGCGACTAATGTTTTCCTGCCTCCCTTACCACCATGTCTTTGTTATCCTTCTACGTCGCTTTCGGATGATCCAACAACGCGGTACCGAGGATCATTGGGATTTCTACTCCCTTGTGAAGCGTACATAACCTACGTCTTTTACCAATTTTATAGACTTTTTGTATGTATTTACTGCCATTTTTCTCTTCATACTTATCATCTTGCAGACGTTCCTTCAAGATCTTAATTCCACTGCCATGACTAGTAAACTTCCTTTGTCTATTGTTCCTCCTGGCGCCGCGGCACTGGGTCATAACTTATCGTTGAGAACAAAGAACCGGCCACGGCGGTTGTTTGATGATTCATCTCATTCCGCGGCATCAGTCAGCGATTGATGTTGTTCTCTGGAGCCTCTCCAACTACAGATAACAATGATAAAACAAACAGTTTCGTTGCTCGTAGTTTGATCTGCCTGCGTCGTAATTAGTTGATAACGACGATAATTGCCTGGCTCTCTTAACAAGTATTCCTGTGTCGTAATTCGTTGATAACGACGATAATTGCCTGGCTCTCTTAGCAAGTATTCCCGACTAATTTGTGAGAGCCGACTGATCATTATCTGCGTCATGATATTGGCAGTGTCTACGATATAAAGGCTAGAAAAATAAAAGGAAATCCTGATTATTCAGCTCTGTCTACAGAGAAAAATAAATTAAAAATATTGAATGAATCACAAGGCCACCCAATTAAACCAACTGAGGTCACACAAGACAAGCTCGAGTTCAAAGTTGTGTAAGAATCAGGCACCACAAAAAAAACCACATCCACTGATTGGCTCAAGACATATTGGGATAAAACACCCAACATATACTCGAGTTTGATACTCGACAGGTTGAGAATTTAAAATTTGTAAATCTGCTTGTTAATAGGATCGATTGGTCCTGACATACGACATAGATGGCATGGATAATACTAAAATAAGTTAGCCTTGTGATCGTAGCAAAAATCCTGCTCTTCTCGCGGGAAACCGACTGGGCGTTTATCAGAAAGAGACTAAAAAAGGAAGAATTTTTTGACTTTAAAACAAGCGAGAAGCACCCATAGACGAGAGGAGTATCAGGTGGAGGTGAGTCTTACCCTGGGATATAACCTAAACACGTCAAAATGACATTAATGAGAAGATTGGAATCACATCCAGTCTCAAGGAAAACTCCGACGGGAGGCAAGAAGATAGCTATAAGTCAATAATCTGATATTATTTCAGAACCGGTGGGTTTTCTTTAAAAGCCATTGTCACGTTTCAAGAAGTTTGTCTTTCCGAGAATAGACTATGCTTTCTATTTTTTTGCACGCGACATCCAAATCATCAAGAGCACAATCGAACAGTTCAAAATCGCTCAATCGCTTGGCATTATCAACAATATATATTTGAAGACCGAGGCAAACTCTGTCGCTCAAGCAATCTAAAGGCAAATCTCGATCTGCTAGGAATGTGACGTAATGATTGTATAATCCTCCTATTCTCTATAAGAAACAACAAGAAACAAAATAAACGACAGCAGACTCCCAATAATAAATCCCACTCCAATTTCACTCACCGACAAGGAGCTTGATAATATCAGACGAGGTAAATGGCATTTTGGAAAGAGTGTCAACAAGTCAGAAAGGGGCAACAAGAGGTTTGCCGCAGTAGGGCGGGAGACGGCAACACGGGATAGTACATGTCACTACCAGCTATGGTGGGATTAGTGATGCCAAGACAGTGCTCGATCGCATCCAACACTAAAAATACCGAGCAACAGAATATCCTTTCTGAACCATGATACTAATAAGATATACTATGTGCCTTGTGACTATAATTTAGATCCAGTTCTTTCTTGGTCTTTTCAACTTTTACTAATGATGTATTGATGGCTCATTTGGGTCGATAGTGCTCACCAGACCGGTGGCGTGGCAATAGCAAGCTCAGTTTGTCGAAAACATGGCCGAAAAGGCACCGAAGGAGGTCCAGCAGCATAGCTCACTTTTATAACTCCGAGGATCATAAAAAAAGACAACAAAAATGTCGACCAGCAGAAAAATAATGGTAAACCAAGGTTCATACCCTCAATTTGTATAAGCACAAGACTACATCGTTCTCCTTGGCTACGTTACTGCCGGGAGGGGGACGACAAGTGCGATCGAGAAGGCTTCGCTCCTTCCAAGCACAAAGAGGACGTGATCCAGACCTTTCGCACCCTAAAGCATATCTACAAGATTGGCAAGGAAATAAGAACAACTGCCACAGGGCAGTGAACTAAAACAAAGAAAATGACGCGAAAATCTGGTGAGGTCTCTGAGCAAAAAGATCGAGCGCGTGGAGATTTGGCGTAGAGCAAATATAAATATAGCTTGTTCTGAATTTATACAAGGAATGTCTTTCCAGTCAAAAATACGACAGATTCGATGGATAGAGTTTATAAAACATTAAAACGGGACAGTCCTTGCTATTATTGGTTTTTCTTGCGAGGAAAGGCCCATAGATGATCTATGCATATTGATACCAGCTCCTCATGCACGATTGCATTTGGTGAGAATTCAATCTAATTCATCCGGGTACCGGTGGACATGCAAATCTGCCATCATAGCGCTTGTCATCATGTCTGTTAACAATCGTAGTCATTGAGCTGTTAGTTACAGGTCCCACTCCCATCTCGCGACAACTCCACATCATGAGCGACAATGAGTTTATGATGGCTTCCGATGAAGAATATGATTTTGAATACGAAGAAGAAGAAGATGAAGAAGAAGAAGAGGAATCCTCGGAAAATATTGACATAGAAAACCAATACTACAATGCTAAAGCGTTAAAAGATAGTGATCCAAAGGAAGCGATAAGAAGTCTACTCCAGGTAGCTGAAAATGACACTAACAGGAGTGATTGGAGTTTTAAATCGTTAAAGCAGGTTATAAAGATCTATCTGAAAATATTGAATGAACCTTCGAAAGCCTTGACCTATTACAAGCAGCTGTTGGGCTGTCTTGATGGCAATTTAGCTCGCAATTATACAGACAAGTCGTTAAATAATATTCTTGATCATGTCAGTCAGACAGAGCAGTTAACGCAGTTCTACAAATACACGCTGGATTCTCTAAAATCACTGAAAAATGATCGACTATGGCTCAAGATGATGGTCAAACTAGCTAAAGTCAGTCTTGACAAACAAGACTTCGATACGCTGAAATCTGTTTTAACGGAATTAGATGGAGTCATTGATTCTAGCTGGTCAAATGATTCGATCAAATCCAATTATTTTGTCGAGATCCTGGCAATGAAAATCCAACTCTTCACTTTCACTCACGATACAGTGAACCTTCGAGCAGTGTATCTCAAATCCAAGGAAATCAAATCCTCGCTTATCCACCCAAAAATCCTCGGTGTCTTGAAAGAATGCGGGGGAAAATTAAATCTTCAAGATCGCAAATGGGATGAAGCCCAGCGAGATTTTTTCGAGTCCTTTAGAGATTATGATGAAGCGGGGTCACTTCAGCGAATCAGGGTCTTGAACTATCTTGTCTTGGCCGCTATGCTTTCCCAATCCCAAATCAATCCCTTCGAGTCCCAGGAGACCAAGCCTTATAGAGATCATCCCGAGATCAAACCAATGACTGACCTCGTCACCGCCTTTCAAAATCAAGACCTTAAACAATTCCAACATATATTGGAATCCCATGATTCCCTTATGAATGATTACTTTATTCGCCAGCACATCGACGAAATCCTTCACTCCCTTCAGGCTCAAGCTTTGATAAATCTAGTCAAACCATTTGGAAGAGTAACTATTGCATTTTTGGCGGAAAACCTCTTCATCTCAAGCAATCAGACTCTTTCTTTACTGCGCCTTCTCATCCTCGACCGCCGAATAAATGGACGAATCAACCATCGAGCCGGATATCTCACTTTGGACAGAGATCATCCACTCCCAGATGCCAAACTTTCCCTCACCTCTAGCCTTGGTCGTGAAGACACCACCTCTTCTTCAATTGCATATCGGCTGATTGAGGCAAACCATCGCAATGCGCTCGGCCTGTTGACCTCAAGTATTGCAACCTTGTCAACCCTTCATTCCCCGCGCTAGATTCGTGGCCGCCATCTCTCCGCCTCGAAAGTCTTGAGGTATCCTACCTCACACTCTATCTTCAGTCAAAACAGCAGTCTCTCTTCTTCTCCTCATGAAGTTATCGATGCTCTCTTTTGCTTATTCTTTCTTGACTCTTTTCACCTGGTTCGCCGTGAGTGCTCCTATCGGCGAACCTTACTCAACACCGGCCCTTAGTCCCCGATTTACCGTCTTTGGGAAGGAAATTGACTTTGAATACCATCCAGCTACCTTTCTGAAACAGGTCAATGCTTTTGCCTGTTCCGTTCCTGGAGTTGAGTTTGTCTGCGCCGGTGCATCTGCTCTGTCGGCTTCCGTGGGCCTAGGAATGGTTATTAAGGGCATTACTGACGAGCTTGGTTCAGATGAATGATTCTGGCTTTTTTTCTTTACGATGATTTTTCCAACTGATGCACATCCTTCTTACTCTTACATGCCATAAAACGAAAAGCTGGGTGAAAGATATCAATATCCATGTATGCAATATAAATCAAAACGGCCTAGGAGGCAAAAACCGTCGCCATCCTTTCAATCGTGCCGGAACTGTAGGGACATTCGCGTATTCATCGGTACCAACAATCGTCAAGAAGACCTGCTCGAGTGATGTCTCTGCCACACCGTAATATTGCACACCTAACTTTTCTTTGTTTGCTTCGACAAACTGAAAAATGTCCGAAATCTTGGCACTCTTCTCAGGGATTGCCAGTTTGGCCTGGCCGAGACAGACCTTGTCTTCGATTTCGGTACCAGGAAAGGCCGCCATGAATTCATTTGTCACCTGAACAAACTCGCCTTGACTTGTATGTGGAGCGCTCTCAAATACAATTCTTAGATGAAAAACCTTACCTACTCTTGATCTCATTTGATCGGCGCTGCCAATGGCTTTGAGACGCCTGGCCAAGATGGCCGCCCTCGACGCCAACGCGTCAGCCTCCTCCATGGAATGGGTCGTAAGGACTATTGACCTACTTCCAGCTATCGACGCCAAAGTCTTCCACATGACTCGTTTTGCGAAAGCATCCATACCGCTCGAAGGTTCATCCAACAGCAAGACCGAAGGGTTCCCAATGATTGAGATTCCAAGAGATAGTTTGCGCTTATTACCTCCAGACAAAGCTTTTACCATTCTAGTCTTGAACGGTTGTAAGCCAACTGCTTGGATGATACGCTCGACGTTATGAGCCATCTGAGGTCCTTTTAACCCCTTGAGTCGAGCATAGAAACACAGCTGTTCCCATACGGTCAAACGGTCTATAGGATCGAATTGGGGACAGAGACCTAGGGCTTGACGAGCCAGACTTCGCTCATAAACCACGGAATATCCATTAGCTGTGATGTCACCTTCTGATGTCGCCAAGTCACCCGTGATCATATTGAACAAAGTCGTCTTACCAGCACCATTTGGACCCAAAAGAGCAAAGCATTCACCTAGAAATGTAAGCTAGAAATTACAACAGAGAACAACGCACCTTTGTTAACACAGAAAGAGACATCTTGGACAGCCTCATAGGATCCAAAGGTTTTGGACACGTGTTTGACTACCAGTCCAGGAAATGTAGTTGCATCAAGTGAATCAACACGGCTCTCTTCTGCCAAAACATCTTGATGAAGAGCAAGATGATGGGTAGAGTGGGGATCGAGATCAGCATCACCTTTTTCAATCTTAGCGGCTGGCTGCTGATGATGATGATGCTGCCGACGACGATAGAAGAAACGAAGGGAGCGATAGAGGCGGTCGATCTTGAACCGATACCGACCACTTTCCCACCAGAGAAGGCCGAAGAAATAGACGAGAAATTGGATGACCAAATAGAGAATAGGAGATCCAAGAGCTCTGATATCACCCCAGTATCCGTATAAAGCTCTGTTTTTTGTGCATGCAAAGGAAAAGAGATTCAAGGATACAAAAAGGCCTTGGAGAACATTGGCGACTGGAGCACCCCAGCACATGGTATAGTGGGTGATTTTGAGGACCGTATCGATGGATGCTGGAGCTTCATAAGCTAAAGTTGCCATGATTGCAATAAAATAACAAAGGAAATAGATGACTTGGACAGCTGCCACAGAGGCAAAAGCAGCCACTTGGGAACGAACAATTAGAGACAGGATAAAAGACAAATAGATAGAAGCTAACCCATAAAGAAAGAAAACAACAAACAAGTACCCTAAACCATACCATGATGAATCCGAACCGGCGATAATACCGATGCAAATGACAGAGATGATAAGAACCATAACGAAATTTACAATCCCGTAAGCGACCCATAAAGGAGCTACTTTTAATCCATTTGAATACTGTAAGCTTCTGACTTTGCTCAGTCGCTCATAGGTCGGATAAAGAGCGTAAAAGGCCGGGTAGACTGCCATTGCGAGACCGAAAAAGACAATAAATTGCAAAGAGTCGCCGGTACTGTCAGTCCACGGGATCTGTAAAGGAGAATAGTTGGTCACAACTGTGGCATTTCCCAGTAAATTCGTCCGAATATTCAATAGAACGGGCCCAGCCATGACACCAATATCACCATCCAACCGGATTGCAAGACTAGGTGGTGATAACCACAGTCCTCCCCAACTCAAAGACGAAAAATTCTCATGAACATACGTATTGAAATCGTCAAAAGAGTCAGTGAACGACCAGAGAGATTGGAAATAAGCAGAACTCTTGGTAAGGTTGAAGGTGTCAGTTCTGTTGAACAAGCCAATAGCCAGCTTAGTGATGTTATTGGGAGTCAGGATATTGCCTGGCCCACCCAGAAAACTCGATCCTTGCTGAAAATCAGCAGCCAGATAAGTCTGATCGGATAGACTATCTGATAAACCGCAACCTTGTTTTGGAAGACCATTCACAAATCGTATACAGATACCACAGACGATAATAGGCAGAAGAAAAGAAATCAACGTTGCTATAGGAGACCTTCTAGTGATTAAAAGGTATTTGAGTAACAGTGCTTGAGTCTGATGCCAAGTGCCGGTGGAATAGCCTTGATGAAGATTGTCCTCTAGAGACTCAACCAATTCCTCTTTTTCTACTACGGTCGAACTCTGTCCTGTAGAATGTGTAGGATGATGATCCTTTTTTTCTGAACTCCCTATCTCCTTCTGATGACCATCGGTATTATTGACATCATCAGCGTCATTAGATGGAGATCCTTTGATCGACTCTTCTGATGCATCATGAATAATCTGTAAGAACACGTCTTCTAGTTCAGGGCTGGAGACTTTATATTGGATATTCTTCTGATCGAGCACCGTCAGTTCCTGAGCTACTTCGGCACTTGAGGATAGCTGGATTGTCTCTTCCTTTCCAGTTCCAGGGTGCCACATGGTGATATGATATCCACCACCCAATTCATTCTTCAGTTGTACAGAATGGCCTGATGCGCGAAGAATACCAGTATGGAGGATAGCGATATCATCCGCGAGAACATCTGCCTCGTCGAGAAAATGAGTAGTTAGCATGATGGCTCGTTGTCCTCGCTGCGCTAAAAGGATATCCCAAATCTTGCGTCGACTCACTGGATCCATACCTGATGATGCTTCATCTACACAGCAGATTGTGCTACCGCCCGCCAACATTAAAGCCAATTGAAGCTTTCTCTTCTGACCTCCAGACAAATTCTTGGAGTAGTCATATTGCTTGGGAACCAAGTCACAACTTTCGACAAGGTCTTCAACCTCTTTGGGACGATCTGCGGCAGGAACTCCTTTAATTTCACACCAGATATCGATATGTTCACGGACCGTCAAATCGTCCCACAACACATTCATTTGAGGACAAATTCCGATCCGAGATCCAGGAGATACAATGATACTACCGCCGGTGGGCTGTTGCATCCCAGCAATAATGCTCAGAGTCGTACTTTTTCCAGATCCATTTGCTCCCAAGAAACAAAAGATACCTCCTTTAAGAACATTCAAGTCAAGATGGTTAACAGCAACAACTGGAGGAGGGAGATTCTTCTTTAGTTTGAACCTACTCCAAAGACTGGCATTTCTAGGATCATAAATTTTGGTAAGATCTTTAACGATTAAGGCATGGGAGCCGATATCACGGCTCTGACGTTCGACAGGGACACCATATAGAATGAACTCACAAACGTAGGCAGCGAAAAGAAAGAAGCATATCTGGAAAACAACAGCAATCCAGAGCACACCCATTGCAGCACCTATGCCGGGACAAAATTTGACTAAATTAACAGGCAGTTGATCCAGCTGCCATTGGCTTGCTATTTGAATCATGTAAGTGTAATTCATGGGAGGAAAGATAAAGCTCAAAACATAAACAGTGGCAGGTGGATTATACTTTCCACCGTGCACTTGGCACATGATTGCGACGAAACAGCAGATTCCTGAAGACAAAACACCAGACACCAAAGATCTTGGAAATAGCGAGCCGACAAAGATCGAAAATGACACCATTGAAAGCCCAGAGAGAATATGGTAGAAAATATGGACCGCCAGATTCGATTGGGGAAACAATTGGACCCATAACAAGACACCAATGACTATCCAAGAAGGCAGATAGACACAGGAGTAGGACAAAAAATAAGAAATCAGTCTTGCAATTTTGGTACAGCCCATACCTTCTAACAAAGACGAGATACCAACTTCCCGTTCATGACTCACGGTACCAACCAAATGGTAGATAACTCCAATCATTCCTAGAAAGAGAGCTGGAGCCAAGATTCTAACTAGAATCTTCAAATAATTGGCTCGTACCTGCTGTGCCCGTTCTGTAGCACTAATGGAGGTATAGGGTAGGACTTGAATATCGAGAGACCGACCAAGAATAGCCATGTCTATCGCGTTTTGCAAAGGCATGATTTCTTGTTGAACGCTTGATTTTGTAGTGGTGACATCAATGTTCGTTAATCCTGGATTCATTCGAACCGTATAATTATATAGCCCTTGTTGTGGATCGCACGAAACCCATTCAATTGCGCCATAACAATCCGACGTTCCTCTTATGGTCACCGAACAGTAATTGTATAGATCATCGGGATCGGTTATCCGGAACACTTGACTAGACGGAATTGTACTCAATGCACTATCCATTACCTCATCCATTTCTTGGTTTAACCCATTGTCGGAATAATAAACCACTAACCCATTCCCAACTACCTGGTCCAAAGGACTCAAGGGATTATAATCTCCCATACCATATTGACTACTTGGATAAAACAAGACCCTTGCAAACCCCTAGAGTGGTTAGTAAATACCACGATCTTCGCTCACCATAAACCATATAAATACAATAGGAATAGCCCCAGCTCGAATCAACGTCCAGAACCAACTGCGGTACATTAACATCCATGACTTTTTATTTAAAGCCCAGATTTGTATCCATATCTCTTTGAAATCATGATGGCCTTTAAATTTTGCTCCCGCGATCGGCCATTTACGAACATTTGGCTTCCACCTGGGCTTTGTCCATCGGATCTTCATCAATTTCCGCTCCAATAAAAGAAAACCAATGGTATAACGTCAAACCCTTCAGTCCAACTTAGTTTATAGTGTTTCTCTGTCTCCCCTTAGTTCCCGCGCGGCTGCGGTCCACTTGCTCTCCGTTGTGTATACTTTGCCTTTTCTGGCAATTATACGGCGAGCAGAACTCAACTGTTGCGTAAATTTATTGGCAGTTGGGCTTACGAATAATTGATTTACTGGACTACACATGTCATATTCTTTGCTCATAACCATTCTCTTTGATCTTGATGTCGTCTAGACTGCGACCATGTCCATTGTTAAATGATGTTCATCCCTTAGGGTATCTTGACGGTGAAGAAAACTCAATGTCAACACCGATACACTGTTCTCCGGCGACGCCAGTTTCATGCCCGAATTCCCGGCGAATCGCGAAAATGCGGAATTGAACCCGGCCACTCATTGGATCGGCGGTGATCTTTCTTTGTATGTGTTCTCTAGTGCCTTGGTGTCTTGGTTTTCTGGATCTTTTACCTGGTCGGTAAGAGACCGGGCAATCGTCCCATCTATAACTTGATATTATGTAGCGCACCTCGTGCGCCTCTTTCTTGGCTGCGAAAGGTTTACGCAATTGGACTTCTTAAATGTTCGACACAACAGGAGGAAGCAGTTCAACATATGAGAAATAAATGATAACAAAAAGACGTGCTTCGACCTTTAAGACCATATGCTTTCTCTTTTGGTAAATCGAAAGCTAGAAAAGTAGCCTTAAGAAGTATTTCTACTTGTCTCTTCTACAAGACTGCATCTATCTCTGGTTAAGATCGCTCAGTTCTTGGAAGAACATAGTAATAGAGTCTCCTTCATCATAGACTGACCCGGCTTAGATACGTCAATGCCCTGGTCGACAATGCCCTGGTCGACAGTAGTTCTATCTGCGTTTGCAGTTAGTTACTGGTACGATTATTCCCAGAATATGAGCTAGATGCCTCCAGTCGTACAGGGAATCCTTGTAAAGCCTGTGGCCCCTCGAGATTGGACAGAAGACTCGAAGGGCATGGCAATGACCATGCCGTTACCCCATGCTGACAGCGCGATTGCTGATCTTTCGTAGCCCGTCATTGTTGTCAGTGACATCAACTTAACGAAATCCGAAAGACATTATATAGTAACGTAATCGCTGATCGTGACTCCATTTTATTTTGAACTGTAGTACTCGATCTGCATTAGACTTTCCGATTACACCACTTTGACCATCTGACGTCAGGATTGCGTGTGTGGGGTACAAGGACTTAGTCCGTTAGTCTGGACACTCATCTCACTTCCTTCTCTTCAACCATGGCTACTGCAGGATCAAACTTGACAAGAGACTCTAGAGTCATTGTCTTATTTTCTTATATTGCTTCAATCTTTGCCAGTTATCACTATTACTTTGGCTCGAAGTCTCACATCCCTAAACATGTTTTCGATGCATCACACACCCCTTTTTCTGGTGCCTCCCTGTTTATCTTTATTTACTGGTACGGATGACTAGTCGGATTTCTAACTGAATTAGGGCCGCAACATATATTTGGCAGCTATTCTACCTAGGCCAATTGGACCAGGATAATGTGACAGTATGTCTTTCGATGGTGATCGACCCGCAATAGCTAATCTTAATAGGACACTGTTCTTACGGTCGCCAGTCATTTCACAATGTATTTCTATCGTTTATGCAATCATACTAACTCTCCAGTTTCAACTTCCTCCATATCCTTTGGATTGTTCTTTTCGTTAAGGGACATCGATTCTTCTCTGAAATTGTCTTGTTCATCAATTTCATCAACGTTCTCTCCCTCTACATTGCTCACCGGACCTATGCAATCAGACCGCTCTCCCGTTACCTGAGAATTCATGTTCCTACTGCTGCATTTCCAATCTCTTGGCTCATCTATGCCTTGTTCTGGAATGGAGCCGCGTTGTTCCATATTAAACATCTTTTTGGCCGCATTGTTGCCAATGTATTGATTTGGGATTTCCTTATCATTCCTGCGGCTTTCTTGGTTCTTTTCCGAGATTGGGCGCAGGGATTCACCTCTGCCTTCCTTACACTGGGCCTAGGATTCGGACAGCTATGGGAGAAAGTTATCGCCTTACAGTGGATTTTTGCTTTCGTCATAGCAGCGATGGTCTTTATCTTCTCGATCATCACCGCCATTCCCACTGCCACTGCTAATTCGACCGAGCAACAGACCTCAGCCGAACGCGCTCCACTGCTGGAGGGTTAATCACTCTTTGATCGCTCGTGGGCGTCATCCATATCGACGGATATGAGAATATCTAACTTTCCTGAGATCCCTTCAGAATTGTCGCCCTGAAAAATGTAATTTACAAATGGCATCCTTCAGTCGAAACTCATATCCTCGCCATCTTCAGTGTAGCTTAGCATCCGACTTCTATCTCCTTCCGGATGTCCAGATGTGCCTTGCCCACCACTGACTATTGCTGCAGTTTCAAAACTCATTTGCGAAACGTCATCACGGGTAGGAAACAGCGTTCTAGGGTGAAGCAGCCTAGCGCTTGCCTCACCCCTCCCGTCCAAGCTTAGGTCAATTGATGAAGAATCAAATGATTCTGATTCTACTAATCCCGTAGACAGTGCTGAAGCGATACGAGTACCTCTCCTTCTGTAATCAGGACCAAATGATAGCTCGCTGCTCATGTCAGATCCGGACGCAGATAACATGCGATGGAATCGCTGTCTTACCGGCGCACGAGCTGTGGAAAGGTTAAAGTCACCACTATTTAGCCCATGGCTATATTCTCCCGAAGCAAATGGATCAGGCGTCGCGATGTTGTTGAGTCTTTCACGATATTCGGTATCATCATCTTCACGCTCATCTTCTTCGTCATCTTCATAATCGTCGTCTGTACCATAGCTCGCATCCAGATCTTCCCCTCGAGCTATCAAGTCGTCTAGATCAGCTTCTTCCTCCTCCTCTTCTTCTTCTTCAGCTTGTCTCACTTCTCCTTCTTCCGGATAGCCAGATAACTCTCCTTCTTCACTTTCTCCCTCATCTGCAATAAACACATCGTCATCCTCATTTCCCATTTCTACATCACTTCCAGAGCCTGTCTCAATTTCTTCCGCAGTAATCAACCCAGGAGGTCTTATAAATCCGTAGCCATAAGTTCGAATACCGTCTTTAAACGCTTGCTGAGCTGCTTCAGCAGATTCTAGAGGACCCAAATCCCTAACGTCTCCAGTTCCATGTCGTGGTCCTCGATGATTAATCACTGCTACGCCTGCGCGTCCCCCAGGCATCAGTCGAACTCGTGATTCTGCTTGAGCCATTGTTGAAGATCCTTGACTCAGTAGTGAAGGCTCCACTAACTGTCTGATGAATAGATCTGCTTCTGGACCACACAAAGCGGCAGCAGCGGTTCCTCCAAATATGCTGGTGCTCATGAGTGAACGAGGGTTCGGCCGAAATGATACTCCTGGGTCATGCTTGACCCTGCCTGGAGCATTTATGCGCTTGAAGGACGACAAATAGCCAGCACCCAAATCGGCTTGAAGCGATGCTGGAGTGTCAAGAGGTGGATCAGGTAAACTAGATAAATGTCGAGGAGGCAGAGTTGTCACTGTAGGAAGTGAGAACATCAGATAGCTATTGTCAGTTTACTATTGTAGACTTGACTCAATGGTGCTTAAGAGGACTAGTGAGCGGGCGCGAAAGGCAGCCTTTTCAGTGCCGTTGCTATGATGCTGGGACTCGCTAAGACCAAACATAGTGGAGCACGCCTTGGTTCCTCAATATAGATCCAGTTTTGAGACTACTAGCAAAGATGCCTTTAGTATACGTGGACCATCAGTTATGCATGTAGAGGATAAGAACGTACAACAAAGAGTGAGGCTCAACCGAAAAACATAATAAAAAATGCGATACTGAGAGCGAGCCCTAGCGAACTCGAGGCTAGCGCCCATGATGATGACCTCGGTTGAGAGTAAGATAAGCCATCCAGTCTATGAATTCGTCTCGAGCTAGGCATAATTTGGTTGATTGAGTGAGTTAACTGAGGCACTTTCTGGATCTGATGACCCTCATCATCAAAGATTGGATATTTGGTACTTAAATTCTTGAGCTCGACATGCTTGCCGGGTTCTTGAGTAGCTATCTTTTCCCCGAAAGCGATTCGGTTGCTTAAGGGAGATCGAGGTACAGGGAGGTCAGCTAGCGACGGTAGATTAGGAAAACGCGAGCTTGAACAACTGTCCCGGTCATTTGAAGAGGGTGCCTCTGGAATGTTCTTAGGGGCGGCAGTATAACTAAATACTTCAGTTAGAGCGATGTAGTCTTCAAGCAGGGTAGCAGAGCGATTGCGATTTATTCGGACTAAACCATAACCACTCATTTCACTGGTAAACTCGTAGATTAACCCGCCGGAAAAGACTGAAGCCATTTCAGGGCTATATAAAGCCTCTACTTCTTCAAACAGTCGGGGTACGACCAGGTTACATCCATATTCCGAGAAGAACACAGGAATCGACTGGTTTCTATAGTCATCAATAAGTTTGGTATAACCGGATGATGACAGAGTTTGATGACCGCACCATTGGTATGAATTGACGCCGTAGAAATCGACTCGTTCCCAATCATCACCACATGTTAGATATTCAGTTAAAGATATTCTGAATGCGAGATCATCTGCGGCGGAGTATCCCACAGGAATCTCTCTCAAGCGTTGTTCGAATATGTATCGCTTGATATCACGAACAACTGCCCGAATATACGGAGGAGAACGAGAAGCAGAAAGAGGATCGTTGATGATCTCGTTGCCCGCAAAAAAAGCAAGAGTATTGGTATATCCAGAGAAAACTTCGACAACCGAAAGAACGTGGCTAAGGTATTCGACCGTATAAGTGGTCCACGGCTCGATTCTATTGATATGCTGTCCTTGGATGGGGCTATTGGTATCAATAATGACATATATACCGGCTGCCGCTAATAAAGACATGCATTCGTCGTGGTTCTTGTTTGGATCGACTGAATAAACGCGTATAGTCTATGAAGAAAAAAGCAGTTAGGCGGTATTATGAGATATATACTTACGTTTATATTCAGTTTCTGAAACAAATAAACGTCTCGAATACATTGATCGAGATCACTGAGCGGGTCCTCTTGAAGCCCAACACTAGCTTCTCCACCAGGTTGATAATCAACTCCTCGGATATAAAACTATATATGGTCAGTGATTTCAAGGTATTTGAAATGTAACAAACTGGTTCCTTGGTCACAGAATCAACAAAGCGTCGGCCTGATATTTCTATGGGATTTAGGACTTCAAAAGCATGGGTCAGGGCAAACAGAAGGGAAAGAGTAAGATACATCAATCCAACAGGTATAGAGACTGATAAATGAGTTCGTTGGAAATTATTCAATAACAGACTATAAGCAAGGGTGCTATAAGCAAATTCAGCTGTGTGGTGGTATCCCGTTGGTGATTAGAGTCGGTTACCAATAAGCTATTGCTATCCGTTGTTGGCAGCACCGGGAATGAGTCGAACGCACTTAAGACAAACAACGCAAAACAATAGAAACGGCTAAGATTACATTATTGTGGACGCTCCCATTGGTCCCAACTGACTCCACCTGTTTCTGATGACATTCCCATTTGATCAATCAAACCCATGCTTGCTACTTGAAGTTCTCTTTTATATTAAGAAACCTAACTTTACTTTTCTACGCAATGTCAATTGAGGGTTTTTTCTTTTTCCATCATAGCGGTGGGCGGGCTGTATCCGATAGAATGGATCCTCGGAATGTTAATCTTTAGGTTCAGTTCCGAGCAATAGGAAGCAGAGCATTATTAAGTTACTGTCTGATTGTTAGGGACAGGGCCCAACCCGTGATTCCACCAAATTAAGCAGCAGCTCATTAGCTAACACAGCCGCATTTGCCACCGCCCTAGAATAGTCTTGACTAAACCTTTAATGTTCCACGCAACGAACACGGAACCTTTTTGTTGGACTATACAGAGTCCGATTTTCAGCCAATTGTTTCTTCATTATTTACCAAAGATTAATTGATTTCTTTTCTATTCCGTACTGCTGTTAATTGAGTTTCTTTCTCGTACCTTGTACAGGTCATCCACGCCTTTTTTGACCCGTTGCTAGGTACGCCACACGCTAGGAACTCATTAACCCGTTTAGGCCGTTGGGAGAATTTTGCACAATTTTTTCTACACATTATCCTCCCACCCTTCTTCTATATAAAGGCAAGCCACTACCCACTCCTTCAAATTTTTTCTATAAGGATGACGCGTGATTTAATTAACTTGCACGCAGAGACAATGCTCTCTCCCCCTCTATCTCCTAACAATCAATCTGAAGGCCTTGATAAACACGGAGTCAAAGCCGACAAAGCCGGCTCAATGGCATTAAGTACTTGTTTCAAACCTCCTGCCTCTTCTCCTTTATTGAATTCTATAACTGCTGAGAGTATTTCAAGGCGCCTCTTTGCGTCCTCAATTGTCGATCCCCCGTTGTTTGGAACCACCTATGCGCATGAACAACCCTTATTTACTTTTCCAAGGCCGGCGGAAAAAACACCCGATGCTGCAAAAGTCAATCATCAGTCTTCTGTTGCTAAACCAATTTCTTATCTAGAGTCTCCTCGCGAAGAAAGCCTATCATTCACGCCTTCTCCTGAGAAGCCACAAGAGCGACCTAGTTCAGCGTTTGTTTCAGACGCTTATTCTTCCTTGAAAAAAGACCCAGCTGGTTTCCTTCGCCGTGAATTGTTTTTCCTTGCTCGTTATCGTTCGAAATCACCTAGCAGGTCCCCAAAGATTCGTTCCAATGGTCGCGTGTCTAAGCGCTCTTCTCGTTCTTCGCGTCGAAGCCCTCCTCAGACTGTCAGCAATACCTACGAGACAAGGTCCTCTCGTTTTTCTACTCCCTCATCTGCTCCTCATTCTCCAAATGGTAAGAAATTTGCGTTTAGTTCGTTTGATGACGATAACCTGAAACGTGCATTTTCTCCTAAGAGGAGTTCTTCAAGCCCTAAGCCTTCAAGACCTCGTGCTGGCGGGGTCAGAGTGGCGGGCTCTTCATCTGTTTCTTCTTCAGGCTGCAAGGTACATGACATGGCACTAGAAGAGGTTCCTGATTATACCTCAGTTTTGGAGCCTCTAGCCCCGGGCAAGCTATTTAAAGTTGAATGGAAAGGTCACCCAATGGACATGGAAGATGAACCGACTGAGCTAGTTACTCCTGCGGAAGTCAATCTTGCTTCCATCTTGAGGCTGAGCATTGAACAGTACGTTGACTCTAAGAGACGTCTTTTTGCTGAAAAGGTTTCAAGACTACGGCAGGGATTACCGTTCCGTCGAACCGACTCTCAGAAAGCCTGTCGGATCGATGTGAATAAAGCATCTCGACTTTTCGCTGCATACGAAAAAGTGGGCTGGCTGGACGACAAATTATTTGCCAAATTTTTATGAACCGATTATATGGTCTTCGTAATGGACTAGTTGCTTGAGTTGTATAACTAATGGACGGATATGGTTGGACTGGTTGAAATGGAATAGTGGGAAAGGTTCTGGGAGTTTCGGTATACAGGGTTTCACTTATTTATTTATTGGTTGGATATGGTGTACTATCGCTCTTACATAGTATAATATACACGGTTTTATTGGTTAACACTATTTGTTTGTAGCTTTTTACACTTACTGCAATAGCCGAAGGAGCAGAAGCGGCATTGGAAGAGTAGCCGAAATAATCCCAGTAATCGCTAACTTGGTAAGCAAGCTAAGCGACGAATAATGCTAAAACATTCATCACATGCCAATCTTAGGCAATTGGCGATTGGCAACCTGTGAAACAACATGCATCCAAGCTAGAGCTACGAAAAGTGTCGAGTTCCTGGCAAGCTTTAATCAATTGCGAACTGGACTGCTTGCGTTCACTAATTGGCTCCTTAATATTGCTCCATATCTCATGGAAGACAAGTACTGTCGGCTTTAATTGCTCAGCTGACGCTCCCTAGCCAATGATAGTGTTGTCAATTGGATTACGGCGTCCTTTGATGACCGCGCGGCTTTGGGACATTTGGGAAGAAAGAAAAATTTTTTTCCAGGGACAGGGGGACATAATGTCCTCCGGCCGTGGGAGATGAAAAAAACAAGAATACGTGGAAAGGGAACATCTGAAATGTCTTTTTGCTGTTTGTGAGTCAAATCTACTGCGTCGTTATGAGTCAGTCGCTTGACGTTTAGCACACGGACCGTTGGTGCCACCGCATTGGAAACCAAACTGTTGGACGTGGGAACGGCATGACAGCCATTACGTGGGACGGGTTAGCGGACGCAGCCGGAAGACAATGAGGCTCTCACAGGTGGGCGACAAGACACCAATATTTGAGCGAAGATTGATGATCACAAGGTATGGTCAATGCTCGGCTAATAACTTCCGGGTGCCGAATTCTCTAAGCCTGACGGAAAATTCCGCTTCCGTAGAGACCGATGGAGTTCCAATGAGTCATCGCATCTGTTTACTTTTGGTCTACATTCGGAGAAAAAATTTTGGCTCACTGTCAGAGCTCTTCCTGATCAGGGATGGCCTGCCAACAGGCAATAGTCTCTGTTTTGAGGCTGAGCTACGGGTGGCAAAGTTAACTTAGAGAGGTGGCGACTGCCTCTGTCTGTTGTCACCGCCACAATTCGAGCTTATCAGTTTTGCCTGGGACAACAAAGACCTTATCTATCATGTTTACAAGCTTATCACTGAACAAGCATCTGCGGCGAATCCGACACCACCAAATCCGGATGATCCTGGCGGAACTGGCTATACTTCAGCCAGAAATTCACAATCATGGCTATTAAAAGACCACAGCCAGCAATGAGAGGTCCAACTGGAGCATCGAGGTGCTTACCACTGCGTAGTCTAATGTACTTGAGTCTATGACAGTAGACACCATATCCCCATAAACCACAGAATAAAGTGAGAGCAAAGTATGAATACGCTAGGATCTTTGCTGCAAGATAAGCATTTGGATCCCCCGAGCGGTCAGCGGCAGAAGTGGCACCGTTGTAGAGCGCGAAGGTCAATGCGCTCATCAAAACAGTCACGTTGATCCATTTGTTAAATGTCCTCTCGTTAGCAAGCCAGACTTTAGCTTCGACTTTGACTGGGCCTTGTTGGGTGAGAAGGATCTTGGGCTTCTCAACACCTTGTGGAAGAGCTCCGTCTTCAGTATCAGTATCATCATCTTCATCTTCACCATTCTGAGGCCCAAGCGCAGCCTGTCCTCTCCCAGTGGTGTCAAGAATAAAGGGCTGCGGGGTATTACCAGATACACTGTTGCCCCGATTGTGGGAGCCACTGGTCATTGACCTTCGCAATTCTTGATCCCGAAGTTCAGCCTTTTGGATTATTTCCTCAGCTGGCTCTTGTCGAATGTCTTTGTCAAGATCAGGTAACCAGTAAGGCAAAGCGTCGAGAGCTTCTTCTTGATCAAATAGGACCGCCACGCCATGGAGGAATTTGGAAAAGCGAGGGACTTCTCTAACAAGATGACTGATCATCAATTCTCTCACCCAATTGCGTAGACCACTTCCATCCTTGATCCGAATTTCCAAGACACCGTAGGGAAAACGAGAAATTTCTCTTGCCCTGATAGTGTCAAAGGGATAATGCAGGCCATTATCATCAATATCTGTCCTGTGCCAGACAGAAGGGTCACGGCATGGGTGCTCAGGATCGACATGAGCATCTTCGCGGATAAGACAAAGATTGGTATCGAGACTGATGCGGATAGAATCATCCCCAGGAAATTGGAAAGCTGTTCGAGTATAATTAGCGCGGACAATGGGTTCTAATTGGTGTTCTTTGATAAATGCTTGAATGGCGTTAATTTTCTTTTGGTACTCTTCCGCTTGAGATTCTTGACCGAGATCCTTCAACTTCTGGATATGTCTGTAGATATTATATGAACCATCCAGGAAATCCTGAACATTTTTCTCTCGAAGAACGTATCTTTCTTCTTCAACTTCATCACTGTAGTTTATAGTCTGGCCTTCAGTGTTTTCAACAGACGAACCAGCAGCAGCAGTGTTATTAGTTGTATATTTGCGTTCCAAAAGGACGTCAGATTTAGGCGTGAGTTCTCCGTACCACCTTAATCGTAAGCTTGATGCTGCTCTGGTCTCTAGCTTTTCGCGATAGAGTTCGAACTCGGAGTTGTCAAAGTATAACGATGTCAACGTCGAATCGCCTCTGTTTTGATCATTATAGACTAGTACGGGGAGGTATCGGAGAATTAATGTTTTCACTTCCATGATATTATCAGGATGGACCCAGAATTTGAATGTTTTATATAGATTGTTTCCGGAGTTCATCAAATTCCCACTGAGGACCACCGACTGGGGGCCCAGACCACCACCATTGTCCCTCGCAAAAGCGTAGAGCTGACTCAACCTTAAAAGTAAAGGACTGTAGTCTTCTCCTTGGAAAGGTAAAGCTTCCAATCGAACATTGAGCATGGTCTTGACAGGATATCCAGGATGATATCTATCATGCTTTTTGGCGATCTTGAAAAATCCGGTGAAATTTATTCGAGAGAATTTGTCTAATTCACGAGCTTCTTCAGCCACTTTATCCAATTGTTTCTCAAATTCGCCAATGTCGATATTCTTCACTTGGGCGCTCTCAGTCTCTCGCTCAAAACCATTAATTTCCTCAAGTAATGATTTATATGTCTTTGAGTAGAATTCATATACTCGTTCCAGTTCACTGTCCAAAGCTTGCACAAAATTAGTCTCATCTTGTTCTGTCCATCCTTGCATCTTATCATTGGCGATGACATTTTCCTTTAGAAGTTTCTTTAGATGATCGTAATTCAGATAGTGATCCCTCCATGGAGGATATATTTCACTCTGCAGTTTCATTCCAAAGAGCATTTTGGTGAATGGTTGAAAGACTTTGACTTTTGGGCAATGATGAGGGTAGCAATACCCACGTGGTCTAGCAGATCTGCTGTATCTCTAGGTGGCTTCTTCACCGTACTGCAACAGCTCTTTTCAACTTGAATGGGCCCTTTTTTTCTTTTTTTACAGAAGTATTCATGGTATTTTCATTACAGAATAATCGTGTAAATCAGTACAGCTAGACTTTGTGATTGTGATAAGGACTGGATAGACCAATATTTGGGACATCGTATAGCCCAGACGTCAAATTAATCTCTGGAAAAGACTCCAAAGCAATTGTTTCTTAGGCCGAAAATATCTCAAGAGGAATGGCATAACCGCATATTTATTTGACTATCGTCAGACTCGTCCATCCCCAGACGAAAAGGACAATGTATGTATCGAGAACGGCGGCATGGGCGCCTCGATGACTAGAAAGGCAACGCGATAGCAGGCTGCAATACGGTCCTTTCGAGTTATCTTGATTACTCACCGCATCAACGAAGAATCAGTTTCCAGATACAGGTCTAGAGATGGAAGCTTTGAAATCGACATTAATTCAAATCTCAAAGGAACAGGAAATCCTTCTGACTGATCCAAACACACCGCGAAGAGCCTCAGTAGCTATAATCCTATGGTTTCGTCCGAACAACGGTCAAAATATTACTTGTAACCCTTTGAACGATTTGGGAGCATTCTTGAATCAATCATGGATCACAGATGCAGACCCTCATATAGTGTTTATCAAACGGACAGCGCGCCTAGGCGATCATTGGTCAGCTCATGTGGCCTTACCGTAAGTCCTACTCTGAAAAGAAAAACGCAAACTAAGACAAAGTGGAGGAAAGCGAGACCCAGGAGACGGCAATGATCGTGCTGTTGCTGAACGAGAAACATGGGAGGAAATTGGACTAGATCTACAGACTGATGGAGTCTATGTCGGAACTTTAGATCAAAGACTGATTAAAACTTCCTGGGCAAGAAGGCCCTTGATGGTATTATGTCCTTATGGTAGGTCCCTCAATTAACAGCTCTCGCTTACCTAACCTAGTTTTCATCTGGAATAAACCTACTCCTCCTACCTTTACTATACAGGAGACTGAAGTTGCGAGTGCATTCTGGGTTCCTCTTGAGCAACTTCAAAACTCAAAGAATCGAATCTATGAACGGGTGCCAATTCAGAGTCGTTTGAGAATTGGCAGTATCCATCCTTGGAGTCAAAGGCTTCTATACAGATATATAGGCGATATGTTATATGATGCAATTGATCTTTCCGCTCATGCTTACTGTCCTAATGGGAAACAAATTGAATGCTCTTTACACCTCTGGGGACTGACCTTGGGCATTATTACCGATTTATTGGACCTGTTACCACCCAGAGGTCAGGCTAGGAAGTTATATTGTTTGCCAACTTTTCGGAAGCCGGACTTGAGACTTATAAACTACCTTTTTAATAAACTGTGGCCTGTAGAAGATTTCTACCAGTCTCCTCCTGGTCTTGATGTTCCGGTCACAAGTACAATGGATTGGGTAGGCCGAGTTACAGAGGGTTTTTTTGATCGCGTGAAAGGTATCTTAGGGTTCTCTCTCTTATTAAGACTTTCTGCTCTATTGAGACTTATTGCTACTCTAAGATCTCGTCGTCTCTCTAGACTTTCTCGATCTTCCAAGCTTGGTCATCTATTTCTTATCTTTTACCTGTTATCGTGCATCTGAATCACATTCAAATTTGCCCGTATTATTCCGGAAGACAATTTTTCGCTGTTTCTCCGGCAGATTTATTTTACCATTGCAAGCTAATGCTTCCGAGGGAGGACAACACCTTTCCGAAAAAGGCCATTGAGGTTGAAGCTAACTTTATATAGATGGCGTTTCTTTTGAGCTATCTTATTCTATAAATTTTGACGATGCTCAATGTAACATGCTTTCTGAAGGCCATCTCTCGTTTCATTGAAAAAGGGAAGCCATCGTACTTACCATCGGCTAATGTTGACCTAAAGCGTAACAGATCATTGTTTCTCGATGTCATTTTGTATCTAAGCCATTTCCCTCCCATGAGAATATGGACCCTGGTTTAGGACTATTTGGGACTACACATATCCTTCATTGCTATTTCTGAAATAATAATAATAATAATAATATAGTACTATGAATTATTTCAATGTATATCTCATTAAGGCTGGCTCACCTTATCAACTCGCCTCTTAATCACCTCCTCGCCTCGTGTTGGGATGTCCAGTCAGATCAGAAGATTAATCGGGCGGAAGAGCTGGCAGAAGACTTATGTAAATGAGTGGAAGAAATGCAGATTATGTACTATATCTAATTCGATCACTTAAATTTGAAGAAGTCCCCAAATAGATGAGATGGAAAATATTCCTTGTTTGGGAACAAAGAATTGGACGGTACAAAGTCAGCCAGTAACAAACGTCTGCGGCGTCGCAACACCTGTCTCGTCGAGAATAGGAGCCTGATGTCTTCAGGCGATAAAATTTCTGTAACACTTCGCCTCTCCACGCGCCTCAAAGGACATTTTTTTTTTGGTTTAAATAGGGCCATAGTCTCTGGGGATACTCCACTGAAAAAGGTTAATTTCTTCACTTGAAAGCAGAACGAAAATTGACTATGGCTCCTCATCTGATCAAAGAAGACGTTTCAAGCCTTGACCACGCTCGCAAGTCTGTCGAGGAAATCTTAGCAAATCCTGTTGAGTTCCTGCCATCTCAGGTTGAGACTGATGATGTCGTTCCATCCGAGGCTCGTCGATCCCGCTGGATATTTCTTGGTCGACACCGAAACTCAAGGTCTCATGTCAAGGAAAAGGATGCTAAATTCAAAGCCAAAAAAGCCACTGAGAACGATGATCGGTTTGATGCTATTTTGAAAGAATCTGCCCAAGATGGAGAGACAGACAAACGTGAGAAATCCAAGATTAACCTTGATTGTTTGAAATGGAGCAAGATCCGTCGAGGTCCGTCTGGTCTGGAGAATCGTGATATTACTTGTTTTTTAAATTCGGTCTTGCAAGTCTTATTCCATACCCCTATGTTTGCCGAGTATCTGCTCGAGAAGCACCATGACCATTGTTCTGCCTACGACTCTGAGGCGGGCAAACCCAAAAGCGAGTGCTTTGTCTGTGTCTTGGCCGATCTGGCAAAGAGATGTTTTGATTCCAAAAAGACGAGGCCAATTTTCCCTTCGAGTATTATTGAATTCACCAAGACCATTGTTGGCCCTGAATACCATCGATATGACCAACAAGATGCTCACGAATATTGGGGAAAGCTTTTGGACTACATCTCTAAGGTGATGAAAAAGAATACTCCTGAACCCTATCACAAGTTTGTCGAGAATTTGTTTTATGGTCTTTATCAACAGCAAGTCAGGTGTACTAATTGCGGCCACGTCTCTACCACAAACCAGCCAATGATGGAGCTTTCTCTTGATGCTTCTCATAAGTCCGTTCGATCTGGCCTTGACTCTTTATTTTCGGTTGATCCTTTGGAAGGCTACCGATGCGAAGAATGCCGAGAAGAATGCCTTAACGAAAAATCGTCACGGCTCACTGACGCCCAATGTTACTTGGCTCTCCAGATTAAGCGATTCAGTTTCAGTGGCTTTCGTGTGCGCAAGCTTATGTCCAAGGTTTCCTTTCCTGAATACCTCGATATGACTGAATACTGTGCTGACCCAAGCGAGGAGAAGGTCATTTATGCCTTCTATGGAATGATGGTTCATCATGGTTATTCGGCTGGCCAAGGTCATTACGTTGCTTACTGCAAGCAGCCTAATGGAAGCTGGGCTTGTTATGACGACGAAGATATTCGGGAGCTTCCGTCCAATGCCGTTTTCTCGGAGGATACTCCGTATATGCTCCTTTATCAACGAGTGTCTGCGTCTTCCGTTCCTTTAGGCGCTTTCAAACATAACAAGAAACGTCGACGGGAAAGCGACGAAAACAGTCATCGCAGAAAGCGATGGTGGAAAAATTGAAGGTCACGATTTAGAGAAGGAATATACCATTTTTGAATTACCTATTTATTCTCTAGTCTTGACTTTAATTTTTGAAGACTGTCTTCGTCGCTTTCCGGTCGAGGTTTCTTGTTATGTTTGAAAGCACTCAAAGGAACGAAGACTCCATACCCTCTGAGAAAACACCTTGGAAGTTCGGGCATATCATCGTCGTCATAACAAGCGACGTAATGACCTTGGCCAACTGAATACCATCGTAGTGGACCATCATTCCAGAGAAGGCATAAATGACCTTCTCTTCGCTTGGGTCAGCACAGTATTCGGTCATATCGAGGTATTCAGGAGAGGGAACATTGTGTTTAGACACATATAAAAGGAAGCATATTTTGCTATAGATCTTACCAGAATTGTGTTTTGAAAAATTCTGATATTACCTCCTATATATTTTTATGATTAATGAAAACATTTGTGAAGAACACACAGACGTAAAAGTTGCACCCTAGATCATAATTCTCGCTGCCAGACTTTGGACAATCATCTCATAATACCTTCTAAAGAGCCCACTTTGCCGGTTTGCGCATGCTCGTCAAGATCAGCTCTGTATGCCAGCAGTTAGTGTTGTTGGGTTGCGCTCATGGCTGTGCTGTCCACGTGACTTGGCGGTATCGTGAGATGACATCGATCTCCCAACTCGATCGCGAGCATCGTTATTACGACAAATGTTCATTGTTAAGGCCGTGGGACGAAAGGTGAATGATTAAGAGACCCAGAACTAATAGATAGTACGTAACTAGTGCTGTGGTTAACAGGATACACCAGGAGGATCCATATTATGAAGATGTATGTGCAGTTAAATAGGAATGTATTACTGACGAGCAAGATCCCGGCCGATGAGCTGAACGGACGACCGATTGGAACCAAAAGGAGGAGGGCTATACCCCGTGGCTTATCGGATAATGACACAAGAGTTCTGACCAACTTTACCCGGAAGGCTCATCGACTCGATCTGATGTGCGATTGCTGTTGTGGGGCAAAGTTTGGGCTTGCGGCAATCATTGGGTTGATTCCCTGGTAAGTTGTAATATCGAAGATCAAGTGTTAAGATAAGGGTCGGTACCGCAATTGTTTTTTATATGCAGTTGCAGATGATACGATTGGCTGAAACTATCGATGGCGGTCTTCCTTCAGCGGTGAAAGCGCAAATGATGGGAAATATTCTGGTTGACTTAGCATTGGGAATGATTCCTCTAGTAGGGGATATCGCGAATGCAATTTATAAGGCGTCTAGTCGGAATGCCCTTCTTCTACACAAGGAATTGGGCAAGCGAGCTATGGTGAAGCTCGAAAGTGAAACGATAAGAACGGAACCTATAAAGTAAGTATGACTATTTTTGTTGAGCTTATCTCAAGAATAACGAAACCAAAAGCTCAATGGGTAGATAGTCCTCAATCAGTGGACTTGGCATCATCACGAGACACGGGAGTTAACATGGCCAGACGACCTGGTGGACCTTCATCGCTAGGCCCTCTCTAGATGGAAAGAGATTTTATCTTGAACTGTGCTATAGGCTATTAGTTAGTGGTTTATGTGATACCTCCATGGCGGTTTTTGGCAACCAACGATCTGTATGATTCAAGAGGAAGAGAGCTTAACGACGGGCCTGCATGTTATCTGCGAAGAAGTTGACGCTTGAACAGAAGCATGAATAGGTATTTGGATATGCTTTGTACGTTAGGCTACCCATAAGAATTCGTCTAATTTACACTAATTTACAAACATCCACCATCGACTGTTGCGAACCCAACTGCACATCATTGTTCCAGGACATAGTTCTTCAGAATATCTTCTTTTTTATTCCTCGGCCATGGTATTTGATGACATCCTTGTAACATAACAAAGCATCCAAAACAGATAACAACCTCATCTTCAGGTCTAGTTGGCTGAGGCTGGATTGGTCTGTCAGGAGGTTGCCTGACAGTAATATTGTCGACCCATTCTCTGGGGTCTCCTTTTGCTAAGTCAATAGGTCCATGACACACCTGACAATTTTGATCTTCGTGAGGAACATGGATCACTAGTTTATCTGCCGTCTTCACCACGGTAGTAATGATACTTGGAAAGTCTTTCTGAATCTCAGAAAAGTATTTTATCACTAGTTCATCGATTGACATGGCCCTCACGGCTAACGGTATTGGATCTTTTGGTAAAAGAGGAAGGCCTGAAATAGCGAGGTTCAAAAGGGCGAAGTAACTTTCCAGCTCGGACCGTAGACTGTCCTTCAAGGGAAAAAATTCAATGAATTGGCTTCCCGGGGTAGATGCGACATGCCCGGATAATTTCCAAGGAAGAGAGGGACCTCTGCCCTTGGAAATGTCTGCCAACGTTATTTCAGCTGATTTGGTGGCACTTATACCCCATAACAAAGCCGAAGCACTCAGATTGCGAGCGTACCGAGAAATCAAGGCGTTCTTAAGCAAAGTGATGAAATCTTGACGACTGGTTCGATTTGGTATTTTAGAAAGGATTTCATCAAGAGATTCATCCATATCAGGTTGTTTCTGCCATATGAGTATGTCATCCTGGAGGCTAGAAATGACATCGTGGGTCATAGGAATAGCTTCAGACAAGGGCTTAATCAAGAATGAGAAATCAGGATATCTCTTTTGTAGGCGCTCGATGAGATCCTGCGGATCAGAAGCGGTAGGAATAACTTCGCTAGTGTCAATGTGAATCACGCTTAATTTGAATCCATAGCGCCCTTTGTGGCAAGTTTTCTGGTGATTGATCAAATCAGACAATATGTCTAACAGTGCCAAAGAAGATGAGCCTAAAGACAAAGGAAGGACAAGAGTAGGTAGAGAATCAATATCTGATTGAGAAAATGGTACCAAATCTTGCTTTAGCCCGGGTTTCTTGGCAGGATAGGGGACCTTGAACCCTTCTAAATGTTTTCTGGCCTTTCCACGAATGAATCTTAAAAAACAAACGCCACAGAATGCTTCTCGACGGCAGGAAAGCAGGCCGGGCTCTCCACACCGGTTGCAAATCATATAATGTGTCAGAGACTCCTGAATTGACTGCGAATGAAAATTTCAGTAACGGGAGTTTAATCGTTACATCCATCTAGCAACTCACCAGCAGTCGCTATCCCTCTACTTCTCCGTCTATATACCTTGATTGCTTCCCAATCATGGCATCATTAGGCATCCCTATCAAACTGTTAAGCGAGGCGCAGGTATGAATTCGAGCGAAGCCCTTTTAGCTAACTTTCGAGGGTCATATAGTCACAGTGGAGTTGTCATCAGGTCAGACTTATCGAGGAAAGTTATTGGACTGTGAGTAATAACGATTGGGACAAAAGTTAATTGAATAGCCGAAGATAATATGAATGTTCAACTCCGGGATGTTACTGTCACTGCTCGAGATGGACGAGTGAGTCATCTTGAACAGGCTTTTATTAGAGGTAGTCACGTCCGATTCTTTGTCGTTCCCGATATGTTAAGGTATGTCTCTTTCTTATACCCCTACTGACTTTAGAAATGCTCCAATGTTTAAGAATCGAACTGGGGTTGGCAAAGGAGTGGGTCTGGCTCGAGGAAAAGCTACAGTCCAAAGGGCTCAGCGCCGCTAAATGTAAATTAGTTTTATGGGAAAGCGTGCATAAAGCGTGAATGATAAGAGACTGTATAGTGTGCGAATGATGGTAGCACATGTCAAGTATGAATGATGTGAACAGGCAATCCGCGTGGATTGACTGGGGAGCACACCTGTCAATCGTAAGTACGTTCAACTGTAGTGCCATTTGTGATTTGAATATCTCACTGAAGAAAGTGTTTGTGATATGATTGATTTTTTTTTTTTTTCATTAGTCTTTAGAGGCCTTCAACCTGACTGATCTTTCCATCATTTCTCCCCACCGCGTATATGGCGTCTTTAGTTCTTCTTCTTGGAGCGCCACACTCTGGAAAGCTTACGCTTATAAAAGGTACCTTATATTTAATAGCACGCTTACTCTAGATCTCACTGGGTCATATCCAATAACAGAATCAAGGGATCCGTCGTTGAGGGGCCACCAAGGTCTGATTAAGAATCTCCATCTACAAACCAAATATTACGACGTCGATGTACCAATCTGTGTCGACGAATTCAGGTCATGTTCCACTGATGATTTGAATCTTTGGAAAAAAGAATTCCTGGCAGTGGATACTCTATCAGTCCGCGAAGCGGTTGGAGCCCTTTTGTTTACTTTTCGCTATCCTTCATCCTCTCAGGAACTGTGCAGCCTTTTGGAACAGTTAAAGTATGTCGAACTGGCTCTCCAAGGCCTTACCCAATTCTCCTCAGATGATAGGGATCATGATTTACGGCCCGGACTCTTACTGATAGGAATGCCCAATCAGTCTGGCCAGCAATATGGACTGGATCAGTTAAGACGTACGATCGACTCAATGGATGTGGAAATGGTCGACTCTTCTCAGTCTGGCCTGAATGAATTTGGAGAGAAACAAGGTCTTGACCGAATCCGGGAAGTCCTAGAGGTCGTTCAGTGGAAAGGAGCTCCACGACCCGAGAAAGACCATAATTTGGGTTGACCCAGAAATTGTCAATTCTGTGGAAAACTCTGCCAGCTTTTATTATAAAGTCCACCGGACAGCTGTGCTACTACCGGTGACCGGCGAGACTTCTACGGCTTGCGCGATGGGCACTTATGCAGTAAAAGACCATTTCTGGTGGAGAATTATTCAGAAATACGAGAGGATTCCTTCGACGGACTAGAACGTCCATGTTTTTGGCTTGATTGAATGGAATGCAATTCACTTTGCCGGACGTTTGCCCAGGTTTTTGAATACTCGACGTCGTTGAGCGACCATGTGAAAGAAAAGGACATAGAAACCTGGGGCATAGATGACGACTATAAGACTAAGTAGATAGGCGTACCAGTTGGGTACGTTGAGTTTTCCCTTGTACCATTGAGAAAGGACGGTGAAGACACATGTCATTTCGGATCCTACTCCTAGAGGATAAAGGATATAGAAGGCTGAATAACGTAAGCGAATAAGCCAAGTAGGAACGGGATCTTGCGCAAGGCCTTTGGGGATGCTAGAAGGAATCTGAGCCAGCCCTTGAATATTAAGAGCATAATAGCTATACCGGATGACTTCAGTAATTGCCCATGCGCAAATCATAGAAACATATGCAGTTTGCCGCCCTGCAACAGGATAAAGATAGACAATTCCCCAGACAAGCAGCTGCCGAGAAGCAACTTGCATAGTCGTCGTAGCCAACGGCGACTTTACCAGTCCTAGTCCGGCATGGATGACTTCAGCAACAGCCAAGGTTTGCACCCACCGAGTAAATGATTCAACCCCTTCCAACGTATACTCGGGGGTAACTAGATACGCAATCAACAGGGTTCGCGCAAGGACTGAGAGCCAAAGAAGAGCGGAGATCACATTATAAAAGTAGAGATACTGGGTCTTGAACGGCCAATTAGAGAAAGGTACAGCCTTGTAAGTTATGACTTTTGGGCGATTGCTAGGTGAAGCTGGTTTCGACATGGCCAACTTAAGAAATCGGCCAAGTTGAATCTTCACTAGGTGAGAGCTGTCGAGGATCGATATAGAGAGGGTAACCACATACTCGTTGGGGGAAGACAGTGTCTATTTAGTTGGGAGGACAACCTAGTTAGACCATCGAGGAGGACACTCGAGCGTCAAATAGCTACGGAATTTAGGTTGCTGCGGAGATCATGGGGCAAGTGGAGCAGAAGAAGATGAAAACTAACAATTTTGTTGGAGTTACGTGGAATACATATTGAAGAATAGACTCGTACTTAACCAATAGCAATGCAAGAGAACCAAACTCCTTGAATCAATAACAACCTCACTTGCCCAATAATGACAGCAAATCCAAAGACTCATAACAGTTGAACAGATTATGGAGAAACATCTCATTAGAGGTATATTTCAAACATACACCTCTTACCACCTAGAATTGCTTGGCAATTGGGTGCAGCACAAGTCTGACCCCGTTTTCCACGAGATGGAAACTTGCCGTATTTAGCTGCACATGTTCCACAATACACGTGAGAACATTTAGCTGCCCAGACTCCCGTGTAGTGGTCCTCAACGGATCCATCAACAAAGCGAGGCCCTTGAGGCTGGACAGGAGACGGCCGTTCGGTGCCTTTATTACCTAGTTCGAGGCCACATGCGGTGCATATGAGAGTTTCCCGGCCATTAATTGCTCTGGTGAAACCTTCGTCGGCAGGCTCGGGGTCGGGCAAAAGTCGCTGCTTTCTCAGGTGATCCTGAGTCCCTGGAGGTGATTGAAACGTATGAGCATGGTAGTCTTGATAATTATCCATCGGATTCGTCTGCAACTGTCCGTACATTCGTTGAAGAAGCCAGGTCTGACCCAATAAACGCTGTCGGATTAAAGGATTCAGCTCCCGTGAGCCTTGACCCATGATTCTAATACTATGATCCAAATCAATAATGCCCGTAACTAAATGATCCAAAGCGTCATTTCGTCTCCTAATACCTCCTTGGCCTTGAAGACCCTGTCTAACCACCGGCCGTCGACTCTGCGACTGTCCTTCATATACTATGTCCTCATCGTCCTCAGTTAAGTCAACCACAGGTGCATAAAATGGTATCCCGTTCGCTCGGGCTCGCCCACTTTCAGAAAAAGCGGGAGGAGCAAAGATTCCTTGGTTAGATGATGCCGGAATTACTCCCGTTCTATTCCTTCGTACACCTTGTCTCTGCCAATTTTCTCTCCCTAAATCTCTTTGCTCGGAACCAAGTCGCCTTCGCACATATCTTCTCGGGTACGTTCCACTGCCCTCTCTTGACCTTTGCCGTCTTAACTGCCTTCTCTCGTCTTCTTCGGCTCCCTCTCTTTCTGTTGAGTTCACTCTTGTAATAACAACATCATCAGCCATTTTATTTGCCTCCTGGGCGGGCCTCTTGGAAGAGTGTCGATAGTCTATGAGGGTCGGCAAGACAGAGAATGACCTAGCGTGGTCTCCGAGTGTAACGTTCTATCTGTCCCTGATCGTGACCGCCCACGGCCCCGATTCGTATAGGCCATAACCGTGACATCACTTTAAAAACGACTTTCAGACTCATTCCTTAACCAAAAATCGCTCTATCATTAGTCTTAGTGAAGGGGTATCTCATAACGCATTCTGTGGTCATTTCCCATTGACACAGCATCTATTTAGAGTCCAAACATGGACACGTGTCAGATCTCTTGATCATTTAATCTTGACAGCTCATTTGACATGGAATGCAAAAATGATCGTGAAGTTAATCGTGTATTCTCTATTTCTCGATCTATTCGGGAAGTAGGTCAAATGAATCTCGTTCACCATCATACTGCTTTACATAGTTATTCTCCAAAACATCAAATAATTAGTATACAAGACTTTTATACACTGCTCTTACTTGCGAAAACTCTAATTGATCCCTTCAGATCAGACGAGACAAGGCAAGAAGCTTGAGGGCCCCATACAAGACTAGAGGCAGTGTCACTGGAAGAGAAAGAATCCGACCAGGATTTGGTCTCCTTGGCATATGTTTTGATTCGTATCCCCGCTGATCCACCCACTACAGCCAAATAATGCCCAAATTCATCCCACGCCAGATCTTCGACAGGTTTCGATAGATCGAAATCAAGACTTGCCGCCTGCACTCCTTTACCAAGATGCCAAAGCCTTACAGGCAAATCTTCTGAACTTTGAGCGGCAGAAGCAAGCCAGAAACCATTATTGGAAAATCCAAGGCGGTGGACAGGGCCCAGGTGACCTTCGAAGGTCGCGGCGAGATCAACGCCGGATTCTGACAACTGAAAAATTTCAATGGCTCCTTTATCAGTTCCTAAAGCCAAGAGATGGCCATCAGGATGGAAAGCGATCGAATGATAAGTTGAAGATGAAGAATGAGTATAGACAACCTCGCTAGGTGAGGCGAGCGACCAGGAGTTTTCAAAGGCACAGGCAACGACTTCGCCACTCGGGTGGGCAGAGACGCCGATTATGGGATGCTGGCTTACAGCCAACGTCGAGAAAGAACCACTGGATCGTAAGACGATCAAGGACCCGTTACCAAGACCCAATGCTGCTATATCATTACTCAACCAGGTGCCTGCAATAACAGGTGCGTCTGTGTCGATATCGATGGTATCAGTGATTGAAACTGTCGATTCTTCTAATTGAAGCAAGGTCACTTTTCCCTTGGCCCCAGCAACCAAAAGCGAAGAACCAAACCGAGCCAAAGTATGGACGCTTCCGGCTGGAATGGTTTGTTTGGATTTCGATAAAGGCGAAAACGTAGCCACTATATCTGCAGAAGTCCAACCCTCAGGCATCTTTCGCTTCCGGCGAGTCGCACTAAGAGCTTGAGTGGTATTAGAAACAGTATCAGTAAGCCATTTAGGTAAAGACTGTTTATCAATCATCTTTACATCGGTGTCAAGTACAGGCCCATCACCGAGACTCGCCGATAATTTGGCGAGAGCATCTCTTGCTTCATCTCGTTCCTGGAGTAATCGTCCAGCAACCCGAACAGCAGCATCGTGTCTATAAAGTGCAGCACTGAGATCCTGTCGAGTCTGTGCTAATTGCTGTCGTAATGAGAACATTTCCAATGCCAAGGCATCCCACTCATTTTGAAAAGTTGACAACAAGGCAGGAATCGATGTCAAGTTCGGAGGGCGAGGATGGACAACATGAGGTACTTTCACAGGAATTAATTCCTCTTTTGAAAGATCCTCTCCCGTTACTGGATCTTTATGGTGCTCGTCAATATATGTCTCGATCAAACTTCGTTCAAACACATTTCCTGAGATTAGAGTCATCCATGGCAATCAATCATACCACTTTTAGGGGATATCACAGGGTCCTTAGCCTGTTCTCCAGATACTTTGGGTTAGAAGACGGAATATCTAATGACCTTACTTGCACAAACAACCATGGATGAAGGAGGTAGCAACGTGAAGTTGCAATAGAGCCAGTTAACACGATTAGTATGCCAACGTACTATATTGAAAGCAAATGCCAATAACGCAGGAATTAGATGCCCAGATATATGCTAAATTTCTTATACATACTTTATCTCGAATACTTGCTTTTACAGGTACTTCTTGGTCAACACTAAGGCAATATGCTGTATTCCCACGAGAATCTTATAGGAATAACCTATATATTTAGACAACAAAAAATGATTGGTGTTTTAATTGATATTGATAAGAAGTATGTGATAGACTACAAGAAGTTGTTGAAGAAGATGGAGGAAAATATAATTGCAAGAGACCTGAGATTGACGAATGAGCATAAACAGAGCGAGAATAAGGCGTATGTGGTAGATGAAATCGTCGGTTATTAATGAAATTTTCCTTTTACCGAGCTTATAAGATTGGAGAAGGCCGCTATGGCCTAGGGTACTCACCCATTGTAGCATCGGTGGTCGTATCTGTTGCCAGGTAGAAGTTTTGTAGGGGTTTTCTCTGCAACATCTTGCTCAAGAAGAAGAAGTGATAGAGAGGACTGACTATCCTTATAGTTATCAAGAAAAGAGGACTCGATAACTCTGGTAGGAGGAAATGCATAAACGAACATCCTCGCGGGATTCGCGGGGATTTCTTGATGAAATCAAGGCGTCGATGTCATCTACTTTACCTCCTCCAATAAGTCATGGACCAAGAGAGAAATCGACGTTAAGTGAAAAGATAAGACTTTTTTTGCAACGACGGGTACGAATTTCATCTACAGTTTCGGTTCCTATGGCCGTCTTTGCCCTTCCTGCAATGGTCATAATGTTTGTTTGGCTGATGAGATTAAGTCTTCATTCGACTCAGGCTGGGGTAAATAGTTTCTTGCCTCCGTATTCATCACTTCGACCACCATTTAGACATTACGCCACCGAAGTGGATGAACCTTTTGTTTATGGATGTCAGGAGCCCCAAGTGGAAAATGCTCGAGCTAATGCCGTTTTGGTAGTTTTAGCTAGGAATAAGGAACTCGACGGGGTAATTCAATCTATGAAAAGCTTAGAAAGGCATTTTAATCGGTGGTTTAACTACCCTTATGTCTTTTTGAATGACGCCGAATTCAATTCGACATTCAAACAGGCTGTGAGAAATCAAACGAAAGCTAAAATTGAATTTGGTCTCATTCCTAAGGAACACTGGGGCTTCCCTCCTAACGTCGATGTCGATTATTATAAAGAATCTATTGCCCAGCAAGGCGATAGAGCGATCATGTATGGCCATCTAGAATCATATCATCATATGTGTCGATTCTATTCAGGTTATTTTTTCCGTCACCCCCTATTACAAAAATATGATTGGTATTGGCGAGTGGAGCCTGAAATTACTTACTTCTGTGACATTACATATGACCCTTTTGTGTATATGGAAAAGCACAACAAAGTCTACGGCTTTGTGATTGCCATTAGAGAACTGGTTGAGACGGTGCCTAATTTATTCCGATACACTAAAGGGTTTAAAAAAAGGAACCATGTTAATACCACCGGTCTCTGGGATATGTTTGTATCGTCTACTTTGCCTGACTATAGCGAAGAAGAAGACGAAGAAAGCTTTAGTGATTCAAGTAATTTATTACGCGAAATAGATCCAGAAGGAATCGATGATGAGAAATACAATATGTGTCACTTTTGGAGTAATTTCGAGATTGCTCGATTAGACTGGTATCGGTCAAAGGAATACCTAGACTTTTTCGAAGCCTTGGATAGCACCGGAGGATTCTGGACTGAGAGATGGGGTGACGCTCCTGTTCATTCGTTGGCTGCCGGTCTATTACTGGAGCCAAGTCAGATCCATTATTTTAGGGATATTGGGTATCGCCACACTACTATCCAGCATTGTCCTGATAACGCACCTAAAAGACAGCTCCCTCCAGAACCCTATTGGAATAGCTTTTCTGAGGAAGAACGACGGGAGAATGAATATTGGTCTACCTATGATGAGCCTCAGCCATATGGATTCGGGTGTCGGTGCAAATGTGATTACGCGTTGGAAGAAGTGGAAGGAAAAGATGGCTCTTGCATTGATGACTGGGTCAACGTCATTGGAGGCTATACTGACAAAAAGTCCAAGGAAACAGAAAAAAGAAAGAGGCCCAAATAAAAGTTCTACTCCTCTCCGCCCCTTTTTGTGTTATCAACCTTTTCCGCATATCTCCATATTCAGTTGAACCCAGTCTCTTGAAGGACTTGTGTATGTAATATTATTAGTATCGTGATTGTCCCCGGCCGTGGGCTTATCATATCATTTGTAGCTCCCATTGGGACATTAGCCCGTAGCAACCGTTCCTTGCCACTCATCGATTGACTTTTAAGCCATTTCTCTAATTATTTCTCTTTCTGTGCTTATCGAAAGCGTTTTAGCTGTTTAATTCTGGTTAGCACCTTAAATGGCATCTATACATTAACTCCAGTCCTATTTAAAATCGCGAGATCCTGTACAATCTTGGCCCTGATGGACTCTTCAAGGTCCCCTCAGCCAGGAGATTCTCGTTCTGGTTCCAGCGAACGATTTACAGATCCTGCACCCGATAGCGAAGGATCTGACTCTGAATTCGAACTTGTAGATCATCAGAACTATCTGAGTGACTATAAGCGGATCAGTCTAACCAGTGATGCGTCATTACCAGGAACAGCTTTGAGTGAAGGCTCTTTTATTAGCGACCCAGATTCTATAGACGATGATAGAAATGATTCTTCTAACAACTTACCTAAATTATTTTCCGAACGATCTTCTCAGGATCATGGTCTAGAAAAATCACTGGCAGATGTGAGTTATAGCATGGAGCTTTGTTCCAGCCAGACTACAGATTTCAGTCTCCGAATGCCTAAAGTTAATATTGAATCTTCAAGCAGCTCTTCTGCGTCCCAAACTCTTTGGTCTCCTTATCGTCAAATCGACTGTCAGAAATGTCAATTACTTGATCCTGCGAATGCGGAAAGTGGATTCGAGTTGGGATATTCTATCACCTCTCAGCTTTATATGCCTCACGGTGTCTTTAGATTACTATATGTTGGTGACCCTTCTAGAGAGCAAGAAATTGTGCAACATGTCCGAAAATCTTTAGACCTTGGCAATTCTGATTACGTCTTGGACGTCTATAGTGCTAGGAAGTTACGCTATAATGACGTCTCTTTGACGTTCCTTTGTGCGAATCATCGCAGTCTAACATTTGGGCGTCTGCCTTCTCTACAGAGTTCTCTAGAGCCGTTGCCTAATCTTGTGATCTTCCTTTGCTCCAGAAAGTCGTCTTTCTCTTGGTCTCTCGTTCATTTCATTCTTTCCAAACTTCAATTTGAGTATTCTTCTAGCCGTCTCGGAATTCCAATGATGATGATGACTCAAGGGGACTCTGATCTTGAAAGGGCAGCTATTATTCTACCCCCATCTTTGTGCGTGATGCCCCATTTAGAGGAAAAGATCCAACTAGAACGAGAAGACTCGAAATCCACTGAAGATTCTAGCCCTTCCTCTTCCAATCACCCTTTGGATATTGATTCTTTCTTAGCCTTGGATCCATTGATCATAAATCGCTCTCTAAGTTATGCTGTTGGATGTGCTAATAAGAATGCTTGGCGTTATAGGAGCCCCTCAGATAGCTCGTGGGTTTCTGGGAGATTCGACGGCCTAGTTCCATCCTCAGTTCGACGTGTTATTACATCTCGGTCTTTCATATCATCTCTTAAGTACTTTGCTCTTGTCGGTTTTTTCTTGTTTGGTCTTTTGACTTCGTGGACCTTCATAACGGCTCTCATCTCTACTCTAAACCCTCTTCCCAAGCCTTTACCTTCATTGGTTGTCAGTTCTACAGAATCTACCTCCTTCATTGTAAAATCATTTATAGAGACATCTTCGCGCTCGTGTGATTCTGATAAGACGCTGCCGTCTATGAATGGTAGTGACTATAGTCTCAAGGACGAGAAGGTGTCTAAAGACCACGATTCCACGACTTCCGGAGCCTCAAATGAAATCGAGATTACTTCCAGAGATATTACATTCCCTGAGATCTATAATGCTATTAGCTCAGTGGAAGATAGTGGCCCTGGAGTACCAGCAATTGACGGTTCTGATATTACTTTGTCCTTACCAGGCCCTCAAGAAGTGGATACTAATTCACACGGGTCTTCAGACGATGAGAGTAAGAGTAGTAACTATCCGTGCGGGACAATCAGGAATAAACTATACTCATCCCGAAAGCCCTTCTTTAATATAGTTTCGGGCGATTCTCGGGAAATATTTATTCTCCAACTGACTGACTCATACTACTCGCAAGTGGGTGGTTCAAGTATCTATATAGATGTTCGCAGATTAGATCATAGTCGCAGGAATAGAGCACTTAGTGACGGTGAAACCTTACCTGTACAGGTAACTCCAATCTCTGAAATAACTATGAAGGGATTCAAGCTTGTTCTTCCTTCTAATGAATGTTCTGGTCTGATTGTTATAATGGTCTGGACAGAGGATGTCCCAGCCAACTACTATGGGCTGGTCGTCGATTTCGGGGAGCCTCTGTCATCTAAGGGTGAAACTGCCATCAGCAAAGCTCGAAAACAGGCTATTCAAGTTGCTGACAAACTCAAACTGGAGTTCAAGCAGCCACTGTTTGGTGAGCGATCGGTGTCCAGGGCGCTTGGAGAAGTCAAGAAAAAGGCAAAAAAAGAGAATCTTATGATCGCGACCAAAGTAAAGGGCCTCCTTAAGAAATCTCTTTGTCTGCCTAAGATTATGGACGAGACAATATCCTTATGTGGGAACAGATTACGCTCGTTAGTCAGGACCTCTCAGCATAGTGCCAGCAGGCTTCGTGCTATGGTATCGCACAAACCGATCAAACACATGCGCTTATTTTATTCTTCTAAGAATGCCTTGATCAGCTCAAAAAGATTTTTGGTTGATCAGTACAGTTATTTAAGTGAATTGCGTGCCGGTATTAATTCCTTTCTTAGTCATAATTCCGTGAAGGCTTTAGAATATGCTCGAACTAAGGAAGAGACACTTTTATTGAAGTCGAGAGCTCTCATCAATGAAGGTCTAAGCAGTCTCATCAAGGGTCCCGCTAATAAAGGTCATATATATCTGGATAAACTCTCTTTTGCTGCCAAGAAGCTGGTTACGCGAGCCCAATTGGGTGCCTTAAGAATCGACAAATTGCAGAAGTCTCAGTTAGAAGAAACTATCAATCGGATGCGCTCTTGGGTCGAGAATCAAAATCGCAGGCTTCTACTCCCGAAATACAGAATGGGAACTGTTAAGGATATCACATTAAAGGCTGGTCAAAAACTAGATCTACTCCGATCGAAGGCCTCGAATTATGTCTCTGGAACCTGGAAAAGAAGACCAACCTCGTTCTTCAAACGGCTGCAACTGCCAAGAGTCGGACGCGAACGCTCCTGGATCATGAGAAAAATCCACTTTCGCCAATGGCTGAAAGGTACCAAATCTCGTATGATGTTTGGAAAAAGGAGCGCTCTTGACAAGATTAAGAAGATGAGTTGTAGAGGACGGGGACAGTCTACAGGTCGGAGAATCCTGATGGAGTGTGAGCGGCGATTTGGCGCTTTAGGAAGGGTGCTTGGAAGGGCATGACTTGTTTGATTTGAGGAGATATAAATTAGGGGCGTTCAATTATGATTGTCTGCAAGCAAGGACCGTAGACTAGTGAAGAAGAGCTGTTGGCGTCAGGGTGCATAGGCAACAACGACGGTAGCGGGTCATGTTGTCACAGAAGCACAAAGAATTTTCATCCATCATCATGAGTGAGCCAGTGAAAGAGACAAAAAGTGCCACTGAGGAAGAAAAGAAACAGGTTGACGAGAAAACTACCGAGGCACCTAAAGAGTTTGCATCTTCAAATGTCTTTGCGCTGTTTGGAGGAGGCCCAAAGAAAGATAAGGAAGTGAAGGAGGACGAGGAGGACAAGGAAGTAAAAGAAAGCAAGAAGGAAGAGAAGAAAGAAGAGAAAGAAGAGAAAGAGGACAAGAAGGAAGAAGAAGAAGCTGAAGAGGAGGAAGTCGATGCTGAGTTTGAACCCGTGATCAAGTTGGAGAAAAAGGTCGAAGTCCGGACAAATGAAGAGGACGAAGATGTTCTTTTCAAGATTCGGGCCAAATTATTCAAATTCGATAAGGAGTACTATGGAGGAGAATGGAAGGAGCGAGGCACGGGAGATGTGAAATTCCTACAACATCGAGAAAACAAACGGGTCCGAATATTGATGCGACGGGACAAGACGATGAAAATATGCGCAAATCACTACATCATGCCTGATATGAAACTAAATCCAAATATTGGCAGCGACCGCAGTTGGGTCTATACTACAGCTGCTGATATTAGCGAAGGAAAGCCCGAAGCCGCTACTCTTGCTATTCGATTCTCTAACAGTGACAATGCCAACTTATTCAAAGAGGAATTTGAAAAGGCTCAAAAAATCAATGCTGATCTATTAAAATAGATGCATGTGACTTTTAGATAATATACTTACTTTGAATGTGCAGAGTTCTGTAGACCAAGCGTGATCAAAATTACGGACAAGAGGATTCCTGAGTACATATGAGTTGTTTCGGGTCACAAGAGCTTTCCAATGGTGCCTCAAGGACGTCTCAGTTACTTACAGAAGAGTTAAACGAATTATGTAGAGCTGATAGCTCGTGGTAATATCTTTCAGAGTGGTAGCAATTGAGATGATAGAACTATTCGAGCGTAAATGTGATACTGATTGTCCATTCAGAGTAATCCTCATCATAGGACTAGGCTTCCTTGTCTATCTCTTGATCGCCATCTACAACGCATCAGCCATTAATATGTCAAATGTAAGTGAAGGCAGAGAATATATGGTTCAAAAGTCTAAAGGACCTTGTCATGGGATTGAGAATTGCTGGCTTAAAGGTACACTAACACAAAGATAACGCGAACGGTAAAGATCACGACGGAAAATGAAATAATTTCCGCTGGAGGTCCCGATACAAATGGATTTCCAATGAGAAGCTGGACAATAAAGCTGTGTTTAGTTGGACCGAGCGGAAAAGAGTATCCTGCCGCGTGTTTTGAAAAAGTGACCTATAAACTTCATCCGACATTTGTTAACCCCAATCGGGTAGTCAAAAAACCACCGTTTATATTGAAAGAGAACGGTTGGGGAGAATTTGATCTACCAATTGTTTTGACATACGTCGACAAGGCTGGAGAGGTGACCATACAGCATGACTTGTCATTCTTGCAAAGTCCTATCAGTGTGACGCACAAGATCAAGATTCCTACAAATAAACCTGGGTTACTGAAGACTCTACTAGAAAGCGATGAAGATGGACAGGTTGCTGCTCTATTGGGAATGAGTGGTCGAGATGAAGATGGGAAAAGGAGAAGCTCGGACTATAGTAATGAACCTGACCGAAAGAAAAATAAGCAGGAGAAAGCAAGTGAAATGGAATGGTTAGCAGAGGGCTTACAGAATCTTGGAGAAGCTGATTTACTCAAAGTAGTTCAGATTGTGATTGATAATCGAACAAACGATACTTACATTAAAAATGATGTCGAGGAAGGCGAGTTCCATGTCGACCTTTATACTCTTCCCGACTCGTGTATTCGTCAATTGGTCGACGTTGTGAAAAAGGCCAAGGCGGCTTGATGTAACTTATGAATATTATGGCTATTCATTGAGCGTGTATAAAGGAGACCGGCTAACTGAATGGATCCAGAACACTACGCAACGTCCTATATCTTAGAAACATGTGTGCTACTAACAACAGTGAACGATGGCACTGATCGATGCTGCACGTTGCCTGAAGACGATCGGATGGCCAGTTAGTACAACTAGTTTTATTTATGAAGCGCCGTGATACCTATATCCTTGACAGCAGGGATACTCAAGTGTATACCCGCAAGATCATTGGGAGCAGTGTTATGTACTCCTCCATCTTCTCAACTAAGTGTTCCTGCCTGTTCCTATATATCCTCACTTCTTGTCGGCTCAACAAAGAGTATAGATACCACTTAGGTGATGTCTACGAGGTTGCTGATGAGGTGGAGAGCTAATGAACGTAATTACCATAAAGGCGGTTTCTGCAAGAATACCTGCGTTGGTTCACGCGCCCCATATATATGTGTCCGTGTCACGGAAGGATTACTTGAAAGGATAGTGTAAGCCTTTAAACGACCGAAACAACTCGATTGTTGAGGAATGATTTCCTAATTCAGAAGGAATAAGGCGTTGGAGAGTTGACTACCCCAGGTTTTTGCAGTTGTATTTCCTAATTGGGAAATGGACCCGCAAGTTTGACATGGATCGGAAATGAAATAAATATGGGGTAAATCTTGCTTTTTTTTGCATTCGGAAATGAGTACCACAATTACTACTACAACTGCCACTGGCCTCACCGAGGCTAAGTCTGATGCTTATGTTCCTCACTCAAGTCTCGGCCTGTCTCTTCGTCCTGGCGTTCCTCAGGATCTTCCTCTTAGGTTTTCAACCTTGAAATCTCAGATTATAAAGCCAGAGCATTATGATGCTGTCAAAGCTTCGTGGGACCGGCTACTTGTCGCCTTAAAGGAAGAGACCGAACGTATTAGAGAAGCAGGGTCAAGCTATATACCTGAGATTACATGGCAAGAAATCAAAGATAACAACTACAATCTGCCTGAAGACATTCGGGAGAAGGTTGAAACACGTGGATGCTTGATTATCCGACAAGTGGTAGATCGCTCGCTGGCAAAAGAATGGATTGATAATATGACGGGGTTTATCGATAAAAATAAGGATAAAGTCACGAGTGCCAGCTGTGTCTATAATCTACACTGGACTCAAGGTCAAGTGGAGTCAAGGTCTCATCCTGAAGTCATGGCGCTGATGAAGACGTTATCCAGCATCTTTTATGCGTCTGATCCTTCGTCATTAATTGATACTGAGTCCCAGATTGCTTATGCTGACCGTTTCCGCGTTTTCCATCCGGGTGATCAGACGGGCTCGTTCTTGGATCTTCACCTCGACTCTGGAAGCACTGAGAGGTGGGAGGATGCCGGATATCGACAAGTTTATGAACCGATCTTCGAAGGACGATGGGAAGAGTATGAACCATGGGCATTAGATGCTCGTCCATTTGCAAAAAGTGATCTATATGAGGATCTTCCTGGCAGGGCTACGGCTTGCTCTGTCTTCCGGTCCTGGCAATCTTGGCTTGCCCTGAGTGACACCAAGGGAGGAGAAGGCTCAATTCGATTTTTGCCCAATATTAAATTAGTTACAGCTTATATCATGCTTCGACCGTTCTTTTGGAAAGATGATGGATCCCTTGACACCGAGAGTCCCAAGTTCCCTGGTGCAATCCCCGGTTCTGGCCAATTCTACCCCAGCAATGATCTCTTCCCCCACCTTGAACAATTCAGCACGGTTGTTCCTGTCAATCATGTCAAGTTGGGAGATGTCGTTGCCTGGCACTGTGACCTGGGCCATGAGGTCGACCGAGAAATGTCGGGAAAGTCCGATTCGTGTGTATCTTATTATCCGGTGGCACCTCTTTGTCCCTATAATATCCGCAACATGCTTCGGATGCGGGAAACTTTCCTTGCTGGAACATGTCCTCCTGATTTCACGAGCCACCACGAAGGGCGACCTCGAGAAGGAACTCTTGAGGGAACCGGTGCTGGCTCAACTCGATATATACTTAGCGAAGAAGGATTGAAGTCGATGGGATTTGCACCTTTTGACGATCAAGAGCCAGGTCTGACCGAAGGACAACGACAGATCCGTAAAATGGCCAACGAGGCGATGAAGACGGGTAAGTTTGATTTTCAATAGGTTGAAAGGCGCATATATATCTAAGACATTAAATATGGTACAAGAGACGTAGTGTGAAAGAGAGATATTAGGATGTACCCCAGATCATGAGCTATATAGAGTTAGCAACCGAGCATTGAGAGCGTATAATTACCTTTTGGTCCCAAGACGCAGAGCAGAGGCTCATTCCATCGCCGCTGACTCCAATGCTTGTGATACGGTCGGTATGATCGGATAAAATACCAATATGGTCCCCCTTAAGCGTGTCCCATACCCGGATGGAGCTATCAGTATAGCCCACGAAGGCAAGACGGCTTGAAGGAGACAAGCAGCAGGTCGTTGCTGGACTATTTACTGAAGCAACTGCGTATCTATTTAAGCAGCGGTCGGCGCGAATATCAAAAAGGCGACAAGAGTAGTCATCCGATGCGGTGATAAAGCAATTGCCGCAGGACGAGAAGCAGACGTCGTTGACGTCGGCTTCATGGCCTTCAAACATCTGGGCGCTTTGACCTACTCGAGTGTCCCACAAGTTGACCGTTTTATCGCATGATCCCGAGATAAACAGCGCATGGTTGGTAGGACAGATTGACACTGACATGACATCTCCCAAATGGTCTCTAAACGTCCGCACTGGCTGCTGCGTGGCTACATCCCATAGAATACACGTTTTATCGCCTGAGGAAGTCAGTATATTTGCGTCAGAGATGAACCGGATGGATGAGACGTATCCGTCATGCCCACAAAGCTCTGTCTGGCGGATCCTGCTACTGCTGGCTCTTGTCAGTACTTCCGCTCGAGGTGCAGTGCTGATTCCAAGGTGACTTATATTATATAAAGTCACCCGGTTATCAAGTCCTCCAGAGGCAATGAAATTCCCTGAAGGGGCATAGGCACATGATAAGACCCACAACGACGACAACGCAATGGCCAACATCTTGTCGGTGGTATGTGCGTTCCAAATGATCATATTTCCATCCTGAGCCGCTGACACCAAATGTTTCCTATCTGCAGACCAACTCATCGAGTATATCTTGCCATAATGACCTCTCAAGACCCGTCTAACCGTCTGCGCTGGCCGCGTGATTGATGGGATCTTAGCTGCCATCTCAGATAAGGATGCGTCGTTCAGGGCCATCTTTTGAGCACTCAGTTCTCGCTTCAACCTGTTGTTCTTCTGCAAACATTCTGCATAATTCGCGCTCATAGTCATGGTCTCTGCAGAAGTCCAAGACGGCCTTGAAGCCAGAGGTCGATATCGCCAACCTTTGTCTGGAGTGCGGCGCGCCATGCATGCCCCTCAAAGGCATTGTCCAGATTACCACCATCGTGATTATAGGCAGTATCGGGAAAAAGGACAACAGATAGATGCTGGATTGGGAACTGGTAGAAGTAACATGAGCGTCAGTTGAGGTGGTCGAGCTGGTCGAGCTGGTTGTAGAAGAGAGATGTTCGTGAAGCATTGGCAGATCATCATGTGGGCAACGCCTGTTCCTTCGTTGAAGTGGCTGAATCAGATGTCAACCAACGCTTTGGACTACTCCAACATCTGCTATAGCTTTGACCATACGCTAATGCTGGGACCACGGGTAAGTGTGTGCTGATCCATCATTCCTCCAACCTACCAGGGGATGGAGATTCTTTCGCACTGCGGTTAGCAGAGCCAAATAGAGCGATGTTGATCGGAAAAAATGTTGCTGTCTTGCGGGATGGTTTGAGATTTCTATGGTGAATTGATGACACCGCAATGAGATTGTGATTCTCGAGATGCAGATACCGCTTTTAGCTACCGCCAGCAACGTAAGTCAAAAGATTGGCATTGTCATTGGAGTAAGAAGACTGGCGCTCGCACTCAACGTCTCTGCCTCGATCGAGCACGGCTGGAATGACCTTGGACTGTGGCACTTCCAGACAGTCAGTCAATCCTCACCCCTCCAAGCCGCCGCATGATGCACTCGCAAGAGCACGTCATCTGGAGAGATCTTTGAAAGTTTATTCTCGAGCAATTCCATGCATAAAACCATATTCCATCGACCGATTTATTAAACGCGGTTTACTTTAAGGTTGGACAATGCCTTGGGACCAACCAATCGGTCAGAGAGCCACGCTGGCCAGACGCAGACCATTTAGAAGGTCCTTTACTAGAGTCAACTCATGTGAGAAGTCATAGCGTCTTGTAGCATCTAAATGCCCTTATACTATTGTCCCACGTCTTGAACCACGACGACCGAGGGCTACCCGGGTATCGATCTTGGTTTTTCCCGCTACCCCGGCAACCAATCCCATCTCATCTTGATCATGCTCTCTCGAACTCTCGGTTCGGCTCGTTTGGCTCTTCGCCCCGGTCTTAAATCGCGTTCCTCGACCTCAATTACTCGTCGATGGGCGTCGACCTCTTCCGCACCTTCATCCAACACTCCTTGGTAGGTTCTGGGCCTGCTTGCCAATCTAACATCAAAGGATTGCTACCGGTGCCGTACTGTTTGTTGGCTTGGTATGTAGTGGTTTGGAATATGGTTTCAACTGATTGCCTCGGGAATTGAGTTCTGGTGCTATCATCCGGATGCCATTCTTGTCAGGGCCGCTGGAGCCATTCATCGTTCCTTGCGTCTGCTAACTGTTTCTAGTTGTACCTTGTCGAGTCAACCAAGCCTGTTCATCATGCAGTCAAGAAGACCGAACAGATCGCCTCCTCTGTGGGTGATTCCGTCTCGGGTGCCGTGGCCGATGCCAAGGAAAAGGCTGGCGAGAAAGAAGAGACCGTTTCAGAGGTTGTCCAGGAGCATCTAGATGCTGTCAAAGACGCTGCTGAAACCGCCAAAGAAAGGGCTTCCTCCTCTGTCGAGGAAGCCAAGTCTTCTGCCCAAGATACCCTTGCTGCTGCCAAAGAACACGCGGCCGGATCTCTTGAAGCTGCCCAGGCAAAGGCCACTGATCTTGCTGATGCCGCCAAAGAGAAATCCGCTGCTGCAGTGCAGGCCGCCAAGGATTCTTTCCAATCGCTTAATGACGAAGCTGAAGCAACCTTCAAGAAACTTGAAGGATTGATTGATGAACTTAATTCTAACCCTAATGCCTCTGATGATGTCAAGTCCGAATTTAATGCTACTCTGGACAAGGCCCGTCAACTTGCCGCTGCTGTCAAACAGTCGGGCGCCGATGCGCTACAGTCTGCAAAGGACAAGGCTCAAGACGCCAAAGAAAAGGTGCAAGAGTCAGTCAAGAAGGAGTAAGCAGATCTACACTTGATGTATAAATACATTAAATATGTTTATCTCCTATAGTACAATGCATCCATTTGACCTTCCACGTACCCTTCTATCTACTCTGCCTCCGTCGTCACATCGTCTCGGGGACCCATAATGACTAATTATCCAAGCCTATCATGTATTTTGCCTATGACTAGGCAGATACCTGTATTTTATCGTCATCATCCTGAGCGAAAAGCTCTTTAATATCTTCAAATCGATCTTCTTTAGTACCTTGTCCATCGCTTGCAGCAAAAGTGCTCCGGGCCACTGCCAATTTCTTTTGCTGGAGGCGTAGCATCCGATCCTCCACCGAATTTTCAACAATAAATCGTACTACCCGCACTGTGCTGGTCTGACCCATCCGATGAATCCGATCAATAGCCTGATTCTCGACCCCGAAACTCCACCACGGATCCATCAAGTAAGCCGAATTGGCGCAGACTAAATTCAACCCCACACCTCCAGCTTTGAGAGATAATAGAAGAACGAGGCTTTCTTTACTAGCTTCAAACTCCTCCAAAACGGTCTTTCGAGTCTGTTGCTTTAAGGTGCCATCAAACCTGAGCCACCTTATTCCTTGGTCATCCAAGGCTTTTTGAATCAAGTCAAGAAAACTTGTAAACTGAGAGAAAACCAGGATCTTGGCTTCGGGATCTTGAGTCCGCCGTTCCTTGATATGATGAAGTAAAGCTCGGATTTTTGAAGAATAATGGCGATTCAAAGGCGTCAGCGTAAACGGATCAAGCGATGATACGAAGAAGAGATCAGAGTAAGCTAAGGATTCTCGGCAAATATGACACAGAGGTTGCTGACGTTTATTGTTTTGGAAATCCAAATGAGCCGTTAGACAGTTCAGACATCCCAAATGACCACATTTAGTGATACCTAACTCAGTCATATCTTCCGCACAGAAAGGACACTCCTCCTTGCTCTGCTCTCTTATCCGATTGATAGTGTCTGTATCGAATTGAGGGACCGATATCTGACCTTGAGGAGGAGCAAACCTTGTTATCATTGTTTGCAACTCACCAGGATCGACAACCTCTTGATCCTCTGGCACTTCAACCTGGGGTAAGAGTAACGGGTGACAGCACATTTGACGTAATCGTAGAATCTGAGCGAGGATAGTTGAATACGACTTGGCTCCCTCTTGCTGCCCATTCATAGTCCTATCAAACAAATCCTTGGCATGCTCGTATAGAAACTTATAGATCTGCTCTTCTTCTGGATCAAACTTGATTTTAACCACATCAACAATTTTCTCAGGAAGCTGCACCAACGGTTTGCCGTCGGACGTCTTCATCGCTTTAGTCCGACGCAAAAGAATCGGCTTTACTATAGTCTGAACAGCATCCAAAGCCTTCACGAAGTCACGGTTTTCGAAAGGAACGGTGATAAAGCGTCTCCAGAAAGAAAATTTGTCCCATGGAGCGAGCCCGAGGAACCGAACTAAACTATACAAGTCGTTAATATGATTGATTATCGGGGTCCCTGACAGGAGCCACCGTCGTTCTCCTTTTAAATCCCAGCAAGCTTTAGCTAGTTTGGTCTTCCTATTTCGAATGTTGTGGGCCTCATCAATGACTATTCGCGAGAAGTTGATTCCAAATAGTCCGGAAGGAAAGCCTTGCTGGCTTTTTGCATGAGCGGATGTTACTGTACCAAAGCTGGTGACAATGACATGAGGAGCACAAGAAGCAGCATCAGGGCCGCAGCATAAGCGTTTCAGATTGATATGTCGGTCATATCCATAATATACCAAGACTCGAAGATGTCCAGTTTTGTACGCCTCTGATTCCCACTGAGATAATAACGACATTGGAGCAACAACCAGAGTAGTAAAAGGAGCATGGTTTTGTTCAGGAATGACCTGAATAGATTGGAGGCCATGATGGATTAAGGCAAGTACAGCAATAGTCTTGCCCAAGCCCATTTCATCTGCCAAAATACCTCCTCTCGCTGGGGTCAAAGCTCCAGGAGAGTCTATGCTCAAATTTCCGTTATATAGATTGGCATAGAAATGGCCCTCATTGTCAGGCCATTTATAGCGTTCCCATAACGGATCTTGGGCGTCTTGTCCTTGACCAGCCTCTCTTGCTACCATCCAGGACAAGCCTTGTAGTTGATAAGGCCGCAATTCCAGTTGAAATGTCGGGGGTAATGCTATATCTTCGCCTGTGTCTGGAGCTTGAGGGTTGAACAAGAGATCGAGCTGATTAGGATCGACCGACTGGTCCTCATTCTCCTCTTCTTCGCCGTCTTCCCCTTCATTAATTGGACTTATATCATGAGCCGATCCACTTAAAAAGGACGGCCTCGGTCTTGGCTCAGGATTTAAGTCGGTGAGGCTGAATAGTCGGACCAGAGCTTGAGATAAAGATCTCGAGTCTTGGTCATCATTATCACGGTTATGAAACGCCTCCTTGGTCAGCTTCACATCAAGCTGTAGTAAGACTGATGTTCCGATTGTTAAGTACGGGTCTGCATAAACACAATGTCCCCTCAGTTCCACCACATTGAAGTCCATCAAAACTGCCAGATCTTTAGCAACGTCATTACCGATTCTTGCAACTACCCGTCCCTTGACAGACACATCAATCACGTACTGGCCCTTATTGGTGTGTTTGAACTTGGAGCTCGGCCGGCTCAAGGTTACTTGATCTCCGTAAGATATAATGTTCCGACCCGAGTAGTTTATTATAGCATCGCAACTTAAGGATCCTATACGGCGAGGAAATGCGACTTCTATTTTTCTGTTTCTGTCTCCATTCTCTGTAGAATATGATCCATCAAGAAACAGATTAGCCGCTCGCGTCAAATCTCCTCCCGAAAGTTCGTTCAACTTGGCCAAAACGTCATCGGAAATCCTAGTATTCACAAACGCTTCCAGAGTAGCCCGATCTAGACTAGGAATAAAGTATCTAGGGCGCTTTGCCACAGGCTCTAGGGACATCCTGGGTCAGTCGCGTCAGAACTGTCACCGCCGCTACACTTGATTTAGGCCGTCCAGATCGACAGGGTAGGAAGGTAGTCGTATTAGCACGTAGCTTTAATATTTCTCGTGACAAGCCCTTGGTGTCTGTTTCCTTAAGCTCTGAAAGGAAGAGTTGCAAGAGAGCCTGTCTGCTAATGGTTAAACTCCCCTAAAGCGCGACTTGAACTCCCTGTTCTCTGTTTTGCTATATTTGCAAATTAACTGGTTTCTTCTGTTTGTTTTGTCTTGTCTGCTGCGAAAGAGATGTTTTCAGTATCATAGGAACAGAAGAGTATTAATGAACAGTATTCGGAGAGAGAGACTGGAATCGTCTACTCGCATGACAGTCAAGAGAGACGCATAGCTACTTTCAACATATGTGATCTCACACTATTTTCTTTTTATGTTGAGTCTTCATACCATGGATCTATGGTTGCGGATGGCGTTCATAGAAGCATGTGCCGTCTTGATACGCTCTTAATCATGCTTTTCTCTATACGCCAGCATGAATACTTTCCCGCCTGTTAGAATTTGATAGAACAGGGAGTTCTCATGGTCTCGCGAGCACTGTTTGAACGGATTATGGATACTCTTTCCATCCGAGTATTTTGCTCTACATTAAATCTTCTTTCGAGTCCATTGTTTTCTTTAGAGTTCTTCAAGAAGTAGATCTTGATTTTCAAGTAGATGCATTCTACAATGGCTCGATATAGTCTTTAAGTGCCTAGTGAAATTCTCCAGAAATCCTCCAGGAGCCGACTAAGAGAAGAGGCAAAGGTGATCGATCCACAAGTAAAGATAAGCGACAGCTTATTGGCGTTGCTTGAGCGCAGCGCTAAGGTTCTTTGTCCGTTCAGACTTGGTCAGATATTTTCCTGTCACGCTCCCAAGCCAAGATCGTATTCGCAAAGAACATATAAAGAGAATAACGCTAGACTTACTTAAATAGGCAAGTCACCAAATTCCAAATTTGGCAATGCATATGTTGGGTTGGGCCATGCCACCGAAGCGTACTGGAAAAATCAGTGCCTAGACCTTGGGATAAAGCCCCTTACACGAGACGTACATTCCACAGCTCCACTCGTTAACTAGCCTTGACGGCGTTCTATCCTTCATTTTCTCTTAGAGACCTTTTTCCTCTCCCCCCTCGACTTTGGCTACTGTTCTTAGCCCCAATGGCTTCGTTTCTTGCTTCTCCTCAACTCTGCCTCAGTACTGCATGTGGAATCCCTTCGACTCCCGAGAAACGATGCACTAATATTCTTTCTCGACTGTGCTCACGATCGTCCGAATCAAAACGACGCGGTTACCACCGCTATATAGGGTCGGCTTGCCCTTCAAGTCCTTTGTCACCTTGCCAGAACCTCTCCTACTTTGATCCCAACGAAGGGCAGCTGGGGTATATGTCCAACAAATCTTTGTCCACATCTGATTCGGACATTGTCTACGAATCTTTCCCTCTAACATCCGAATCAGATATTGTCTATGAATCCTTTCCTCTCCTAGACGAGGAAGAAAAGTGTCGTCAATAGCATTACTTTCCTTTATACTTCGGCCGGCGTTGGGACTTTTTATGTGTTTGGTAATAAATTGGTTAAATTGATACAGTCATGGTGTTCATGGTGTTCCATCGTAAAAACGCTCTTTTTATTGTATAAAACCTGTAATTGACATCAACAGGCTCAGCTTCATATCCACAGAGATTCGATCGTCGAGAATTCTGGACTTTGCCTAATATAATCTAAAGCTCGCATAATTAGTTTAGGATCCGTAAATTGCTTATTGAGTCCAAATCGTGGTAATTTTGGAATGTTGGACATGATTAGCAGCGCTTTGGGCATCGCCGACGACGGTGACAGACCTATTTGCTGGATGACGCCTTCAAGATAGATCTCAATGAATTCTTGTTCGGTACCTGCATTCCCAAATATCCTCTTTAGAAACGGTAGAGAATTGTCCATATCGAAAAAGAATTTAGCAATACCTGGCCGACGACTCCTTGGTTGCCGTAGGAGATTCGTCAATCCGTACAATGTAGGATTTTGTCTGAACTCGAGGCTTATGAGGTCGTTAATGTCATTTGGTTGTGAAAGATTAGGTGCAGTCGTCTCCGGGATGGCTTCCTTTGAGATGCTAGGTTTGATAGAGGTATCTGCAGGTATCGGAGACCCCGTACCGTTTTTAGAAGTTCCTGGTCCAGCCTTCTCTGGTTGTGTTGAGCAAAGTTCAGTGATTGCCGGTGCATGTGAATCTTCCAATTCAGAAGGTAGATTATCTACATATTCGATCGGAACGGTATGCAACCCATATAGTTTATCTGCTATACTTCCCAGCGTCTTCTTGTGTTCCAGACGATCTTGATCTCCTTCGCGCGGTTTCTGCACATCTTCCTGTGAGGGCTTGTATTGATATTTCTGCGCACGCTAAGCGTTAACATGATCAATCATCTAACTTACCTTGTTGCGCTTTGTTTCCCATTCTAGACTGTTCAACTCCTGTTGAATTGATGTGTTTGTATGCTCATATTTCAACGCCCTTGACAAATCTGTCATTAATCTCTAATCTCTCACAGAAAATCTTTACCTTCATATGCACCTTCCAGCTGTCCTAGATGCCGCTTAGCTATTCCTCGGCGATATAAGGCCTTCAAGTTTCCTTCATCGAGCCTCAAGGCCTTCGTACAGTCGTCATTAGCCTCAGTGAAGCGATCGAGTTTAAGGTATGCCGCAGCTCGATTGGAATACAACTTCGAGTCATTCCCGTCCAATTGAATAGCTCTTGAGTAATGTTCAATAGCTTTCCCGTAATCCTTCTTTCCAAACGCGTCATTACCTAATGTTAATGTCTCCGCAGCTCGCCTTACCTTTTTTGCGCTCTTCGTCGCAAGACATATTTTGGATAAGATAGAATTGCCAGCCCTATACTATCTGTCGATTCTACAGTTGCAATCCAGATTCGCTTATAATATACTTTCTCCAATGCTTCAGTTTACGACCACGTCACAGTCTCTCCCAATGGCAACGCTCCACTATAAGCAACTTGGGGATTCCTTACACTACCTAGCGAAGACTAAGTGAAGCATCATGTAAGAATCAGAGTAGAATATACATGTTGACTGTAATGGAATCGTTGTCTGTCTCTCTTGAGCGCCATCACAAATCTTTAATTACGGGCGGAGGCATATTCTATTCACTGGAGACCAGTACTAGTCTCCACTATAGAGCAGTTCATTATAGAAAGGCGCGATACTGCAGTTGTTGCCATGGCCGCTGCTACTGATCGACTGACCTTGGGCGGTTGCAACTGAGGGTTTGTGTTCACGTGATGCTCGTCACGTTTAAACCCTGACAGAGGTATTGAGTCGACGCACGCATAGTAGACTCTCTATAACAACACCATGGGTAAGTCGACGACGAAAATATAGAAGCTAACGATAGCTGTCGGCAAGAATAAGCGCCTCTCCAAGGGCAAGAAAGGTCTCAAGAAGAAGGTCGTGGATCCCTTTTCGCGTAAGGATTGGTTCAACATTAAGGCTCCTTCCGTGTTTGAGAACCGAGATGTTGGCAAGACTTTGGTGAACCGGTCGACTGGTCTCAAGAACTCTGCTGATGCTCTAAAGGGCCGAATTGTTGAGGTGTCTCTTGCCGATCTTCAAGGCCAAGAAGATCACTCTTTCCGAAAGGTCAAGCTTCGAGTTGATGAAGTCCAAGGCAAGAACCTCTTGACCAACTTCCACGGTCTTGATTTCACTTCCGACAAACTTCGATCATTGGTCCGCAAGTGGCAAAGTCTTATTGAGACCAACGTCACTGTCAAGACGTCTGACGAATATGTGATCCGAATCTTTGTCATTGGATTCACCAAGCGCCTTCCCAACCAAATCCGCAAGACTACATATGCCCAAAGCTCCCAGATCCGTGCCATTCGCAAGAAGATGAATGAAATTATCACGCGGGAAGCTTCCAATGTTACTCTTGCTCAGCTTACTTCTAAGCTCATCCCTGAGGTCATTGGCCGAGAAATCGAGCGTGCCACCCAAGGTATCTTCCCTCTCCAAAACGTCTATGTTCGAAAGGTCAAACTTCTCAAGAGCCCCAAGTTTGATCTCGGTGCTCTCCTTGCTCTCCACGGCGAGGGCTCTGGTGCCGACGAGACTGGACAAAAGGTCGACCGCGAGTTCAAGGAGGTTGTTCTTGAGTCAGTTTAAAAGTGTATATTCAATGATGGTCTTGATTAGTACGAGATTATGTAGCTGAATTGACTTGTGTATTAGGTACGACATGTAGCGAAATCTATCAAGCCATCCATCTATTCTCTAAGATCGAAGCTGCCTGCATCGGGCTATAGGCCTCATCTTGTTCGTACAACAGGTTTCTAATACTGGATCTATAGCTAAGAAGGAGCAATCGAATGGTCAAGCAGTGTTGATAATCAGTCGTCCAGTTGGAGAAGGAATTCTTCGACATCTCGGGCGAACTCATCAGGTTTTTCCGAAATGACCCAGTGGCCAGAATCGATATCGTCCATTTTGAATTTGGGGAAAAATTGTCCTATCATAGGGATTGTTTCATCGGCAACGTAGTGTGATTTGGTCCCTCGAATAAAGAGAGTAGGGCCGGTGTATCTAGCCTCATCGGGGCTAAAAGGGAAATCTCCAATGTAAGATAAGGATTTCGCCAAAGTAACTAAAGGAATTCTGAATTTTATAATATTATGGTCATTATGATCATTGTAAGCATTGAGCAAGAGAAATTGGCGCACCGGTAGTGCCGGCTCCACTTTAGCTAATATATGATCAGCTTCCTTCATGGTCTTCACTTGATGTCCTTCTACGTCAAGCATTGTTCGGCAGTATTTGGGAAAATCTGAAGACAGAGCAGCATCCACCGGGGCATTATCAACTGGAATCAAAGCCTCGACAAGGTCCGGCCGTCGCAGAGCTACCGACATGGCAGCCTTTGCTCCCATGGAATGACCGATCAGGACTGCTTTTGGAATCTTGTGTTCTTCGAGGAAATGTTCAACATCTGCCGCCATAGATGGGTAATCATGACGCTCTATATGAGGGCTATCTCCATGGTTCCGAAGATCCTGCCATGGTGTTAACCCTTGAATGTAAATAAAATCTTACCAAATTGATGACGGTCCGGCCTAAATCCCGAGATAATCGCCTGTATTAGTGATGAGAACATCAATATCTGACATACTTTCCGACACTTCGATTATTTCTCTTCGATCCAAACAAGCCGTGAATAATCACAATAGGTGGCTTATGGTCTTTCTTTTTCAGAAGCCCCTTGTTGAATTCTTCAAATGCAAGTTCCACAGTAGGTATGTCTTTAGCAAATGATGAAGATAAAGTTCTTATCTGGCCAAACCGGCTCAGTCGTAAACTATGCCATACCCGCGTGGATATCATGAAATGATGTAACGGTCATCAAGTTCGTCCGCTTAATAATAAATGGAAGCCAACCAGACAAGCAAGACATTGCTGACTTCAGGAGTTATTCCGAAGGCACAGAGATGAATCTCTCGTGAGATCTCCTCATACAGCTCATGCAACTGAGTGTCCGGGCAAGATTGATTTGCTATCTGGTCAATAAGTTTTTTTATCATGTTGTAGAAGCTCAATTGTAGCTATGTGCCTTGAATATTTTCTATCTACGAATTCTAGTTGTTTTTGTTCATGTTTATCAAAGGTACTTGATTTCGCTCATTCAATTGTTCGCGTGCGATCTCGACCGTCCATGATCCTAATTTACCCTGTCGAGCCTTGCTTGTGGTGCTGGCCAACCACATCGCTACGCTTACCCATCCACACTCAAATGCCCATTGCCGCGACTTATCTATCAAGACCAGCTCGGATCTCGACTAGCCCGGCTGATGCAAAACTTCGAGTCATCCATCTCTATCGATATTTCATCCGAGGGGTAAGTGAATGATAGGAGACGAAGCTCCCTCATGTGACCTCGAAAGATACAAGTCCTGACAGCTGTCTGAATTTGCCGTGGTCTCATACAGTGAACATCTTCTGACTCTTTAGGCTCCTACTATTGCCCAACTCTACACTCTTGATCAATCTGTTGCCGCTATCCGGACGAAAATAAGACAAGAGTTTGAAAGACAACGCTTCGTCACAAATCCCCAAGTCATCGATATTCTTATTCATAAAGGTCAGACAGAGTATCAAGAATTTATGAACTTCTGGAAACAGTCCTGCCATGTTCAACGTCTGTTTGACGAATACGAGAAACTTGCAGAACCTCCTAAGCCCTTCGTCGAGCGGTTCTTGGAAGTGAGTATCTTGAATATACTTTAACGCTAATTTTAGGGTACTGCTTAATATCCTGGGATTGGCATGCAATGTATCTAGAGTGTATATGAATTTTTTTTGTCCTCTCGCTGTTCGTACAGGGACATCTGTCGTTTGCCCAGTCTTCTAGATAGATAATAATCATCACCGCTTCCGAGTCTCTTAAAGAAGGACTATGGATCAGAGCATATATCCTTACATATCCGTTTATCTAGTTCCAAGATTTCAAATCTTTTCTCCAACAGCTACCAAAGATTGGACTAAGAATATAGAAAGGAATAATGAAAAGCTGGGGATGACATGGCTTCCTTACATTTCTGCATGTCCACATTTAGTCGTTGGCTTTCAAGATACCTCTTTTCTTGCCTTGACGGTTCTCACTGTTAGAAACATTATTCTCAGTAGACGACTTATCAGCAATCCTTAATATGTCAGTAGTTCAAAAAGTCATTAAATATGTGAATTTTTTTTAATTGTAAAGCTTAACATCTCGCAAACTTAAGTTTGATCGTTATTGGCGTTCGTCATTCTTCTGCTCTAGCTTTATTAACTCAAAATGTGATGAATCTGTCTCTCAGTGTTCCATTAACTTACGAGAGATTAAATTAATAGTAAACAAATGCAAAAAAATAAGCATGGCGACAACAGCAGGACTCGAACCTGCGACTCCAGAGGAGATTTGATATCCGAATAGGAATTCGAGTCAAACGCCTTAACCGCTCGGCCATATTGCCAGCTAATCATCTTTGAGTATCTTGCCATTTGCATACAGGTTACTACTAACCCCATGCTGGGGAAAAAAGTGATGGACATTTACCACTTCGCGTCGAGCAATCAACGCGGTATTCTAGCTCATGGAGAGATAATAGTAACTCCAAGGGTTTTCGTCCTAAGAGCGGTTCGCTTGGAGCCAATCTTCAAGGGTTTTCGCTGGCCTTACGATCGTTTCCCCTTGAAGAGCGCTATCTAATGTATATATCATTCAGTAGAGAATAAAAAATAGACGAAAAAACATTAAATAAAAGGAAAAACACTAAAAAAGGGAAGATTGCTTAGCGGCAACATCAGCCGCTTTCTAAAGAGCTACTGATTCATTCTCTGATTCAAGAGCAACTTAATGAAGGAGCTGTAGAATCGAATGGAAGCCAGCCTTTGGTAAAAGATGAATTGACTTGAAGAAGCAGAATACTTGAAAATTTCTGATATGACTGTATTATTTCTTTCTGGGATTTCTCTAGTATTAAGCCTACTACTTGTGGCGTTACGCTCGGATAAGCGCAGATGCGGAGTTATTTTCGAAAGTTGCGCCAGAGCATATAAACTGCAACAAGAGGCTTTATGTTAGATCACATAACCCGTTGAATGAGTGGACCGATCCTAGTGATTATTGGAAGCGTTCGACAGCGACGAATCGGCACGGAGCTCGCGTCGTGGGTTGCAAAGACCCTAGACTGTCCAGATGTTGAGATTGTTGATTTGCGCAGATGGAATTTCAGTGGACAAGACGAGTCGGAAATCCCTGCATACGGCGTCTATGAGACTGAAAAGACCAAAGAATGGTCTCAGAAAATCATGCATGCGGGTGGGTTTGTCTTTCTTGTGCCTGAATATAACGGTTCCTATCCAGGTCCTTTCAAGACGGCAGTTGACCAAGTTGCTCAGGAGTGGAAAAATAAAAAAGTTCTACTCGTTACTTATAAGTGCTCCAGAAAGCCACACAGAGTCTTACCAATCCTAGAGAGTTTATGTTCCGCGCTGCATATGGAGGTGATTGGTAAGGTCGCATTGGCTATTCCCAGGCCGTTAAACGAGAGCCCAGATGAATGGATTAAAGACAATAAACAGTTTTTGGAGGAATATGAATCCGAAGTTAAAGAAGCGGGGGCGCTATTCGGTCATCAGCGAGCATGATGATGGTGGTGGTGGTGGTTATTAGCTTTATTTAGTGAAGCTAGGCTTTTTGTACTACATGGTGGCTACTGCCGATACAGGTGATATTATGTTTTATTCACTATGCGCTAAATGGTTTATGTCTTTAAGGTTATAGAATGGGTTGCAGTGAAGCGTTCAGGAATGAGCAATAATCTGTTCTTATCTACATATGAATGGGCCAGAAAGTCAGGTCTGGCATGCTGTCTCACTTTAAGAGAGATATATTTATTCTTCGTAATCAGGTCTATGATATTCGTATCATTGTTATGAGTCATTACTGAATGGAGTGAGTCACAGTCTAATACGAAATATCCAATAGTCGCAGGTCATATCATTCTTATATTTTGAATGATCAGCATAATAGAATGAAACCGCCTTATTATGCAGTCATTTTTACGTCCATAAGAACTGAAGAAGATGATGAAGATTATGGGGTAATGGCCCAAGAAATGGTCGATTTAGCCTCTGAACAACCAGGATTTCTCGGCGTCGATTCAGCAAGAGAAGAAGTCGGCATAACGGTGTCTTATTGGACCGACCTTCAGGCAATATCTAATTGGAAAGAAAACCATCGTCATAGGCTAGCAAGAAAACTTGGCAGGCAAAAATTCTACGAATCCTTTACTCTGAGGATATGCAAAGTTGAAAAGGAGTATTCATTTCAAAAGAAAGTCAAAGAACAGACTGATTAAATACTTGCATCTTAACAGCAAAATACTTTTGAGATGAAAAGTCCCATGTGACTATTCATTTACCTCTCTTGTCCTTGTATGTCACGAGTCCAGCATTTAAACTCAAGTATTATTCATCTATATTGTTCTTGTATAACCGTCTAGCGTATCAAAAATAGGCCGTTCACCCAGAAAATATCAAGTCTATTGTTGGTCAGGTACGATCAAACGGTATTCCTTTTCCCTTCTCCAGATTCAACGCTGCGTCACGTGGTGATATTGTCCCTTTCTGCGTCACAACCATTCTTAGGACTGGCATAGCCATCCTTCCCCAAGCTAGCGAGAATGTCTATCTTTAAAAATGGCTGGCATCCGGATAAATCTACACCTGGTGAAAGCGGTGGAGTTAAAGAGATGTTTCCTGGGTTGAAAAATACTCCTTGGTCGTCGAACAAGAACCAGAAGGGCGGGTCTTCATGGAACCCCCTAAATAAGAACCCCCTTACTGGCAATTCTTCAGGCTCACAAGAACAAGCGGAAACGGTTGTGGCAAGACCGATAAGTTCCCTCAAAGATCCTTCGCTATTTCCTCCTCCTCCCCTTCATCGTGGCTTTCATCCAGAAGCTGGTCCTGATCCAGTAGCTGCTGCGGCAATGCAAAATCAACATCAGCAGCCTTATCAGGCTCAGCCTCCTGGAGCTTATCCTCCAGCTCAATCGCCACCTCCAGGATATGCTGCTCAACCTGGTTATTCGGCACAACCTGGCGCTTACGCTCCTCAACCGTCCTATTCCGCCAAGCCTTCTTATCCTGTGCAACCTACTCCGCCTGCCGCTCCTGCTCAGCCGACTTACATGCAACAAACTACTTATCCTCAGCCATCTTACTCTCCCCAACCGGGCTACTCTGCCCAGCCGAGTGCTCAGCCTGCTTATCCTCAACAACCAGTGCCTACTCAGGCAGCCTATCCTCAGCAAGCAGCTCAGTATCAGAGTCAACCAGCTACTCCTAATGCTGCTCCACCCTATGTGTCTTCTCCTCCTCCAACGACAACGGCGGCTTATCAGCCTGCAACCCAAACTTCTGTTCCTCTTCCACAGCCTGGTGCTAGGCCAGTCCCTGCACGACCGAGTCTCCCTCCTCGAAATGGCTCGGTCGCACCATCTCCAATTGCGCAGCCCGTTCCACCTGTTACTACTCAGCCTAGTGCTCCTCCGGCTACTTCAGCTGCGCCTGCCTATAACTCCTTCCAGCCTCAAACGCAGACCTCGCAACCACAGAATGGCAACCCGCCGGCCCAAGTCGTTAACCCTCCATCTATTCGACCTTCAGAAAATGCCGGGGTTCCAAACTTCGCTGCCGAGATTGCTGCAATGCGCCATAACCGTACCACATCGACCTCATCAGGTAAGGTACCTCCCCCTGTCCCCGCAAAGAAAAAGCCTCCACCTCCTCCAAAGAGCGCGAAATTGGCATCAAAATCCATATCACCTTCCCCTGCGCAGACCGCTCAGCAGACGCCGGCACAGACCCCGCCCCCGATAATTATGCATAACAAGCCTCCTTATTCTGCCCCCCAAGGAAACTCGGTCTCTCATGCGCCTTTATCGGTGCAGCCAATAGTGCAGGCAAAAGCAGCCAACACGGGTGCATCTGTACGTGAGGAAGTTCTCATTCGACCACAGTGGACCCCATGGCATCTCTCTCTAGACATCCCGTCTGGATGGTTTGCTAAACTCCCGCTGACCCTACCAGCTATCTTTAATCGCGACTGCGCTACCGTTGGGTGGTGCTCTCAGACTTGTGTATCCCAAGGATCAAAGGTTCTGACGGTAGCTGTTCGTTTTGCTGATCTGAGTATGGTGAAGCTCCGCTTCGAGTGGCCGGTTGTAGGAGATCCGGTGTCCACAGTCCAAGTTCTACGGATCGATATCCCGGCTCCTCCTGATATTCCAGCTCAAGAGCTTGAGACTGCCGCTGGTTATTTTGGAAACGCTGTTGCTGGATTTGCCGAAGCACACCTCGGCCAACAGGTTGGCCGTGGTGAGTGTTGGGATTTAGCTGATGCAGCGACTAAGAGCATTCCCGGGTGTCTCGCTAGTCAGACGACGACCCATGGCTACCTGGTCAATCACACAGTCATGGAGGGTGGAAATGTTGTCTCCAAGAATGTGAGCGGTGTCCCTATTCGAAGGGGCGACATCATGCAGTTTAAATCTGTCAAGTTCGTCCATGCAATGGGGACTTCTACCGTTGGGGCGCCCGATCATACCTCTATTATTGTTGTAGTGACGGGAAACTCCCCTCGAGACTACGTGTTCAGCATTTTGCAGCAGAATATCGGAGGCAATCGGACTGTCCAGCCAGGTGAGATCCGACTTGGAGAGATGCGGGAGGGTGAGATATGGATCTATCGACCTGTCTGGGCTCAATGGGCAGGAGAATTGGAAGCTTCCTGGCCAAGTTGAATTTTACGAGTGTGTGCTTGATAGTTGAGGTCTGTTTGTAGTTGAGTATAGATAGTGACTCTCTTTGGTGCATTGAACATTCGTAGAAGTGAGATGACTTTGTAATCTATTCTCCATGAGATATGGCTATTATAGTTCCCAATTCTATAAATTACAATGGTTTAGTCGTCTAATTGCCTAATTGGTAGCATTCTGTTTCTCTCATGCTGATTACTTCAGCGGTTGGGCGTTACCTCCTATCAACGACTAACTTCAGACTCTGGCTCCCCTCGCTCTCGTCGTCTGAGGAGCTTGTTATCTTGATCATCTTAAATGTCTTGCGAATTAAGAGGATATCTCGAGTGATGGGTTCTCAGTCGATCACTGACTTCGCGGTGACTTAGCTTTCCATTGCAATTTAGTCAATCGGGGGAACTAGGCAAATTCTTTGATTATGTCCTATAATGAATCATCTAATAGTTTGATTGTATTCTCTCCTACGGAATACTGTCAAAATATTCTGTCGTTATATATTAATAATGTCCCTAAATCGGGTTTAATATAGACCACTTTGGTCCTAAATCGGGTTTAATATAGACCACTTTGGTCCTAAATCGGACCTGAGCAGACTATTAATATAGACAGATTAGCATTTAGTCAATCTGCATTGCTCTGAGAACGGCTGGGCTTCATTTGCTGTGACTTGAGCGACATTGGGAGTGCCATTCTTATTAGCCACGCAAACGCAGTGAACATCCCTAGTTGAACGGACAAACTGTCCACGAATGAAATCCTTGAGCTCTTCCAAAAGCTGAGTATTTTCGGCACCTTTTTCGAGGATTTGAGAATTCTCCTGTTCCATAGTGATGACTATTCTTGCAATCTCGCCATCGAAACTAGGTTGGTTGATCATGGACTTAGGGGAAACCAAGAGATGCACGACTCCATTGGCAGGATCGACAGTGCGCGACATATAAAAGTCATATTCAGGGACATCAGAACCGGTGATCACAGGTGCAAAGATGGCACTTGAGTTATGGTTTGCTTCAGCAACACCGTTATTGACATTGTAAATGACATCCTCGAAGTAAGTTCCATCGTCCCGTTTAGTCAGTCCATGTGGCAGAGAACGACGCTGGAATTGTTCGGGCTGGGCTTGCCGGAGCGCCTGAGTGCCCCAGTCGTCTGGGATAAAAGTGGATGGCGCGGGTGGATCGACAAAACATCCCTTGGTGAGACAGGTCAGGGCGACGTTGACCAAGAGAGAAATTCCAAAGACAGCGCAAGAAACGAGCTCTCCTGTTTGGCAAGGAACCAGGGCAGCAGTTTGCATAAATCCAAACAATGAGACGAGAACAGGAGCCAAAATGTCTTTGACCACTACTTTGAAGAAGTGAACGAAATATTCCTCAGCCCCTCTTGCAGCCAATTCATGAGCGGTATATAGCGCAAGATCGAATGACGGCATTGTATGACCATAGTTGGCTAACTCTACTGTTTTATAGCCATTCAGACGGACGGACACATATTCTACGGCGTCGATATGCTTATATGATATCCATGCCGTAGAACCTATCTGGCTCGAAATTTAATTTGTGGGTTCCTGGAATACAACGGGTATATTGACCCCCCCAGATATCGGGTCTAGTTTAGCTCGAAGCCATGGATAGCACTGGAATCTGTCTTGCTAGGATTTTTCAATTGGTCTGCGCCTTCTTTTCTTGTCCTTAGTATATTTACTCTTAATGCTGCTCTTGGAGATTTAGATGTCCTCCTGCCACTTTGTCCATGCTTTCTTCTGCTGAGCCTACGTTCCATAAGTTGCGGGGTACTTTAATCTAGCCGTGGTTTTCTTGTGTGTCCCGCCCACGTATATTTGCTCTGATCCGTGATGTGTATTAGCTTGCGCTCTCATGTGGTTATCCGGAATCTATTATAACCTTGTACATTCATTTTCCGTTATCTTATCACTGCTTATACTTTATTACTTTTCTACTCTAGTTTGCTTCGTTTCCTTTGTGTGCGCGTATGCTCCAAAAGCTATCTATAAATGACCTTTCTAGTCACGAGCAAGTTTTCGAGACGTCCTGACTCGGTATAAATGAGAGTTCGAGACCTTTCGGAATAACCTTACTCCAAGTCAATTTGGCCTGTGTCCATTTCGCCGTGTGCGTGTTTCAGAACAGCAAGGTTACTTATCCGATTTGGATAATAATGCTACTCCTAATTCCTCATCTTGGATGATCAGAGAGCTTTTTTTCGCAATGGCTCGGATCTCAAATAGCAGAGCCCTTTATTGCTCATTGTCCCATTTATTATTGTGATTTCCGTGAGGCTCGTCCTTGTATGCAACAGTGTAGGAAAGCGCTTCTGACATATGTTCGGGAAAGGTCTATGCTCTGCCCGAGCTATGATTCGGATTATGGCTCTTGGTAATGAGGCTTGAAACTATTAATTACCGCCACCATCCTTTCTTTCCTTTTCTTAGCTTACATGTTCCGATAATGTAATCACTGGAGAACATGGTCTATATATCGATATGGCTGTCAGTCCTCGATAGAATATAGCACATGCAGTTGCTGTACGCTCTTAGGTTCCTATTTACCCATTGCTGATGCATTTATAAGTATCAATGCGGTTTCCCGCTGCTCTTGAGTATTCTATTGTTCTTTCAGATTAGACGTCCGTTTTAGTGGTGAGTCTCGAAGAGACATCGTTGATCTATTCTCGTGGCCGAGGTCGGATCTAGAACGCCGTCGCATTACGACAGGGGGTTCCTACCACAATCAGGCACAGAACGTGTGTCCCTTGAAAACTAGCCTAATAAGTGATTATTTGGCACAGTTTCACCCCTGATTCAAGAACCTTATTATCATTTCCCCAGATATTCTATCTCAAGCAAAGCTTATATAAATCATACGCTGCTCTAGAAAAGATGAAATGGCAATTTGTGGCGTGGGAGGTTCCTGTACTCTGTGCAGCATGGTCTGCGTCAGTAGACCCGTAAATGTTGTTGAAATTATTGAATAGAATCGGCCATAATGATCCAATGTTCCGGGACCGTGCGCCATAGTTCTGTTTCGAGTCTGTGAATAATTTTCTTTTTGGGCGTTCTACAAAACTATGGCTATTCTCCGAGATAGCAAGCTTATGCCTGTTCTGGACGATCCCATCTTTTGTAAAATACAAGAGCAAAGTACCACTCGCGGTTCCTTATGATGTCGAGCGTACTCTAGCACTTTCTACATTGCCGTTCGGAACCAATAGGGCCATCGGGAGGAATGCCCAATTGACGCAGTTTGACGGCTAGTTCGAGGAGGTAGTCTATTGCTTCGTTGTAGACCTTGGCTTTCCACACATTCTCACCCCAGACGTAGATTCCGTGTCGTCTGACCAGGACCGCAGTTGATCCAGGATATTCGTTGATGGCCTCCGTTAGAGAGTCCTTTAGATCTTCTTCATGAGCAGTGTTCTCGATTATGGGGATCGTCAAGGTATCGAAGAAACTCAAGTACCCTGGCTTGGTTATATTAGGTAACGCTTTTATCTGCTCGATGTTTGCGATTGTAAAGACCTTGTCGTATAAGAGTGATACGAGAACTGCGTTCTAGATCATGTTAGTCTGCCCCTACCTCCATTCTCTTTACCTGGGAATGAGTGTGTATACACGCCCCAGCATCTCGTATATTATAAGCGGCCATGAACAGTGGCGTACAGGCCGATGGTTTCAAGTTTTCTGGCACCCGAACATAAGACGCCGCGGCAAAGTCAAAGACAAACATGTTTTCCGGCACCATTCGCTGGATTTAGCCACCATCATGTCTTTCCTTACTTCTTTCTGAACCCCTGAAGGTGCTACATAAATCAAGTTCCTATGCGTTAGCGTGGCTTCTCTGACCGGCTTGTGCTCGAGATCTTGTACCCACCCTTGTCGAATTGAGATTCCTCCTCCGGTCCCAGTAACCCAGCCATTATTGTAAAAGAGTCGACAGAGCTCGCAGATTAAGTTGGCCGGGTGGTTTGGGTCGGTTGATTTTATGAGTTCCGCCATTGATTTATTCTTGTTTCCTTGACCGACAGTCCACTGACACAGAAAGACACTTGGCTCACACAAGATTGTATCTACACTACACTTTACTAAATAGACAGTTGTTAAGAAGTATACTCAGGGAGACCCATAGATGACCAAGGTTCTTCTACTCGATGGCTAAACTCACACAGAACTTTTACTCCAAGGTGAAGCTTTGCCAGACACATCGTAACCCACGCGGATACAGGAGTGTCTGAATCACCACGAGTTCATCACCAAGGGATCAGCAATGCTCCTTCAGCTGTGAGCATGTTTCTCGCTCGAAACTCAAGACTATCAATCAGCTAGATGCTTATTACAGTAATGAATTGAAAAGGAAGCAGCCAACCTAAATCCAGGAATAGGCCATGCTGGCTCGTGAACATGTGCCTCCAGTAACGGTGTCTATTAGCTAAGCCACGTGTCGACCTCTCCTTCGTGGAAGCTCTTCGAAACACTCATCCCTTCTTCACATCATGCGTTCGTCTTTGTTGAACATTGCTCTGACAGGAATATTTCTCTCTGCTACATATGCACAGGATCTTTCCAAGGATGAATCGTCAATCGAACATCCTCCTTTCGAGGTAAGTCGATCTTGTTGCCTCAGCCCAGTATGATCATCACTTCACGATTTGGAGATCATACACTGCGAAAGAACAGTTGATCCTATCTTGGAGAAAGCTTGATCGTTGTATTTGTCTGATTGAATATTTCAGCTTCCACATAATGGCTATCTCCTAGGAGAGATCTGTTGCTTGACCATTGGTGTCATTTGATTGAGTATATCGAATCAAGTCGCAGAAGTCTCAAGTATAGGAGATCTTTTTGATAGAAAACATGTATTGGACCTCGGAGATCAAGAATTCGATATTTTTTCGCTCGTTCTTGACCGACATAAAGGCCACGTGACCACTTTTAGAAGAGCTAGAGACGTGTGATCTGGTCTTAATGTCTAATGGGATATCAAGTGATTGATCTTGGGCTATTTGGCTTTTGGATTTACGAATATTCTAACCGCCAGCCTTTTGATATCCCAAACGCTGTCTTTTACGACCAATTCGTCAATGACTTTGGCATGTGGAAGAAATCGCATGCCACAAAGAAAGACGCCACCGACGCCGATGCCGCTGTTTATGTCGGCGAATGGGAAGTCGAGGAGCCTTTCAAATATGTCGGCTTCTCAGGAGATAAGGGTCTCGTGGCCAAGACCCCGGCTGCCCATCATGCCATCTCTGCCAAATTCGACACTCCGCTAGACAACAAAGACAATACGCTTGTTGTGCAATACGAGGTCAAGGCCCAAGATGGTCTCAACTGCGGAGGAGCATACTTGAAGCTGTTGAGCGAGAATGCCGACCTCCACGCTGAAGAATTCAGCAACGATACTCCATATCAAATCATGTTTGGCCCTGATAAGTGCGGTTCTACTAATAAAGTCCACTTCATTATCAGACGGAAGAACCCGGTTACCGGCGAATACGAGGAAAAGCACCTCTCAAACCCTCCAATGGCCAGGGTCAGTCCCATCACTTCCCTCTACACTTTGATCATCAAACCTGACCAGACCTATGAAGTCCGAATCAACGGTGATACCGTGTCTGCAGGTACTCTTGTTGATGCCTTTAAGCCTTCTCTGAATCCCCCAGAGGAAATCGATGACCCAAATGACTCCAAGCCCGAAGACTGGGTTGACGAGAAGACCATCCCTGATCCCGAGCAACCAACAAAGCCTGAAGACTGGGATGAGGATGCACCATTTGAGATCCCTGACTCCAGCGCCAAAAAGCCCAAGGGTTGGCTGGACGATGAGCCCGAGTTGATCCCTGATCCCGATGCCACTATCCCCGAAGATTGGGATGAAGAGGAAGATGGAGAGTGGGTTGCTCCTTTGATTCCTAACCCGGCCTGTGAGTCCGTCGGCTGCGGTAAGTGGGTTCCTCCTCTTGTCCGCAACCCCGACTATAAGGGCAAATGGTTCCGTCCTCAAGTCCCCAACCCTGACTACATTGGTGAATGGGCTCCCCGCCGAATCCCCAATCCTGATTACTATGAGGACGATCACGCTAGTGATCTGGAACCCATTGGTGCGATTGGATTCGAAATTTGGACCATGCAAGGCGATATTTTGTTTGACAATATCTACGTTGGTCACTCAATTGACGATGCCGAGGCTCTTGGAAACGCCACTTATGTTGAGAAAGTCAAGATCGAACGCGAGGTGCAAAAGATCGACTACCCCAACGGAGGAGAAGAGGAAGACGTCACCGCTCCTTTTGAGGAACCTACTACGTTTGAAGAATTCAAGGCCGATCCTCTTGGCTTTGTCGCCCTCAGAGTGAATGCCTTTGTCCGGACCGCCATGGTGAACCCCAAGATCGCTCTTCAGCTCTTCCCTGAGACTGCCGGCGCTCTAGGCGTCACCATCATTGCTCTTGTTCTTGGTTTCCTCAGTCTATTCTCAGGCTCCAAGCCCAAGCCTGTAACTGCGGGCGTGAAGGCCAAGGAGGCGGAGACCAAGGAGGAGGAGAAGGAAAAGAAGAGTGAGTAAAAGTGCTTATGAATAGCTTGGATGTGAGATAAAAATAGGATTTAATCGAGTAACTACACATTGCAATGTAAACATGGTGCCTTGAATCTACTTGTCGCAGCATTGGTGCAGTACCTTCTCTCTTGGCGCTAGTCCTTCAGCCAGCGACTTTGTTTAGAGCCCCCGTTCTTGCCAGAGAAAAAGGTATCTATAACTATAATACAACGTGTCAGAATGGGCTCAGAGTCTGTCCTTCATAATAGTTTCAAGACGTCTCTGTTCTTCCGCCGGGCGGTCTCCATAAGTCTGGCACTGGCCGCTGTAATGACGTTTATATTGATACTGTCTTCCTTGCGGGCTGTATATCCTACGGTTGTCCACCCATAAAGAAAAGGCGAGGGTAAGGGCACTTCGCAATCTTGCGTTCCGAGCGAAAAGCCCACTCTTTGGGCCTCCTCTTCATATCTGGACCCGTCTCGCTGGAGAAACATGAGCCCACAATATCGCAGCCTCGCAGCGTCACGAAGAGACAATGGGTATCCGTCGACGAGAGCCCTTAACGTAGATTGTCCAGCGGCAGTGGGCTCCGGCGCCGAAGTCTTGGGGCTAGACCCTTCAGGCATGATCATCGGCTTGGCTTTGTCCGGGGTGATTGAAGGAGAGGCGAGATGTCGCGCGGTCGTAGGAACCAGGGATGGCGAGCCATTGACAGAGACAGATAAAAGCAAAGTAGCCAAGAGAAAGAGGATGCTAGAATCAATCATTTCTTTTTCTTATCTCCAACCGAGGAGGTCCAAACCGCCTCGATATCTTATATCTACAAATGTCGTAGTTTTCATTCTCATCTGGGAGAAATATGGGTCTCAGGGATGCTGAAAGGGATACCGGAGAATGGTCAGCGTGTGCCTGAAACATCGACTGGATTCCTTAATCGAGCCAGCATACCTCACGTATTACGAGGAGCTAGAAAGATCAGTGTTATCAGATGCTGAAGAGAGCCCAATGCTGAAGACTCTGTGCCATAACGCGTAGATCCAGATTGGGGTTTGAAACGTACAGTATCACGAGCGTCGATCGTCTCGACATTCATAAAACAAAGTCAGGAAAGAGATTGTTATTAGAACCAATATGGATCTAAAGTCGATCGTGGTACTATAGCGATAGATGTGAAGCTCGAAGGACTACGCTCAACTGTTGCAGGTTCAATGCACTCTCTAATACAGGATGTAGTACCAAAAACAAATATACAGGATCCACGAAGGACAAGAAACGAAGCGGTATAATGGCGTAGCAGAGTAGAGAAGGACGGATTAAGAAACAGGATGAAGTAGATAGAGAGAGACCCGCAGACAACAAGAGTACAAGGCGACCAGTAGGATTTTGAACACGAAGAGAAAGACAACGCCAGATGCACGTCAGAATTAAATCGGTGAGAAACTTCCATCTAAGTTAAACCAGCCTTTTCGGGTATTTTCAAGCACTAGGGTATAAGAAGCAGCTTAAAGAGATGACAACAAGGTCACCAAGACAGATCTGACGTAGAACAAGGTCAAAGGACCGCTGATCAAGATTTGGCCCAACAACTGTCCGATAAAGTTAATGGCAGGGCCGGCAATCGAAGCGGGCACCGATCCAAGATAAGACTCGGCCAAGGTAGTGAGGCTGCGGCCACCAATCAAGCTCAAAATGGAGGAGACAGAGACGGTCGAGTTGCTCTGGGGAGCCTTGAGAGTGGGATCAAGGATGGCAACCAAGTCGAGCTCAGGGGCAAAGATAGTGCTGTTAACAATAACAGAGGTACCGTTGAAGTAAGTGACGTTGAGATAAGTGGATTCACTGGTCTCATTGAAAACGGTGCTGTTGAGGGCAGTAGCGTTAACAGCGGTAATGTTGTAGATGTAGGTAGCATTGTAAAGGTCGGTGGAGTTGAGGACCAAAGTCTCGTTGGAGTACAACGACGAGTTGAGAGCAACGGTGGTGTTGGTGAGGTTGTAGTAGGTGACGGCGGTCGTGTTGACAACGGAAACGTTGAAGTAGTAGACTGACGAGACATTGGTGAAGGATCCACCGGTGGAAGAGGAGGAAGATTCCTCAGCAGGAGGAGCCCAGCAGAACTTGGAGAAGCAGTAGCTGCAGATCTCGGGTTCTTCAACGCCAAGGGCGACGGCATCTCGGTGGATGACAGCGCAAGCAACGCACTGTTGCCATTCCTCGTCAAGAGTGAGGTTACCTTGAGTAACAGAGTTGTAACCGTTGGTAAAGACACCAAAGGCCTCTTCATCGGTATAGCTAAGCTGGTAGGTGGAAGTGTTGGAGTAGTAGCTGTAAGGAGCGTTGGGAACATAGACAAGGAGCGGCGAGGACAAGGAGGGATCAGCATTGATGTAATCGGCATCCAAGTCACAGCCAAAGAACCAAGGTTGAAGACCCATCTTGTTGGCAACAAAGGTGGCAGGGGAAGGAACGATGGGGAACGGCGACTTGCTCTCCTCAGCACTTAAGTAAGCATTGTAAAGGTTGGAGCCGTTGGGCCAGTTGTAGACAGTATCGGCATCGTTGTCAAACAAGAAAGCGACATCAATGTGACGATAAGGAGCAAGGAGAGGGGTGAGAGGGAGAGCATCACCAACGGCAGCACCGTCAGCGAGACCAAGATAAGCAGACTCGGTGAAGGCAGTGGTGAGGTCGGAGATGACGGCGGTCTCGTTAGCGGTGGCGTTGAGAGCCGAGATGGCAGCGAGGACAGACGAGGAAGAGGAAGCATTGATGCCCAAGAAGGGATTGGGAGCATAGATGGCGTCACCAATGTTGTTGCTGATCAAGTAGGCGGCAGCAAAGGTCAACCAGTCTTCAATGCTGGGGACCTCACCGTTGACGGTGAAGGTGACGTTGTCAGAGCCCAACGAGGCAAGAGACTCAATCAAGCCACCGAGAACGTTGGATGACGTACCCAAGAGGAAGCCAGTGTTGTCAAAGCCAACGGTGCAAAGAGAATCGTTGAGAGGCTTGCCATTGTAGAGGTAAGAACCAAGGTACTTGGTGGGGGTGAAGGCACCAAGGGCCGAGTCCCAGGAACCAAACTCGAGAGGGGAAATCTCAAAGGTGAGAGCATTCTCGATGTTTTCAGTGTTGGCAGGGAAGGCAGAAGCAACAATGATGGGGAAAGGAGCCTCGGCGCCCTCGTAAGCAGACGAGTTGACGATCGACGAGAAGGTCGAGCCGACACCAGTCTCGTTAGCAATGAGCTGGTAGGACAACAATCGGCCGTAGTAGTCGACCAAAGAAGTGGGGTAACCGGCTTCTTGTTTGGCAGCGACTTCCTCGAGAATGATGTCGTAGAACTGGAGCAGCTCGGTGGCATTGGACGAAGGAGCAACCAAAGACTCGGAAAAGTTCCAAACGCCAGAAACATTAGAATCAAGTAAAGTCCAGGTATCATTGAAGTCATTAAGGAACACTGATCCAAGCAACCAAGCACCACCAGACAAGCCAGAGATGTAGGCCGAGCCTTGCAAGAGACCCGACAAGGGACCGGTGGTGTTGCCTTCGGGAACACGACTGTCGAGAGCAGCCAATTGACCAGCACCCGAGAGCAGGGCGCGGTAGCCTCCACCAGAGAAGCCTAGACCGATTTGAAGCGAAGCGTTGGCGACAAATTCAGACACATTGAACGAGGCACCGAGCCCGGCCCGGTTAAGGAACGCAACCAAAGCGTCATTTGTTTTGTTTGCACGAGCAGAAATGTAGGTGGCCTCATCATCGGCGATGTCCTAATCGAGTTAGTTTTCCGTACAAATTAGGAAGCAGCCAGCGGACCCGGTCACGTGGGATGCCCGATTAGGCCCCGAGAAGAGAGAAAAAGAAATGACGACTGAAGGGCCAAAATCAACAACGGATCATCATTGACTTGGAACACAGTCTTGATTCCAAAGCAACGATCGGAGTTTGAGCCAGTTCAATTGATTCGGTTAATTGGCACCAACGAGCCCGAGCAAAGCTGCAAAAGACAAGTAAAACCTACCGTGGCACTTCGAACAAAGGTAACATCCGAAGGACATGAGGTTTGGACGGGAGCGTAAAGGTCAATGAATGACTCTAAAGCAGTGGAATTCAAAGCGGTGATGTTGAATTCAATGGCTGGAGAGTTAGCGCTTGGGACACATGAGCAGACACGTACCGGCTCCAGAAGCAAGAGCAAGCCACGATAGTAAACCGGCCGTCTTCATTTTGTCGTAGATGATGTCGAGAATGGAGCTCCAGCTATTTTATACTGACAACACGGAGGTGCGGCTTCGGCATCCCCAATCGTCGATTCTCATTCACTCTGCTTGTTTGTCTGAGCCGGACAGTTTGGGACTGGTCCCCTAATAACCATGTGGCCGCAGCACCCCTTTGGGTAGGAGGTAAATATCCCGTATACCTTCTTGCACTCTTTTCGTTTCCTCTTTTGGACCGTGTCGTCCTAATCCGGGCCCTCGCCAAGGTCTCATTCCTTTCCTAAACGTCACTTGGAGAGAAATCCGACTAACCAAATCGCGGTCCTTTCTATTCGTATCTTTGCTGGGACATACTTAATGCATGTCCTTTAATCGTTTCTTTTCTTATTCGTGGGGTCTCTTTCTATCTCCCTTTGCCTGCTTTCTCTACCCTTCTTACCGGTGCCGCACCTTTGTCTTGTGCCTTACCGGTAGTCCTTATTTAGCGGCTTTCTCGGATCTTTCTCGTAGTTTATCTAGGCTCTTGTTCTTGTCTACACAACCTTTTCGTAGATCTTGATTTATAACCGTTGACCCAGCTGGAGGCGTGGGCGGTTGTCATATCATTAGTAAACATCTGGCGCAAACGTCAATTTGATCTCTTATACTTGTCCAGTCTAATGAGGATCGCTGAACGGTGGCCGAATGGTACTGGTTCTTTCTTTCTCTTGTCTTTTCGATTTCCTAGCGACCTTTCCCCATTGACTAGACGGTTTCCTTTCTAGACACCGCTGGTTTCCTATTTGGGAGGTCGGTGCGGGACCTTGAGCCTTACCCTAGAGTTTTCGGAACATCCAAGTCATTATTGAAGATCGTGACGTCACGTCTTATTAAGACGCCATTCGAGCTATTCGTCAACCCTATATTAATCTACCGTGGTTGTGCCTTCCGGGACTTCCGGTGTTCTGGTCGAGTTGTGAGAGGTCGAGCGGTTCTAAGGTTCAAGGACCCGCTATCACGGGTCTGCTTTCGCTACGATACACATCTTGATCCTCCTGTTATTCATTCGTTCATCAACGTGACGTTCTAGATCACCAGTAGACTAACCAAGCCAACCATGACGAACAATGCGCTTCCAGCGGTAATTCGCACTGCTCCATTCTTCTTGCTGGAGCTGGCACTGGCACTAGCGCTGGCACTGGCTGTAGCAGTCGCATCCCCACTAGCAGCCGCGGTAGCGCCGCCTGACGGATCGGCCGGGGCAACATTGTCTTGGTCAGAGACGTCTATCTTGAAGTTCGGATTAATGATGGACGTATTGGCAGGCGTAGGATCGAGATCACCGGTCCAGCAGTACTTGTCCATGCACTGCTGGCACTGGCTCGTGTGGCTCTGGTTGCGACGCTCCAGTTCTCGATGGATGATGGCACAGGCAACACATGAAACCCAATCGTCGGTCCCGTCCAACGTTCCATTGGCCTGGGTAGCAACGTTGTATCCGTTCTCAATCATTCCTTCAACCTCGTCAGTGTCATATGACATCTTGAACGTCGAAGTGTTGGCAAGGTAGGAATAGGGATAGTTGCAGGAGTAGACGATCAGAGGCGCCTGGCCAGTCAGATTGGACGAATTGCATCCGTAGAACATCGGCCGAGAGTTGTAGCCGAGGTTGAGAATGGTATTGTTGTCAGGGACGGGAGGGAAGATTGTTCCATTCGCCTGGGAGCCAAATTGACGATCGTAGGTGTAGCCAAGGGACGTGCCATCAGCCCAGTACGTGTCGGTATCTGCAGAGTTATCATAAGCAAAGATAATGTCGACATTTCGCTCCGGCTGGATCAAAGGATAGAACGGGACGTTCTGGCCATCTTCACCTCCATCGCACAAAAAGAGATATTCAGACTCGACAATGGATTTTCCCGAGGCAACAGTATAGTTTAAAAAGGGGTTGGGGGCATAGATGGCAATATCATCGTAGTCGTCCGAGAGATCGGTCAGGATATCTTGAACAAGATCGTATACGACACCTTCCAGACCGCTGCTGTTCAATTGCAGCAAAAACTGGTTGAACAGTGAAGAGGAAGTTCCCATAACAAACCCAGCATTATCGAATCGGTTGACACACACATCACTCACGGGCTCTCCATTGTTGACTTTGCTTCCAAGATACTTGGTCTGAGTGAATCCATAGATATTGGGGTCCCATGTGCCAAGCTCGTAAGGGCTAATCTCGAAAATCGTCGAGTTCGACGAGATAATCTTTGTGCCAGGGGCGCGGCCATCGGCAACTACAATAGGGTATGGCATATCATGACTGGTAAAGGCTGAGAGGTTGACGATGCTAGACCAAGTCACGTTGATCCCCCCGTCGGTCTGATTGATAAATTGGAGAGAAAGCGCTCTGCCCCACACGTCGGTCAAGGACACGTTGAACCCCGCGTCGCGTTTAGCATCAACCGCATCCGATAAATCATCGTAGTAGCTTGCAGTCGAGAAGATGTTGATTCCACCCGGGTTAAAGATCGAGTGCTCGATATCCCACACGTCGTCGGAGCCCTGCAGAGCCGGAATACTGACAAAGTCGTTTACCACGACAGAGCCAACCATCCAATTACCGCCCGATAATCCAACAAGATAGCTAGCACTTTGGAGGATACCGCCCAATCCCCCAGCATTGGTGGAGTTGGGCGTTCGGGAATCCAGTGCCGACAGTTCACCTGCTCCACTCAGCATGGCTCGGTAGCCGCCGCCAGAAAAGGCCAGGCCAATGACCGGAACGTAGTCGTCGAGGAAAGAAGTAGCATTGAAGCTGGTCAGATTCGCTCGGTCGAAGAAATCGCTCAGCGAAGACTTTATGGTGTCTTGCCTGGCCTCGAGGTAATCGGACTCGTCGGTCGAGATATTCTATTAGTCAGCCTTTTTAACCGAGCCATCTCCTTACCCTGGCTGCCCTAATGAAGTTGGTGTCTGAAGGACACGAAACATTGACCGGGGCATAGGCTTCTTGGGAGTCGGCTCTGGCTTCAATCACCACTGGCCGCTGAGGAGCATAGTCCAAAGCTGTCAGTTAGTACTATTTCGTAATTATCAAGTACCAAGAGCGCCTGTTAATAGGCACCACAACAGCATGAGAATGTGAAGATGACAAGTAGAAGGAGGCTTAGATGCACCGGCGAGCCTTGGTGGGAGGGCCCTGAAAGATCTACGTAAGTGTTACCGCGAAAGGCCATGGAAGCTGTTTCAGAGGCCGTGGTGTCACTAGCACCCCAAGACCGCGCCTCCATGAAGGAGGATCCTATTTTACAGAAAAGCACACGACCTCACTTGTTGCGTCGTTTCGACTAAGAACATCGTCGTATAGAGTAGCCTGCGGATCCCGCGGCTGTGAGCCATGGTGGAGATACGTAACCGAATACGATGGACATGACGAGTCAATATTCCAACCAAAGAGACATCTATAGAGCAGCTATGGCTCGAATTTCATCCACGGTCGACAGGTAGAGATTCTCGGAAAATGTCAAAGTAAATCATCGGATCTATAAATACCACCATTAGTCAAGGGACATAAGATTCCATATTTCTTCCCCGACGACGCGCGTTCGCGCTAGCTAAATGTTTCGTCTCTCCCATTGTTCGTCTATGAAGAACAAGCTGGCTATTGCGGTCTGACTGAGTCATGTCCACAACATCTCATCCTACGAGCGATAAAGATGAATGAATCTTGGTTCTTTAATCAATGTTGAACCGGTTTTTTACTTATTGACACAGATGAATATTCACTTGGACCGATTAGAGCGGCTGGATCTCACGATCTCCGATTGGTGTCCATCAAGTAGAAAGGTGCATCTGATGCCCAGGCAATTGGCCTATAGAAACACTTTACCCAATGAGATACGATACCAGCCAGTCGAACAGAACGTCAACTATAGCTAACTATACGACTCTCAAATTGATGAGCAGACCATCGTCGAGGCTGGTACATGTGCCGGATTGAACGCAACGTGGTATGTCGCGAGTAGTACACAAATCTGCAAGACCCATTTCCTTTGCTAGTCAAACTCCCATCATGTTCGAAGAACTCGGACACCTGTACGGCCAACGGCGCCGAGACAGCGATGCTTTCCATCTCATTGTGACCACCCCTCTTCCATGTCGGGGTGGCCTTATTTATGGCTGTGACCAAGAGCGGCCATGATTTGAAAACGGTGGCTTCTCATTGGCTGGTTAGAAAGTACAATAAACCTAATGCGCGCGATTTTCTTGGAAATACAACATTAAATTTATAGTTTTCTTTTATTGCTGCCTTTTTCTGTAGTATTCGTTCTTCACATGTTGATTACAAGTGACTTTGCGGCCGTCACATGCTCGATATCCGGGGCCCCACATTCCCCCCACGATAACTTATAAACCACCTGCGTCTCTGACTGCGTCCAGTGGCCTCATCAAGTTGAAATGGTGTCTGTCGAAGATCTCAAGAAACACAATAATCCTAACAGTCTATGGATTGCGGTGGACGGTTCAGTTTACGATTTGACGACATTCCAAAACGAACATCCTGGAGGAAAGAAGATCCTGGCTCGAGTGGCAGGCTCTGATGCTTCCAAGCAATTCCACAAGTACCACGCGCCTTCAGTCTTGACTCAGGTTGGATCCAAGTTCAAAATCGGCGCTCTAGGCGATGACTCGGCTCCCCAAGATTCACAGCCCGCTCCTCCTCCTGCTCCGGACGCTGCCGCCACCAGTCCCACTACCACAACTCCTCTTCCTGCTCCAGAACAGGACTCGCCTGCTTCACCCTCGTTTGAGCTGAACACTACTGGTTCTCCCGCCGATGGAACCAGACCAGCCGTAACCGCTCCCCCTCCCACGTTTGGAGATATGGTGCCGTTTGGGGATCCAGACTGGTACCAAGGATACCGGTCACCCTACTTTAAAGAGTCTCACATTCGCCTCCGTGAAGAAGTCCGAGCGTGGGTCGAGGAAAAGATCATGCCTTATGTTGATGACTGGGAGCTCAAAGCTGCAGTTCCCCCCGAGATCTTTGCCGAATTTGGTGCCAAAGGCTACCTTGCTGGCGCAGTAGGACTGGGCACTTATCCTTCTCAATACACGCCGGTTCGCACCAAATCCGTCCACCCTGACGATTGGGACGCGTTCCATGAACTCATCGTTGTCGACGAGCTCTCCAGATCCGCCTCGGGTGGCTTGGTCTGGAACTTGGTCGGCGGTCAAGGTATTGGCTTGCCTCCCATTTACCGCTTTGCTCGTCCCGAGGTCAAAAAGAGAATCCTCCCTGATTTGTTGGAAGGAAAGCGCCGAGTCTGTCTCTGTATCACTGAGCCCGATGCCGGCTCAGATGTCGCAAACTTGACTACGACGGCCGAGAAATCTCAGGATGGTAAACACTATATTGTGAATGGTGAAAAGAAGTGGATTACCAATGGCTATCTGGCAGACTACTTCACCGTTGCCGTGCGAACTGGCGGCAAAGGCATGAATGGAATTTCCGTCGTTCTTATCGAGAAGACGATGCCGGGCGTCTCTGTCCGGCCTATGGATGTCATGGGAGTCAAGGGATCAGCCACTACCTACGTCACCTTTGAAGATGTCAAAGTGCCAGTGGAATACCTGATTGGCAAGGAAAACAAGGGTTTCAAGGTCATTATGTCGAACTTTAACCATGAGCGAATTGGCATTATCATCCAGGGTACGCGGTTCGCAAGAGACTGCCTCGAAGAATCGCTCAAATACGCCCATAAACGAAAGACCTTTGGCAAGCCGTTAATCGAACACGCCGTCATCCGAAATAAACTGGCAAACATGGCCATTCGCGTAGAATCCACATACGCCTGGCTTGAGAAGCTGCTCTATCAGCTTCAGGTCATGGACGAGACCGAAGCTACTCTTCGTCTTGGTGGAGCGATCGCCGGCTGCAAAGCTGTGACCACCCAAGCGTTTGAATACTGCGCTCGAGAAGCGGCTCAAATCTTTGGAGGTCTCTCATATTCCAAACGAGGCCAGGGCGGCAAGATCGAACGTCTCTACAGAGACGTTCGTGCCTATGCTATTCCTGGTGGCTCGGAAGAAATCATGCTCGATCTGGCCGTTCGACAGTCTGTCCGTGTCGCCAAAGCCCAAGGTGCCAAGTTCTAAATCTCGAGCTCCCCAAAATATTCATTCTACGGTCCCTTTCTGATGTATTCAATTAAATATTTGCAATTAACTGGTACAATCCCTCCTATAGTACACATTCATACAAATCCTCATCACCCTTGAGGCTCTCTTCCATGGAGCACTCCCTTCTTATCATGTAGGAACGTTCGTGCCGCCGGCGACAACTCGCTCTTCACTTGATCTGCCTCCAATTCTGGCAAGCGGACACCCCACTGGATAAGCAGTTCGGCGATAGGAAATAGTTCTCCTTCAGGAGCCTTTCGCAACGCGTAGATAAGGATCCGTCTTCGCTCCTGCTCCAATTCTCGCGCATCATCAAACGATAAACCCTTCATGGAAGTCGTAATACTGCTTGCTCTGCTTGTTGCGCGAGTTTCGTTTTCGTAATTCCTCAACTGGTCGGCAAGCAAGCCGTCCAGAACATTGGCCCCGCTAGCAAGAGCATGGAGAACATCTTTCAGTGAGTTCTTCCGGATAGCTGCCCGCAGCTGTCCATCGGGGTCGCTTTCGCTGGCCACGAACTTATGCTCCACATACTTGGCCGTGATAAAAGCTTTTCGCTTGTCCACGCTGGCCGCTTCGCCCTCAGGCTTCTTCCAGCCACTCTCTTCCAGTCGCGCTTCCCATATCCGGTTCGCCTGCGTATTTCCCATCTGCAGGACCAGATTTGTCAAATCTGGCGTAAATGTCGACGTATCAAGGGTTAAAGACCGTAATTTGGATACCTGAGTGCCCAAAGACCGATGAACACCTCCACAATTGATACACACTACCACAAGGAGATTAATGGAGACCCACTCGACATTAGATGTAGTTGAGCAGTCAGCACAGACGCGATTTTCAGGATCAGCTGCTCGCACTTTCGAAAGTAGGGAAGAGGATGAGTAATGAGCGTCATCTTGGAGAATTTCAGCAGGATTGAAATGCTCAGGAGACCGGATTTGTTGACTTTTAGGGTCAACACTAACGGGTCCGCCAGATTTGAGCCCTTTAGAGAAAAGGCGTTGGATTCCACTCGGTTCTCCAGCACTCAACAGAGGAGCGCCAGGAGAGGATATCTGAACGGCATTTCTCCCTCGATGAGGTGATCCACGACGCTCTTGCTTTTCGCGAAGAGGGCGAGAATGAGACATGGAGATAGCATTTTGGAGGGCTGATACCCACGAAGATACGTCTGCATCAGACGTTGTCTGATAGACTCTCTGAAACTGCGGCCCGATAAGCTCGAAACAGAACCGCCGATCTCCTTTATAAGGCCTCACCGTAGCCATTTGCAAGTTGACGGGATCACCATGGAGCTCGGGTGTTTGTTTCCAGTTGCTGTACTCACAAAGCCGACCATCGTCGACGACGACCCAGAATTTATGCCATCCAGCTTTATTGGTGAGATTTCTAGCTCCCGTTCGTGGCATCGGGTTTCTGGTCGTACTTTCGTTGGCCCTGCTCATGGCCCAAAGAAGTCCTTGTTTGGTGGAAGAACCATCCCCCAGACCAGGTTCGCCACTCGACCCAGCTAAAGAGGTCAGTTGGGTGGAGTCGATGGCGCGAGTGCGAGAGCCTCCTTCAAGATCCGAATCGGCACCTAGACTGGCCGTCAAGAAAGCTTGATTATTAGCAAGTGGCGATTCTTCACCAGAATAGATATCAGAAACAGGATTAATGTGTAACTTGGGACGAGGAGGAGTTTCAGAAATCGATCGCAAGGGAGAAGCAGCAGTGGATGCGCCCAAAAAGTCACTGTCGGGGTCAGGCATGAAACCCTGCTCGATTTTTCGCCGGTTTTCTTGGCGGACAGACCGCAGCAGAGTCCATTCCTTGTTGACCTGGTTAAGCTTGCCGAGATAGGACGATAGGGATACCACCATAGGACTTGCATCGGTCGAAAGGCTTTCGAGCTGTCTGGCTAACTTGAAAGCAAACTCCAGCAGATGTTGAGCGAGTTGTCGCTCTTTGTAGCCTCCATGCATATCATAGAGAAAACTATAATAGTCGAACCGTTCCAATTCAAACGCTCGGCTTTTATCTTGGTATTTGGAGTCATTAGCCAGTTTCTTTTTATCCTTATCTTCCTCTTTGATTGCTAGGTATCGTCGTAGCCAGGCATAATAGTCTTTAGACTCATCTTCGAAAAGCCGTTTTCTCCCTTCAAACGTCTTGATCTCGTTATCGTAGAACGATCTAAGAGGTTCAATGACTCGGGTGGACAGATTATCGCCAAACATCCGGATGAATAGAGAAAGGGATCGGAACACAGACGAGACAAGATTTCCAATCTCATGAAAAGCAGACTGATATGAATCTGGCAGATCGTTAAGGGCATCGAGGAAGAGTCTCACGGTCTCAGCTTCTTCTTGGATCATGTCGTATAATGCACTTGACACCTTAATTAGTCGTTTTACTTTAGCTTTGGATAAGGCCGTCTTCTTCTCAAGAAGACCAATAGTGGCTCGAAACAAGGGCCCATCTTCGGGCTGATAGTGAATATCTGATGAACTCGGGGTATTGGTTAGGGTCAATTTAATATTTGAATCAGCAAGATCGTCAGAGTAAGGTTTTGCTCGAATGGGCACGCGCCTGGCTGGAGATCGTTTACCAGGGGATCCTCGAGGTGAATCACCAAATATAGGAATTGGTCGACTCCTTAGTCCTTCATTAACACCAGGTTGTTCCCCCGCAGATCGAGTCTCTTCGTCAAGCTCAGTGCCGTAAAGACGTCGATTGTCTCGGAGACTTTCTCCGCTGGACCCTTCACTAAGATCGCTAGCAGACGTGACCAAAGGTTCACTTGTCGACTGAGCTTGACCGTCCCTTGATGAATGCTTCCAAGATTCTGGTACCCTGGCATCAATCCAGATAGTTCCAAGAACTATTGGCTCGAGACCTTTCTCACCTTTGCTCAAGATCTACCAGTCAGCATTCTGCGCAAATCTAATAGATCTCACCTGAAAAGATTGCCGCCAGCCCAATGAGCTGCCATCTTGAGGCGGATACGAAGACCAATATAAACCATACAAGACACCCGAATCCTCGTGTTCCACTAGATCCATTTTTTGTATCGATTTGCCCTCAACAGTTAGATGTGCCCTTGGTCTGTAACTCACATTCTCGTGGAGGCTGGGTTCTTTGGCACCACTTCCGCCTGATAGAAGACTATCCCGATATTCATTGACCAAGCCATCGATTTCATGCTGGCTAGATGAGCTCATCATAAAAAGGTCTTTCAGTCCACGAGATTCTTTGACAGAAAGACGAAAATTCAATCGCAGACCAGGTATATTGTATAATTTCAGCAATAGAGGAGGCTCAGAGCTTCCTGGACATGTTGGATCTTCAATATACTCCACCAGTTCCACTTTACTCTGGCGTTCGACTTTCATTCTCGTAAACGTGTCATTGCTTTGTATTTTCATGTAATCGTGGCCATCTCCGTCTGATACCTGGATTGATATCGATCCCACTGACTCGTTAGTGACTAAATAGACACAATCAAGATCATAGTTGCCGTTTGCCGCAGCTCAGTAGACTATTCGTCTGATTGCAACTGGCCCGCTTACCTTGAGCGCTCTCGTTGAGACATATTGGAACAGTGTCCCTTAGAGACTCCAAGCTGGAGATTGGAACACTAGAAATAGCGCCCATCAAGAGAAAAATCGGATAAACTTTTGATTCTTTTCACACTGTGGGGTCGAGAGTTATCTCGTCTCGGGAGCGATAGGTCCAGATGGTTACCTAGTGTGCTGGGTTTAGAGCGCTCTGCAATGGTCAATGACCTCTACTCTTCGCGTTCGCTGGGATTAAGATTGTTCTTTATGACATAAGATTAGTTGCTTATTATTAAATTGAGCTTATATGTCTCGAGTCCACGTTCAAGGGCGCATGATGGGGCAGTTGCGTGTGCTTGGGAGCGCTACGCGTATCTCACACAAATTATATAACTCGACAAAGCCAACCTAAACATCTATGGTTTGGTAATCTTGCAAATCAAATCGGAACCGTCCACTGAATCGCCCTCCTTCACAGAGAGATTGGCAACAATACCGCTGTTGGGGGCAGACACCACCATTTCCATCTTCATTGCGGACAGAACCACAATAGGATCTCCCTTCTTGACATCCGTGCCATCCTTGACCCGAATCTCGACAACCACGCCAGACATGGGGGCTCCAACATCATTGGGGTTGCTGGGATCGGCCTTGGGCCGGACAACGGCGTCCACAGCAGCATGCTTGTCATCAACCAGACAGGCCCGGATTTCTCCATTCATCTCAAAGAAAACCTCGCGCTGGCCGGTGTGGAGTGACAAGGGGCCAATGGCAAGCAACTTGAGGATCAGGACTTTACCTTGCTCAATCTCAACCGAGAACTCCTCTCCAATAGTGGGAGACTTTAAGAAAAAGCGGGTAGGCAAGACACTAAGGTCCCCGTAGAGTGAAGTCCACTTCTTGAACTCTTCAAACACCTTGGGATACATCACATACGAGGCTATATCTTCTTCTGTGACATGTCCGTATTTCTCCGTAAGCTCAGCTCGAATCTTGGTGAAGTCGAGAGGAGGAAGATATTTACCAGGTCGCTCGCTCAACTTTCGTCGTCCGCGAAGAGCTCGTGTCCGTAGCGGCTCGGGGAAACCGCCATAGGGTTGGCCAATCAATCCCTCAAAATAATCAAGAACCGAGTTGGGGAAGTCCAATGTAGCAGCCTTGTCAACAACGTCATGAGGCGTGAGCTTGTTGGACACCATGAACTGAGCCAAATCTCCAACCACCTTGGACGTAGGAGTGACCTTGATGATATCACCCAGAAGCTCATTAGCTTCCTCATAAGCAAGCTTGGTCTCTTTCCACTGCTCACCGAGACCGAGCTGCTGAGCCTGGAACAGCAAATTGGTCAATTGGCCTCCCGGAATCTCGTGTTTATAGACCTCAGGATCAGGGCCCTTGAGGTCGGCCTCGAAGCAAGAATACAAAAGTCTCATCTGGGCCCAGTAAGAGTCGATCTCAAGAACGTGGTCAGAGTTCAAGCCAGTGTCAATTTGACCTTGAAGAGTGGCGATAAGCGCCGAAATGGACGGCTGAGAAGTCAAGCCAGACATGGAATTGGAGGCAACATCCACCGCATCCGCACCAGCAAGAGCGGCCTCAGCCATAGAGGCAACACCAGTACCAGCAGAGTCATGGGTATGGACGTGGATGGGCAGGTCGGGATATCGACTGCGGATAGCGCCGATGAGAGTGGACGCAGCCTTTGGCTTCATCGTGCCAGCCATATCCTTAATTCCAAGGATATGCGTTCCCATTGCGACAATCTTGTCGACTAATGAAAGATAATACTCGAGATTGTATTTCTTTTTGGGGTTCAGCATGTCTCCACTATAGCAGATGGTAGCCTCGACAACACCGCCGGCCTTCTTGACGGCATCGACGCCAACCTTGAGTTGATCGAGATCGTTGAGGGCATCAAAGACGCGGAAAATATCGACACCACAATGCTTGGCTCGAACAACAAAATGGTCGATTGCGTTATCCGGCAAGGATGAATAAGCAACACCATTGGCTCCTCGAAGAAGCATTTGGAAAGGAATATTGGGAACGAGCTTGCGGAGAGTCTTGAGACGCTCCCAAGGATCTTCGTGTAAGAATCTCATGGCCACGTCGAACGTAGCGCCTCCCCAACATTCTAAAGCAAAACAGTTGGCCAGGGCATAGGATGTAGTAGACGCAATATTTTGCATATCAATAGTTCTCACTCGAGTTGCAAGTAAAGACTGATGAGCATCTCTCCAGGTCGTGTCCATCAGTAAAGTTCCCCGATAACCGCGGACGGCCTTAGCAAAAGCCTCGGGACCATCTTGCACGATGATGTTACGCCAGCCTTTGCTGCAAGGAGACGAGATATCAATGACATCGCCAGTAAGAGCATCCTTGAGAGTAGGAATGATTGCAGCGTTGGAGAGTTTAGGGTCACCGATCTGGCCCTTGATGGAGGAGCCATTGACGGCGAGATCACCAAGATAGGCCAACAATTTCTGGGCCCGGTTTTGAGACTTCATCAGGGTGAAAAGAGATGGAGTATCGTCAATAAAGGTAGTCCAGCAGTCACCAGCAATAAAGACTTCGTGAGTCAAAAGAGTCAAGAGGAAAGGAATGTTAGTCTTGACTCCTCGAATACGGAACTCGACCAGAGCACGGATAATCTTCCTTCGAGTGATCTCGTAGGTCGACCCTGAGCAAGTACACTTGACCAACATGGAATCGTAGTGAGGAGTGATAACGGCTCCAGCAAAGCCATTGCCACCGTCGAGACGGACACCATTGCCTCCAGCAGATCGATAGACTTCGATCTTACCTGTGTCTGGCTGGAAGTTCTTGCTGGGATCTTCTGTGGTGATTCGACATTGGATAGCGAATCCTCTCGTGGTGATTCGATCCTGCGACAATCCCAAGTGGGAGAGAGTAGCGCCAGCAGCAATCTGGATCTGGGCGGCCACGATGTCAATACCAGTCACTTCCTCTGTGATTGTATGTTCGACTTGAATACGAGGGTTGACTTCAATGAAATAATGGCGATTTTGCTGATCGACCAAGAACTCAGCAGTACCAGCGTTGCGATAGTTGACGGCCTTTGCGAGCTTGACGGCATCGTTGAGGATGGCATTGCGCACATCAACAGGCAAATCCTTAGCGGGAGCCACTTCGACGACCTTCTGGTGACGACGTTGCACCGAGCAATCTCGCTCAAAGAGATGGATGACATTTCCCTGGCCGTCGCCGAGAAGCTGGACCTCGATGTGCTTGGGTCGGTCCAAGAATCGCTCGATAAAGACGGTGCCGTTACCAAAGGCGGTCAAGGCTTCCGAGGCAGCTCGCTGGAAAGCATCACGGATGTCGTCGCCTTCACGAACGACGCGCATACCGCGGCCACCACCTCCAAAGGCAGCTTTAATGATAACAGGGTACCCGTATTTCTCGACAAAAGCTTCAGCCTCAGCTGGGTCTTCAATTGGTCCGGGAGTACCAGGAATGACCGGGACGTTATTCTCAATGGCTAGCTTACGAGCCGAGACCTTATCACCCAGGGCATCAATGACCGTGTAAGGAGGACCAACCCAGGCCATTCCGGCTTCTTCTACCTTTCTAGCAAATTCTGAGTTTTCCGATAGGAAGCCGTAGCCAGGATGGATCATGTTCACGTTGTGAGCCTTTGCAATCTTGATGATCTCATCGATCTGAAGATAAGCCTGCACTGGCGTGTATTGGCCCAGTTTACCAATCTGATAAGCTTCATCCGCCTCTAGAAAGAAAAGTATTAGCCCACGTTATATAATAAAACAGCCACTTACTTTGGCGATGCATTGATAACCGGTCTTCATGGGAATAGATGGCCACCGTAAGCAAACTGAGCTCGTGAGCGGTACGGAAGATACGAATCGCTAAAAGTTAGCTGTAAACGATACCATTGGAGCCCCAGATAATCGATGGAAAGGCAAACCAAAGCAAGATTATGTTATCCGGACCATGATCGGACTAGGCATGGGAAAAGGTGCACTTACGGATTTCACCTCGATTGGCGACTAGAAGGTTAGAATAAAGAAGCAACATAGCTCAATTACCCAAGATCTTTTTCATTTCTCCTCCTAGGATTGACGAGTTTTCTCGCATCCGGAGCATGGTAGCTTCTTCGGTCGACATGATTCCTTGCTCGATTGATAGACAGACCTCAAAAAATCGACAAAGATTCTATATCAAAAAGCAATGCGGGTTTTTTCACCTTAGCAAGATCTAGCTTGGCAAGGTAAAGGTTGAAAGAAAATTTGGCCCTCCGCTCCAAGAATTGGATGATTGGGGGGTAGGGCCCGTTGTCATGCCAACAACACGCCCACCTAACAGAGATCTAATTGACTAGCGAGAATTGTGGTTTACAACTAGTCTAGTGAAGTTTCTCGAGATTAAATGTTTATTCTGGCTAGTCTGGTTCAGTTTATCTGTCTGGTCTCACTGGTCTTGTTCCTGATAAGAAGTTGTGCGCTACAGAACATAAATGTGTTACCGATGCAACCGAGAACTCAACACGTAAAAAGAAATGTTCCCATAGGTCTGACTCCAAGTACCCTTCCCTTTCCAAGTTATAGAGCAGATTAAACTCTATGCAAGCGTGCAAACGATGCCTTCAAGATAAGTTATCGCAGAAGTGCTTGACATTAAGCCTGCCAGGACAGACGCCAATGGTGAATTCTGACCCCGCTTATGATTACGACCCTTGACAAAATGGTACGGGCCTTCCCAATTGAGCCAATCCCCTCGGATTTAAGCACCGTTCGCCTGGGCACTGGTAAAGATGAGCCTAGTCTCTTGCATCGTCGTGGTCGTTCATCACAACTCGAGGAGCTTGAAGACTGTAGTCGGAGCTGCTCTTTACATAGGGCGATTTCCAGATTTTTCGCACGATCGGCAGTCATAGTCATTAGATCGGCCAATCAAGAAGCGCAAAATTCAGGTCATCTCGTGAGTCATGCTGACCAAATGCGGCTCCAAGAATGAGGAATTCAAATCTAAGAGGGCTAGTTTCTTTCTTGGTACAGAAATATGTCTTGCGTCTGTATCTAGACTCGTACGAGTATTTGCACTGTTGATTCACATCCAACGAGACCAACGAGACCTTCACGATACCTCCACGAGACTAATAGATCTTATCCAGTAATACCAAAATTGATGGATAATATGAAGCTACTCGGGCGTCAGGTCCACTCGAGGCGTCTGAGGCGGCTCTGGCTTATAAAGCTGAGATGCTGGCATTGACTGATCTCGTGAACACAAGTTATGATTATCTTCTCTTTAGTTATCGGTCTTTGCTATGCCCAGATGTCTCCAGATACACCTTTGTATGATACCATCACGGTGGTCATTCCCGAGATCACTTATGCTCCTTGTCCAACCGGCTCGTGCCAGCCAGTCGACTGGGTAGAGCGGGAATCGACTATTGAGGTGCCTTTCGAGACTTGGGTGACGCAGTGGACGACAATTCTGGTCCCAGAGTACCATTATGCGTACGATCTCTCGACCGTTCATACCACGATGACGGCCACCAAAGACTTGTATTCGTTTTCTCTCTCTACCACCACCTTGTTCACTACATATGAAATGGCAGGAACGACCATTTCGATCCCTTACACTGGCACTTTGACTACGCTGATGACCAAGACAATTACGCTCGAGCCAGGATCGACTTCCACAGCTAGTCAATCATGCTGTCCATGTCAGTCTAGTGCCACTGAGGGCTCTTCCCAGTGTCCTTGCTGCCCTCAGCCGGCTCCCAGCGAGCCTGTCTCTTGTCCTGAGAGCCCTTCATGTGCAAATAGGTCTTTTGTTGGCAAGGTCGTCCGAAAAGTCGTCCGCCTCGTGGGAAAGATTATCTATGTACTGGTTGGCGTGTAATCTACAATAGCTTTATCAGACTATTCTTGAGTAATACAGCTTGTCGTAACTAGCCCTTGTCTTGCGTCGTCTTAGTAGCCCCCTGCAAAGCCAGTCACTTGGGGCATTGGTCCATTGCCAAACCCGGCTGGCGCTCCCATTCCTGTTCCTTGAGTCAACAGCAGTCGAGACCCAGCTCCGAGAATGGGAGTAGACTCTTCCTGCTGCTGCACGCTGGCCTCCTTTTTCTTCCTCTCCTCGTTGTCACGCTCAAGCGACGCCAATCTATCGTCCGAGACTTTGGCGTAATTAATCAGATATGGCATGGTGAAGTCCTTGAGATCGTAGCGCCACGACAGCTCAAGCACAACGTCGTGACGGATAAAGTCGTAGCAAGTATAGAGCATGGCAGCGTAGCATTCCTTGTTGCCAACATCCACAAAATATCGCAACAATTCCTCAACAACCGAACTGTCCTCGCTCGTGGCGGCCGTGTCTATAGCATCCTTGAACAGCTTGTCCTCCTTTGAGAGACTGATTGACTGGTCCCATTTCTTATTCTTCTTGTAAAGATGGGCAGCAATCCGTCTGAAGAAAATCAAGTCATGTCTCTCCAATCGTCGAGCAAGTTCCAAGCAATCATAATTGGAATAAGCATCCACAGCATCTCGGAGAGTCTTGTAATCCTCCTCCTCAATCAAAATGTTGTGATAGGCTTCGTTCACCGTACGCACATTCTGGTCTTGCACAGCAACAATGAACGGCTTGATCAAAGGCAGATTCTCAGACTTTTCAAACATCTTTACAGCCCTGCTTGTTAGCGTCTCTAGTTCTCATTCCCAGTCTTACCGAGCAACGTCAATGCGAGGAGTTAGTGCAGCTAATAAGTCGGTCAACAACGACGGATGTTCCTGGAAATAGAAATTCAAGGCCTTATAGTATATTTCAAGATTGGCAACCTTGACGACAACCTCCTTAAAGGAAGAGTGCTCAAAGGCATCAGGAGCATGCTCCATAATTGCCAAAGCAGCATTATCCCATTCGTCATAGTGGCAGTACAGGAACACCAGTTCTGGCCACAAGTGAGCTTGCTCACAGGCTCGAATAACTTTGGGAATATTGATTCGCGACCAAAACAGTTTGAGATGCTCCATCATCTTTTCAGGCCTGTACTTGGCATATAAGATGGCTAATTCGGTGAACATTCCCATGTGGGCTCGCTCCAAGGCGAGACCTTGCTCCAACAGAGAAATGAGCTCGTCAAAGTAACCGTTATATTCATACTGCTCAATCAGGTCGTATAATTCATCGGCATGGACAATCAAGTTCAGACCGCAGATTTGAGCGAGACGGAATTCACCCTTCTCAACACATACGCTGTTGACTTGTTTCCAGACCTTGATGGACGACGCCTTTCGGGCAGCATCAACAGCTGCTTGATAATCTCCAAGGTGGACAAGAGTAGAGGCCAGTTTCGACCAGTTGGAAATGTTGCTATAGACCAGCTTGGCGGCCTCGAACTGACCAAGATCGTATAGCTTGTCCCCAACATCTTCCAAGTTAGCAACATTGGGACCGTTGAGAACGTCGTTGAGATCATTAAGACGATTGGTTTGGGCGTAGGAGACAAGCAATTGACCATCAACCAAAGGCTCACGGACGACATCCCGAGCCATGGTCAAGTATTTAATCAACTCTTCGTCTTTTCCGGCTCGAGAGGCGATTTCAATGACCTCAGCAAAGTTGGAAGGATCCTTGGCACGGATATAAGACTCAATAGCGTCACCAATTCGAAGACCATCCAATTGAGCCTTACCAAGACGGGACCAAACCTCGGGAAGGTTGACCTGTTCTGCGAAATCCTCGGCTCGATCTAGTGACATGATATGATCGACCAAAACACCCAAGGCCTCCATGGGCATGTTGTTCTTCCTGTAGATTTGAAGAGCCTCCTCAAATAAACCGTTCTCAATACAAATTTGAGCAATATCTTCAACGTCATAATTGTCCAACTTCTCAATGTAACCCGACACTCTTGCCTTATCGGCCTTGATGGCAGTCAAAATAAGCAAGTTCTGGAGACTGGTATTCTCGTTGAAAGGAGACGGTTCGAGAACGATCTTGTCGAGCAATTCAATCAGCTCAGAGGGTAAATCAGCCTCCATAAAAGCCTTGACAGCAATCGAAACATCCTCTGGGTTGGTTGACTCGGGAACGGCAGTAGCGACAACTTGGTCGACCAACTGGCGACGATAGATGTTCTCCTCATTCAACACATAAGCCCATAGTTCAGGATCAGCTCGACGAAGCAAGTAGCGTGCTTGATGTTTGAACATGGAGTTTTCGTTGGTAATCCGGACCAACTCATGGTCATTCTGCCCTTTCTCGTAGGCAATGAAGGCCAGATACGGGTCTCGTTTCTCGCAGTAAAGACCAACCGTCAATGTATCATATTGGTCGTTCTCCTTGAGGAACTTTTCGGGGTTATTATTGGAATCAATGTAGATCTTTGCCAAGGCGTTGTACAATCCCACGTCTTGTTGGCCTTGCTGCAAAGACGCTTCTAGGAAAGGTAACAATAGTTTGAGGCGGTTGCGCTTCTCAACCTCTTCAACAAGGGGATCGATGGGCACTCGACCAAGAACAGACATGAGCAAACTTTTGATGATGTCTTCGTCACAGTCAACGTCTAGTAAACCGGCAATAACCGCGGGGGTCTTGGAAGGATTCACTTGTTGGACGTAAACTTCAATAAACTTGAACTGTTGATTTTTGTAAAGATAAAGAACCAAGTCATGTACGAAATCGTACCGGTCGCAAACGATGATAAGAGGAAGTTGGTCTTGTAAATGAGCCTCCTTGAGGAAATTCTTGACTTTCTCGGGATTGTAGTAGTTGTTTTCCCGGCAGATTCTCTCGACCTCCTTCAATTGACCAATTTGACAAGCAGCCTGGATGTACTTGAAGACAACATCAGGATCTTGGCTCAAGTTCACGATAGATTGAAGATAATAGTAAAGTCCTTCTGACGATCGGAACTCTTCAAAAAGGGCCACTAGCTTGAGAGGCCCTAGCTGTTCTGAGTACTTGACAGCAATTTGAATCACGACTTGAAGATTCTGTCGAATATTCACCTTGAGCATCTCATGAAGACACTCGAGGGATTGCTCTACACCGAGATTACCGAAATAGGCCACGAGCCAGTCAGCCGGGAGAGCATTCGTGTGAACAACTACTCGCTTAATATCAGCAATGTCACTGTAATGTTCCAACGCTCGCTGATACAAACCAGCCTTCTCACAAAGTTGAGCAATAGTGGCTTTATCGTAGTGAGTGAACATGGCATTTCCCAAAATGGCATCGGCAACTTGAGGCGCATGTAAGAGATTGACCTCCAAAAGTCTAGTTTCTAAAGCTCCGTCCTCCGGTCGATCTTCTTTGAGAGCATCCAAGCCAAAAGCAGTGGCTTGCTGAATCAAATTCTGAGATAGAAAGACGTCTAAAATTCGCCCCACATCAATCAATCCAGCACCTTGCTGAGCTAGCTGAGTAGCGAATTCTGCGCCCTTTTCAGGATTCATGCGGATAATATCTTGAAGGAGATTTGTATAGTCCGGTGTGTATCCGACCTTGTTGGCATAAGTAACGATCTTATCATATTGACCAGTTTGAGCAAGAGCAGCGACAACCTTGGATGGCACATTAGCTTTGATATAGATCTGAAGAGCAAGGTTCAAATCAGAAGCACGCAGGATATCACCAAGTTCTTCCGAAGGTTCCAGTTTGTTTTCACTCCACCATTTAGCCAACAACTGCACTCGGCCCTGCTGGACGACGGGGCGAGCGAGTTCCAAGGTTTCGTGCTTGTTCAAGGTTCCTTTGTCCAACAGCGTCGAGAAATACTGAAGAATGGGAGATATGGTTCCTGGAGCAGCTGTAAGGTGCTTAAGGCGCTCAATTGTCTCGGGAGTTCGAAGGATGCCTTTTGGCGATGAGGCCGCGACCTTGGCAGCCTCGAGATCATTTCCTTGAGCCAAGAGCTGCGTAAACTGCTGCTTGTAGAGATCATCGGCTCCACCTAATCCCCCACGTGCGGCCAAAGACACAGCAAGAGAAGTATTGGAAAGCGAATTCAAGATATAAGGAATCACATTGTTTTCATCCAAGGACACCGAAAGCACTTGGCCTTTGCGGTTGATGGCAAGGATACCTGAAGTGGGCTCATAAGGAGCACTAGTAAAGATTGTATCAGAGGAGATTCTGTTCATATAGATTGTCGTACCAGTCTCAAGATCAAACAAGTGGATGAATCCGTATTTGGTCACCACAAAGACAACTCCAAAGCGAGGCGAAGCTTGGACGGCCACAGGGAAGTCACTAGCAGCTTCAGGAGGGAAAAAGATCTCGACCGACTTCTTCTGATAAGGAGGGTTGTTTGGAGAATGATCGATCTCCACAATATGCAAGTTAGCACCAGTAGCGTGTCTGACAGCAAAGACGAAAAGCTGTGTATCTTCAGGTGCATTTTCGAGTCGAAGGGTAGCAAAAGTAGCGGCATGGCCTTCAATGGCTTGAGAAATTCCTCGCTCGCGGCTATAAAGTTGCATATTACCGACAATTCGACCTCCTTGCTGGGAAATTCCAATTAGAACAGACCAAGTACCGGCAGCATTGGTTCGATAATTGATGATCTGAGTACCTTCCAATGAGGAGTGTCTCTCAGTGATTCGGACTGGCGCAGCTTCGGCAGACTGGAGGACGTTCCAGTGATAGATCGACGTTGCAGTAACTAGACCTAGAGTGGAATTAGAGATCCAGCACCAATAGACAACGTCTTCGTTCATCGTGTGAGATTTAACTTTTTGCTTCAAATCGAGATTGAACACCTGAAGAGTGCGTCCTTGAGCTCTAAGTGCAATAATATTGGACGTAGGATTCATAATGGCGTTATCGGCGGTGATGTTCCGACGAACGACATTGTTGTTATTATGAAGGTCCACAATCACAACTTGGTTACTTCCATCGGATCCCTTATCACGAATGCTGATAGTTAGTGAAATGTGCACTTGTATCAATCATCGTCGACATTCAAAGATAAGCATGAAGGATGACCTTACACCAAGCAGGTGGAGCATCGGCAAGAGTGGCTTGAGTATCGCCCACGTCTGGGCGACCCGCTCTCCCTAACGAGGAGCAGTCATAGTGAAAAATATATAGGGAGTATTTTAGCTGATAAAGTCGATATATCGCCGATAAAATTAGACTGTCCCCTTTCTGCAGGAAAGTGACATTAGGTCTCGCAAGCGATCATATGAATGTCTGAGAAGAACCGTAATAGATAATTGAGAGAAAACGCGACTCGTAAATGAATAGATAGAATGAAAAGCCAAGGAGAGACCGATTGAAGGACGATGGGAAGGGCTGGACTTACCAGATATAGTGATCACTTTCGAGCGTACATGTGTTGAATCCAATTGCTTCTGGCGAAACGCCAATTGAAGTCAACTGGAGATGCTCCTGGAATTGGATCGGGAGATCTTGAGACATGCGGTGAAGATGGATTGTTTGTCCGGGTTGTCAGGAGCCAATGGAGCGTAACTGTCTTGAGGTCTCGCACTTGTGCCGCAGCCCGAGCCCTCAGGTGGTAACGGTTTCTCTAGGATCCCGGCGATGCAGGCAGTGCGGTATATATCACGTTCTCATCACTGGTAAATGCTCGACAGCCAGATCGATAGCCAGATCGATATGGTGACTTGCTACGCCCTTCAGAGTGGAAATTATAGAAACAATTAACTAATTACAGCTGTATAAACGTCTAGACCTCGGTTGCCCTTCCCATCGTACATTAAATATCCACACGCCCGTAGTCCGCAAGGAATCCGTAATCGAAGGAGGCCTGGTATTCTAAACACATCTTAGAAAAGCCCAAAAAATACAAAATGGATGAAGTGAATGATTTCAATATTTTAGAGGGAAAGAGCAACACCTCCGGCAACGACAAGGCCGACAAGACCGGCGTTAGCAACGTTTCGGAAAGCACCAGAGGTACCAGTAGCAGTAGATGTGGCGCTGGTGGTGGTGGTGTTGGTGGTGTTGGTAGTGTTGGCCCAGGTAGTGTTTTGAGCACTAAAGTTAGTTAGTATTGCCCAGCCCGTAACGCTCAGCGGCTATCTCGGTGGAGTGACTCAGCTCACGCCAAAGAAAAAAGCAGTCAAGCGTGAAAAAGCAAAATCAAATCCAATAGATTTGAACTGCTACTCCAAGATGGACTTCTCAAAAAGATGTCTTGACATGGAAGTGACCCCAGGGGCTCGTGTGTGGGGTCACGAGCACATCACAGGGGTGACACAGCCAAGTCAAGAGCAAGTTAGAGTAAAAAGAAAAGAAAACAAATATAAGAGTAAAGAAACTTGAGCAGAGATATCTAATAAAGGCCCTAAGCAGAATCGTGAGATGCCGGTGGTCCCTTAAAAAACCAGGGACCAAGGCTAGTGGAGATCTCCAGACGAGGATGCCGGATAGGAGGAACTTACCTAACGGTAGAAGCAGCAGCGAGAGCGAGAGCAATAGTAGAGAATTTCATCGTAAAAGATAGATAGGAGGAAATTTTCTCGGCGGGTGCGGTGGCGTATTTATAGCGAAAATTTGGTACGGCTCGTTTTCGTAGGAAGGAGTCAGGCTTTCCCAAAAGGGTAAGAGGGAAGCATGCCCAAACGGGGCTCTGGGTGGGCGGCTTCCTTTTTTGGCAGACAGCCGAGAATAAATTAGGGGACAACCAAGTTTCAAAAGTGATGAACGATGAGCAAGGGTTGACAAATGGCCAGTCAAAAAAAAGCTTTTCTCCACTAGTTTAGACCGTTGGAACGAATCCGACTACTGGTCTCTGTCACTCAAGGCCTCAATTCTTTTTTTAGCCCTTCAGGGCTATGTTACACTTGCGTGCTGTCTTGAGTATCGGCACTAGTGTGCCAAACTAGGTAGGCGACCTGGGCCATCTAAGGAGCTCTCAGCGCGATTCCAAAGGCCGATCCGCGGATGCGTCGTGAATAACAAGAATAATACATTTAAAGGATTTTTTAAATCTAATTGAAAAAGCCTTTGCCGCCGTTGCTCCATTAACCCCTTAAGATCGCTAAAGAGCTGATGTAGGCAATTATCTAGAAGGATCGGAACAGGCCATAACTGCACGTCGAGGCTCATCAAGCTTCAAACTCCTATCGTTTTACGTCAGAGTGGTAAAATGGGATACGGATACGATAGACAAACATGATTGCTCATCGTCTTGATCAAAATTTTGTCACCGACGTCATCTTTCCCCTCGATTCAATTCGGTGATAAACTGTTGGATCGCAAATGACACACGATTCGACTGCGCTATAGTCGTAAACAGCCCGGAAATGAATACAGCTTAGTCGGGTCTCGACTTTTGCCAGACCCCCCTGGGCTAAATCGTAGCCGATCGGTTTCCCACGGTTGGCTTGGCAACCAAAGGAGGGTATCTAAAAAGGAAAAGATAAGTGGGACTTCTATAAACGTATCTAGCAGAAAGGGGAATTGAGTCAGGGGACTTTTATCACAAAAGCTCAGCTCTTTGCTTGAGAGTTACAATTGAGTCCATCCTTTTCTGCAATAGTAGAACGGTTGTCGGCGGAGCTTTGGTGTATCTGGCAACACCACGCCGATTGTATCATTTCTCTCGCCGAGCTCGACTGGGCTCGGGTTCACCTGCCTCGACGATGGTGATTTATATATCATGAGCCATGGTTGAAGCCTAAGACATAATGAAAATAGTCACTGTACTCGGAGTTACTGGCAATCAAGGTGAATTTAATCACTCGCCGGCGGTTTGAATTGACTCTCTAGGCGGTTCAGTAGCAAAGTACCTGGCCGAGTCTGGTCTCTACAAGGTGCGAGGCATCACCCGCAGCAAGTCATCTAAAAGTGCCCAAGAAGTTGCCTCATGGGGCGTGGAATTATATGAAGTATGACAACAGGTGTAACAATTACTGATATTTATAAAGACCGACCTTTTTAACATCGAAGGGCTCAAGGCTGCCTTTCAAGATTCTTGGGCGGTCTTTGCCAATACCAATACCGATGACCCCGCTCTGGCGAATCGACGAACGGACGAAATTATTCAAGGAAAGAACATTGGTGATGTTTGTGTCGCTTGCGGTGTAGAGTACCTTATCTACTCGTCGCTTTGCGCCATCCCTGAGCTTCCAGAGAAGTACTCGTTCAATAACAAGGCGGCAATCTCTGCTTATATGGAAACACTTCCAATCAAGTTTATCCAGATCTATCTGGGCATGTACTTCTCCTATTATGTGACTTTGGTTCCTCCCACCCTTACTGAGACGGGTGCTGCCCGCTTCTGGGTCCCGTCGCTTAAACCAGAGACCAAGATAGAAATGATTGCTACCTATACTGATCTAGGTAAGATCATTCTGGGAGTGCTCAAGCACCCCTCCAAATGGGTGGGCAAGATCATTCCAATTGGCTACGAGAAGATTGGCGTCAAAGAAATCGCAGAGACGTACTCAAAGGTCACTGAACAACCTGTAGAGGTGATTTATAAGGATGGGACCTGGTCAGGCATTTATGAACAAGGTGACGACTCAATGAAAATCATCAACGAAGGCTCCGTCTGGCCTCGACTCCCCAAAGAGATCTGGGAAGAGGCCAGAGCGGTCGAGGCTGCTAGGGACGCAGGATTCGAATTGACTTCATGGGAAGATTGGCTACGTAAGAGTGGCTTTGATATTCGCAAACCAGAGTGGCAGTCCAAGCTGATGAATGGGAGCCCCAATGGGGAACTGGTTATGATGAAGATTTAGTGTTTATGTTATCTATTCTAGCGATCACGAACACAACATGACAATGACTGTATTAATTCCTCATGCACTCCTTTTGCTCGCGTGGTAATGATACATCTAATCCGTAGTCGGCTCAAGCACTAAACCTCGCTTGATGGAAGCCCATCCAATCAATCGCCAATGATTTTCAATCCGGCGCGACAAGGCGATCTTCTCTCCGACTTCTGTACACGCAGGAACAGTCAACTGCAGCTTGGCAAGATCAGCTCGGACGCCCATCACTCGTGCACCTGTGGCGGTTGACCCAATGTTGACCATGAGAATCTCGTTCTTGGTCAACTTCTGAACCTTGGCTTGTTTCTTTTCATCGGTCTTGACTCCCAACAACCGAGTCAACAGGAAGTAGTTGATTTCAATCTCACTGAAAATGGGAAGAAGCTTGCCGGGAGCACCCAGGACGTGACCGACCAGTCGATCGGCTCGACAGAGCGTTGGATCCACTCGAGTGCCGACACCAATCAAACCACCCGGAACCGCAAATTTCAAATCGTTGTGATCGGCAAAAAGTGACACAACGCGCGAGAAGATAGGGCGGCACTGAATCCGACCTTCGTCGTCCTTGGACACAATACCAGGCCTTATTTCAATCTCATCACCCAGTTTGAGAACACCAGTGAGAATAGAACCACCTGCCACACCGCCTTTGAGTTCGTCAATCTCGGCACCAGGCTTGTTAACGTCAAATGATCGGATGACAATTAGACGAGGCGATGCCATGAAATCCCGAGGAGGAATGGGGATCTTTTTCACAATAAACTCGTTTACAGCGTCAATATTGTACTTGAGTTGGGCAGAAATAGGGACAATGGGAGCACCGTCAGCCCGAGTGCCCTTGATAAATTTCAGAATAGACTTTTCGTGTTCGAGAGCGCTTTCTTCTCGCATTAGATCAACTTTGTTCTGGAGAATAATGATATGCTTGAGTTTCATGATTTCGATGGCTGCCAAATGCTCCGAAGTCTGGGGTTGGGGACAGGGCTCATTTCCGGCAACTAGCAGTAAAGCGGCATCCATGACCGCGGCACCAGACAACATGGTACTCATCAAGATATCGTGACCGGGGCAGTCGACAAATGACACGTGGCGAAGTAGTTTATAGCGATGTTTCTTACCGTTTGCGTCAGGAATTAAGGGAGCAATCTCTTTATCTGATCCAAAAGACACATATCTTGCAGGTCTAGGAATCTCGTCATCCTCACATTCGTAGATTTTGGCATTAGCATAACCCAGCTTGATGGTAATATTCCTTTCAAGCTCGTTCTTAAATCGGACAGTCTGGACACCGGAAATGGCTTTAACCACCGTCGATTTACCGTGAGCGACATGCCCAATCGTGCCAATGTTGATCGTGGCTTGTCGTGAAATGATCTCGAGACTTAAGGGTGTCAGCTTCGAAAAGTCGGGATTATCAGGCTGGACAGGCAACCCTCCTCCTTCTTCGAATTCGCGCTTTCGACGCTCTTCCGAAGTCTCGCCATCCTCAGTCGGCTCTGCGAAACTAACTGTTTTCTTCGTCACCGTTGTATCTTCATCTGATTCGTCTGACTGATCGTCTTGGACTAGTGAAGAGGTCGTATTCCCGAATTTGTCGACCTCAGCCTGAACTTCCTGCTCCTCTTGAGCTTCTTCAACTTGCTCTTCAATATCCTCATAATCAGGTTCTACACATTAGTCGCTTTTCTCGACGTTGACCTACCCGTCATGGTGTCGTGTGGTTTAGGATTGGGAAAAAGTTTTTAGGCCTGGGCTGATAATTACGTCCAAGGGACACAGATTACGCTCGCCTGGGAAAGGGAGCTCTGGCAGTTACCATGCACCGGGTGTTACGAGCTGAGCGCAAATTCTGAACGAGCCTTGTACTAACTTTTTTAAAAAGATTAACATAGACTTTTATATCCACAGAAAGCCAGGGTGTACATTGACAGGAATGGTCCTAGAGACTAGGAGAGTTGGTAGAACAAATCGAACAGGCGTTAGCGGTATCGCTATGTAGACTTCTCTTGCAACACCCAGTCGGATTAGTGACCATAGAAACTCCTTTCTAATTTAGCCTCCACCGAGATCACAACAAGGAGAAGGCCAAATACTCGATTCAGATCACGAGTAGCGTGCGCCTTGAATTAATTAATGAGCAACGCCTTCTGTTGACGCTGATGAGCAGAGAACATTTACAGTTGAGGACCAAGATACAATAGCAAGCATTTGTGACGTGTTTACGATCAATGATACCGATTCAAAGCATTCGTAGGTCAACCACAGAGACAACCGACATAAACATCCACAATCCACAATCCAATATCCAACTACCAAGTGTACCTAAAGTGAGGGTTTTGAAGATCCGTGAGATCCTTCCAATCAGTGTCTTGATGATCGCTTGGATCGATGCCTCGGGCATCCCGCTTGCGATTGTCAACGTGGCAAAGAAACATGTACAGTATCATGGAGAACACTGACAAGGCGTAGGCTCCAAAGATAGCTCCAACGCCAAGAGGATAGTAGGGAGCTTGGGCTGACTTGAAGAACTGGGGACCGATGATATTAGACACGGCGTAGGCGATAAACATGATGGCATTGACGACTGTTTTTTTGGTGTAACCTGCGACATTGGCTTGTATAAGCGTTAGCGAGACAATATAAGGTCCAAGGTAGTAAAAGGAGAAATAGAGGGCGGTCAACCGACCATGAAGATTGGTGAGGGGTAACTTATAGAGACAAATGGCGGCCACGAGAGCAGGAAGGAGATTGACACAGATTACAACCCCTCGTAACTGTTTCTTTGGGAAATATTTGGCCAACAAGAACGTGGCGCCATTACAGACGTAGGATGAGAATGTCTGCATGACTCCGTTGACGATACCCAAGAGACACGATCTCCTGGCCGTCCATCCAAGCCCTTTAACAATTAGTGGAGAGAAGTTGGTCAAGCCACCGTTGGGGATAGAAATGAAGATTTGGAAGGCAAACATGACCCAAACTTTAGGGTCAAGAAGAGCCTCGACTAGTTGTTCTTTCTTAAAAGTAGTGTCTTTAACTCCGGTCTGATTTTCTCTCACGCGATCGATAGCAATCGCTTTTTCTCGGTCATTCAACCAGTTGCAGGTAACAGGAGAATCAGGAAGGAAAAGAATGACAATGGCACCCCATCCAATAGACATGGCAGAAACAATCCAAAAGAATGCTCGCCAGGGATGGAACCAATGGCCTTCATAGGCGGGGCCTCCGACGGCCCAACCAATCGAGGCAGTAAAGATTGTCGACAGACCAGTATAGAAGAGACCAGTTCTTAAGGTTTGTTCTCGTTTGGTATACCACATGGATACCACAAGCATATTTCCCGGAACAATGGGTGCTTCCAACAGGCCTAAAAGAACGCGGGTTGCACACATACTGGCAAAGTTGTGAGAAAAGGACGATCCAAGAAGAATACAGCCCCAGAGAACGTATGATCCGCCGATAACTTTTCCTATAGGGAGTTTCTGAAGAATAGGAGCGGTAGGAAAACACCAAACGAGATAGCCAAAGTAGAACGATGATCCGATCCACGAGTACTCGTTTCCTTTAAGATTAAGATCTGTGGTCATACCATAGAGAGCACCAGTTGCAGTGGTGACTTTATCCATGGCTGCTAGAGTAACATTCAGCCAAAGAATGGGGATCAAAATAAGGTCGATCTTCCAACGCAGACGCTTTGCTTCTTGCGGAGAATATCCATCCTTGAGAATGCCCGCATACTTGACAGCAACATCTTCTCCCTTGTGAACGACATTGAGACTAGCATCGATGGCTGCGTCTTCGTAGGATCCCACTTTCTCGTCGCTCATATGGCTTTCAACCGTCACTGAAGGAGTCTTGGCTAGCTGGTCTCCCATCCTTTATTATATGTGCTTCTTGGCCTTGGAGCAGTTTTATATTCAAATGTCGGATTGTATACTCATGCCCGTTCGCGATATCTTAATCCTTCACCTCGGACATCGGCCCCGACCTAATATTGTCCGAAGAATGGTTGCCAACGGCTGATACAGACACCTGCTTTCGGGGTCTGATGATGATAAAAACCTGATCCTTGTATCGTTTACCGGTCCTAGTGCTTGTAATCAATCTCACCGTCACAATCTTTATTCTTCTCTGGCTCTCCTTCCGATGATCGTCTATCTTTTCCTTTCCCCACCTATTCACCACCAAATCATTTTGTCTCTCTCGCATTGCGCCTCCTAGGCATTCGACGCCGATTGGCGTCCATGGTAACTAGCCAGGCTCCTGTCAAGAACACTCGCGTCTCGTATGACAACAGTAGCATTGCCTTTGTGCGATCTCATTCTCTAGCTACGCGGTCCTCATCCCATTCCCAGTCAAAGATCTGTAATAATTTAATCTTTGTTGAATGATCTGATTATCTAATCATGCAATAAGTGAACTGGCTTCCCTTTTCGACCTAATCGGACTCGCGCTCCGATCCCGAAACGATTATCGTTACTCCAGCCATCTCGATAGCTATCGACATTATCAGTCCGACGTGGGAGATGCTTGGGTGCTTTGAGACTTTCAAACAGCTTGATAGTAGATTGAGACCTTAGTTGACTCGAAAAGACAGGCAATTATACATTTGCATGACTATTCTGGTGCGTCTGTCTCGGTTAGCTCGCGCTGCAAATTGGCGTCTGAGCAGCCCTCTGGAACATGTGAGCTTATCAGGTAACGTGACAGATCATTGTCGATTATCGCTGCCTCGGTATCCATCTCCGAATTATCTTCGGAAAAGCGATTCGTGGGATGAATGACTTTGCTGCGTCTTGGATCTGGGTACCATCATGACTATGTCCAAGGTTTATCAAGAGGAGCACGCTTTATTGAAGGAGGAGGCCGAACGAATTGAGAAATGGTGGAAGTCCTCGGAAAAGCAGAGGATGATCAGCCGTCCTTACTCCGCAATGAAGGTAGCCAAGATGAGAAACTCGTTCTCGGTCGAATATCCTGCGAGCCGAATGGCCCTCAAGCTCTACGCTTCCCTTCGTCGCCATCAAGCCGACGGCACTGCCTCAATGACGTTTGGAGCCATTGATCCCATTTTGGTTTCCCAGATGTCCAAAGCCGGCATGGATTCGATTTATGTTTCTGGCGGAGTGTGTGGAATGGCAGCTGTGGAGGAGCCAGGCACAGATCATGCTGACTATCCTTGGGACACTGTCCCTAAAACAGCAGACAAGATCTTTCGCTCGCAAGCATGGCACGACCGCAAGCAGAGGATTTACCGTTCGGAGCTCTCTCCGCAAGAATTGGAAGCCTGCGCTAAAGTTGATTACATGACCCCGTTGGTTGCTGATGCGGACATGGGCTTTGGTGCCACAACCACCACAATCAAGCTTGTCAAGCGATTTGTCGAGAGCGGCGTGGCAATGATCCATATGGACGACCTGGCCATTGGACTCAAGCGTTTTGCGAGAGGACAGGGGCGATCGCTGGTGCCCACGTGTGACTATGTTCGCCGTCTCACAGCCGTCCGTCTTCAGCTTGATATCATGGGCGCTGAAACTATGTTGATGTGCCGATGTGACGCCGACCTGGCAGAGTTCATCACATCCACGGTCGATCCTCGCGATCACAGATACATCATGGGTGCTACCCGTCCAGTGGAGCCATATATTCATGCCATGAAGAATACTTTTGAATCGGTTGCTGATTACCAAAAGACTCGAAAGGACTGGATGCAGCGCGCTCAACCAGCAACGTTTGAAGAAGCAGTTGAACGCGTCGCTTGCCCACAAGAGATTGAAGCTTTCCGAAAGGCGCTGGCCGATAAAACGTTCCCCAGCTTGGAGGAGATGAAAAAGGTAGCTGAGGAATATGTCAAGTCTCCTATATTCTTCGATTGGGATTTGCCAAGGACTTCAGAAGGACAGTATCTGTTTAAACCGAGCACTCAAACGGTGGTTGAGCGTGCACTGGCTGTCGCCCATCTCGGCGAACTGACGTGGGGTCGAATGGACACGCCAACTTGGACGACCTTGAGCTCCTTTGTCCAGGGAGTCAAGGCCGTGCACCCTGACCGCATGTTTGGGTTTGGGTACACTGGAGCCTATGATTTCAATAAAGCTGGCTGGAGCGATGCAGAGCTAAAGACGTTAACCCTCGAGCTCGCAAAACTAGGAATCGTCTGGCAGGTCCAGCCAACCTTTGTGATGCAGGGTATCAATCTGCATACGTATAACTTTGCAAAACTATGGCTAAAAGAGGGCATTTATGGTTATGTAACTACAATCCAGCGTCCAGCCCTTGCTCAGCAGATTGATGGGGTGGAAAAGAGTTGGAGGGGCGGGGCGTTGGCAGATGCCTTTTTGGAGACGGCGTGCGCGGGTGACTCTACGATACCTCTTTGAGACGTCGTCGTGATGGTTGTTGTAAGTAGGCAGTCGAGTCACTTTTTAGTTATTAATTTGCTCTTTACTAGTAACCTTGCACTGCGATGAGGACCGCCCCGCAGGTGCCGATGATAAGCGCCGCACCTACTGCGGCGCCCCAAGATCTTCAGGTCACACGTCGCAAGAGCAAAGGATGGGTGGGAGGATGAGTAATGGGGAGGAAAGAGTAGAGTAATTAAGCACACGGCGGCAAGCTTGTCTCTCATGGCAGAACAGATGGACGTCCAAAGGCGGTTTTGTAACAGCTACATGTCCACCACGTATGGTTCGAGGCGGCTGAATGAGTTGGTAACCGAGATTAAGGAGCGTTTCCCAGACATGGCACGCTGTCCCCGATTAGCTGGCGAAACCGTTACGGCGGCCAAGTTTAGCAGCAACCATTGAGTCAAGGCAGTGCTTAGACGACGAGTGGAGCAAAGGCAAAGAGAACGATTTGGTCTGAAGAGGAACGAGGCGAGGGAGATATACATCACAATGCTTGAGAAAGTTCCAGACGAAATAAAGTTTACAATCTACAGGTATCTCGATTTGGAGGATCTCAAGACGGTGCGGCAAGTCTCAAAGACGTTATTCCTTTCTTTACAGCATATCTTGTTGCATCGAGTGTCATTGCCATTGGTGAAGATTGAAGAGTTCGCTGACCACTTAATCTACCATCCCGAATACTGGGCGACAATTGGGTCTCTTAGACTGTGCGGGTTTTGCAATTACTGTCAGGTACCAGATGAGAATGATAAGACTAAAGAGATGACGGCGTGGACAAACGAGGTCTGCCAGGCGAATCTGCTCATGAATAAGATCTTCACTACGCTTTCGCTTACTTCCCGACTTGAGTTTCTTTATTTGGATCTTTCCGAGACTTCATGTCTTTCGACTTTTCTTTACTCTCTTCTCGACCTTTTGGAGCGAGCGATAAATTCGTGTTCTCAAGTCCGCACATTATCCTTGCGTTGTCGTCTCGATCCTTGCCATGGTGTGAGTCCCTTTTCTTCTAGCAGTGGCCATCTCAATACAATCACCGATCTCCGCTTATACTTGTCTGGGTCTCTCAAGTCTTGGACTAGTCAGAAAAGTCCAATTCTTGATCGTCTGATTGGATCATGTCTTAATGTTGAGAAGCTGTCCATAATTGGGGACTCTTCAAGCCCGTTCGGCTTGCCTAATCAAATATTTGCCTTGGTCTTGCCCCACTTGAAAGACTTCACTCTCGAGAACTGTTCAACTAACGGCTGCGGACTCGGATCGTTTCTTTTGGCCCACCAGCTTCGAACCTTTAGAGTTTCATCTTATGCCGTGGGCTATAAATTCGCCTGTGAGTTGGCCAAGTTCATTAAGCTACTGCCCGACCAAAGATGGGCCTTGGACTCATTTGAAATGACTGGCCCGAGTAGGAGTGCCGATGAAGACATGTTCGATTGGTACATGATGAGCCCAGATGACCAGTTCCTCAATGTTCTGCGGTCACTTTTGGTTAGACGTTTTGTTTTCTGGGATTGCATACGAGGAAAGCTGGATAGCCAAGACTTTGAGCCTATGATTGGGGAACTCAAAAACGCCCGGCTGGAAGAGCTGGAGCTTCACCTAAATAACGAGTCTCAGGTTCTCGAAGAATACACCCCAATTGTCTTTTTGAAAGTCATCTCTAGAAATTTTCCTAATCTCAAGTCGCTTATAATTGAAAATATCGAGTCCAGAGATACAATGTTTGACTGGGTAAGCCATTTCGAGCGGTCTTTGTTAACTCATTTAGCGCGATTATGGAACAGGACTTCAGAATATGACCCAATTGAAACATTTGACCATCATCCAGGACGGAAAATGGTTCATGTTTAGAGATCCTCCGTTCACTGAGAGTTCGGTTCTCCGTTACGATACCGCTATGCGGGGCACCGTCTATCATGAATCAATCAATGATGATGACAGTGATACATCCGAAGAGCTATCTGATTTCGAAGTCGAAGGGGCCGCCGTTGATGAAATCAAGATCAATGAAAGCTCTTCGTCGTCCCCTGAACTCAGGGACAGTGAGGATACTTTCAAAAATTTTAGCAATACAGGGTTTAATCTATTAGGGATGCTGAAAAAACCACTGGAAGAGATGGACCCATCTGATATTATGTCTTCCCTCGAGACCGTCGTCTTTTCTATCGCATCTCGCATCCATGCTCTTGAGTCTCTTACCATAAAATGTGACCTGTTTGCTTCTTTCAAAGCGGACGATACCATTAAATACTTGATCCACCGAAAATCCAATGGAGCTGTCGCCAGCATCCTGGCAATCGATCTCTGCCAGGCCGAGAGTGTGGTTGACCGCCTGGCGAGACCTTGTGACACTGGAAAATTCGTAGTTGATTCATCCGAAGATCCTAACTACTCCTCTATCTTTTAATGTCTTGCGTTCGTTGGCTAGGGGTGTTTGGGACCATGATAATTCCCCGGAGGTCTTGGGTTGGCGTACGAGGCGCGTGAGCGTTAACGTTTTCTTGCTTGTATTGTGAATAATTATTGGTATTTTTGTTGCTATCGAGGAAGTAGAAAATAACCTGAAAGCTGCGCTTCGGTCAAAGTAGTCGACAATTTTTGAGATATCATGCAGTTAATATGATGCTTTTTTATTAACGACGGTAAATAGCTGAAGCAGACCAGCTTGATTTAACTGATAATTTGCACGGTATCATCTTAATATTGTTCAAACTTCTGGAACTACAAGAGCATGGATGTGAGAATTTCAACAAAAATTACTTCATTACTGACGGTAGATTCATGCTCTTATGTGAGAATTCCAGTATTTGAATTTTGTATAAGGAAGGGTTAACTTGTTCATGTATGTCATTTTGGAAAAATTTGTCTGATGATAGCATCTTTGGCGCAATGGTAGCGCGTTCCCCTCCTAAGGGAAAGGCTGCGGGTTCGAGTCCCGTAAGGTGTGCTTTGATATTCTTTTTGCATCTTGTTAAAACGGCCTCACAGTTAATTGTTTTTCTTATTTAATTAGTTTTAGCAAGTGGAGAGAGTATTTATCAACAATAGCGCAATACACTTAGCTTCAGGTCCTTTTGTATTATATACGCTTTTTACCTAATATAAGCGCTAAGACCGCCTGTCTCTGTATCATCTAATACTATCAATAGAGGTTACGTTCTTGAAAGATTCCTGGTTATTGAAAATGGGTGTCTTTCAGCATTCAAATGACGAACTTGTCAAAACACGCCGAGGCTGAGAATAAGCACATGTTAGACTCGTCTCTTTTATTGCAATTATCACTCCGGTCGGAACGTGCTCAAGCTTGGCGTCTTCATATTTGAGAGACTCGTAAGAATGTTCAAGTCGAGTACTCGAGGTAGACTGCTAAGGCTCAGACCCAACTGGCATTCTATATAGCGACATCGAAAGACGATATATAGTCGCGCTGAGAGCATTCACGTAAATCGCAGGTTCAATAGTACAGAAACATTGCCTCAAGAAAGAAGACAAAGCCGAGAGATCATTGTTAGTGAGTGAACTAGCAATTGCTTGGGGATTATTAGCTTGACCACTCACTTACAATAAAGTCTGAAGCCTCGTGAATTTCTCGGAGCAAGCTCACATAGTGGACCAAGAACGATTCCTAAAGAACGAAAATGGTAAAGTTGTTAATCCCACCAGATAAAATGTAAGTGTCTTGAAACTGTGTCAGTCACTTATATAGAGATGCGAATGCTATTAGTTGCTGTCAAGCTGGCAAGATCTCTTGACTCTTACTTACTACGAGGCCAGAACCCAGACTGGTCTGGTTGTCAGGAGAGAGTCTCAGCAATCTTTACGCCATGACGAATGACAAGGCTCAGGAGCTTGATTTCGATATCAGGAAGTCATATTTCAAGTTTTTAGAAGATGATCCGGACATGACTATGCCGGTTGCAGCTATAGAGAGTCTGGTGATGCTCCTCAGCCAAAGCCAGCGTAAGGATGATGGGAAACGGGAATGCTAATCAATAGCTGCGACTGCATCAGAATTGACCAATATACTTGCACGGGCGATCGATATTCTCAAGACCGAAGTCGAGAATTCGATGAGTTTATCGGCTGGATGTGACCTTTTTCAGCGGTTCGTCCTACGAAACATCCGCGACTACGGGGACTGGGAGGCCTGTAAACGACATCTGGTGGAGAATGGACGGCTGTTTGTAGAGCGAGCAAAGCAATCTAGAGCGACGATTGCCAGGGCAGGGTACCACTTCATCCAGGATGACGATATCTTATTGATCCACGGCTACTCGAGAGCCGTGAACTCGGTTCTGATCCAAGCCGTTCGAGCCCAAGTCCGGTTTCGGGTCTTGGTGACGGAGGCCTTGCCTGGAGAGCAAGGACGACGGGCTGCTGATTTTCTAAGGAAAAACAACATCCCTGTCGGGACCATTTCAGATTCCGCAGTGGGATGGGCCGTCAGCAAGGTGTCCAAGGTGTTTGTTGGAGCCGAAGGAGTTGCTGAAAGTGGAGGAGTCATCAATCATATTGGCACATATCAAGTTGCCGTCCTGGCCCAAGATGCCAATAAGCCCTTCTACGTCGTGGCAGAGTCGCATAAATTCGTCCGTCTATACCCTCTCGCTCCCAACGACCTCAAAGACTCTCCGACCATCTCCTTCACTCTCGATTCCCCTTCAGACCCGTCCAGCCAATTCACTCATGGACCCCAAGTCGACTTCACCCCAGACAACCTCATCACGGCTCTCATCACAGACATTGGCGTTCTCACGCCAAGCGCAGTCAGTGAGGAGCTCATAAAAATGTGGAATGATTACTAAGTGTACATTATTTATTCGTCCCTCGTCTTGTCCCTGTATGACATTATCTCTTCCTCTTTTCATCTTCTCTCTACATGAGAACTTGTCTAAGCCTCTCTTCACTTGACCTCATCTAAACCTCAAGATTTTACCCACTTTTAGACGTAGTCGTCCTCCCATGCTCGCTCCTCTCTTTCTTTTGGCCTCTCTACTGTTGGTGCGCGCGCTCGCCGTTACATGAGGCCCGAACTTCTTTCCCAGTGCGGCGCGAAAATTTTTCGAAACTCCCAACTCCCAAGTCTTTCTTCTCTTCCTCATGTCCTTTCGATTAGATAGTACCGAGTTTAAACCTCGGCAGACTCCTTCAGGGACTCCTACGCCTCTCATGACGCCGTCTCTAATGACTCCTGCGAGTTCATCTACCAGTTTGGCGTCGATGATGAGCACTATTTCCCTGTCTGATCTGTCGCCCTATGCGACAGCGATCGCGACAGCTACGTCGTTGGCGGAAGGCAAGTCGGCAGTTTCCAAGTTTGCGGAACTGGTCGGTTCTCGAGGGCCTTCGTCGCTGGACAGTCTTCAAGTCGTCCGCCATATCCAAGCTCTTGGCAAGTCAAAGACTCCCTTGACCAGAGAGCTGTCGCTGATGGCCCTATCAGCCTGTATTGCCCAGTTTCCTCCTCCGTCGTCTGCATGGGCCTTTTTTGCCGAGCTGGCGACGTTTCCTTTTGATCTCTTGGCTGATAAGGACACGTCTGTTCGACGAGCGGCGACCAGTGCGATTACGTTTTTGAACGAGTTTCCAGCCGAGGCAAGAGCGTCGATTATCATTCCTCAGCTTGCCATATACTCTACTTCATCTGCCAAGCCCAATAGCAGAATTGCTGCTCTCAAACAGATTGACATCCTGGCTAAATCGTGTCCCCAAGATACCCTCGAGAAGTCTATTCCTGATCTTCTTGGTAATCTGACCACTGGTATGCATGATATAAAGCCTGAGGTCGCCAAGGCGGCCTTGTCGACTGCCCAGTCGTTGTGTTCTTATGTCATTGATAATGCCGACGTTGCTCCTAGACTGCAAGTTCTTCTCAAGGCTTTGGCAGATCCCACGACTATCTCTGATTGCATTCGAACCCTATCCGGCGTGACCTTTGTCGCTGAAGTCACTGCACCCGCTCTTTCTTTGTTCGTGCCTACCTTGGCTCGTGCTTTGAATCAGAGTTCGTCATCCCAAGACCTGCTTCGTCAAACAGTCACCATTGTGGAAAACTTGACTCGTCTTGTTCCTCGAGCTGGCGAAATGCGTCCATTCATTCCTAAGCTTGAACCTGGCGTCGCAAAGATAGCAGAGACCGCCACCCAACCTGAAGTGCGAAACCTTGCGGCCAAAGCTCTCAAGGTGCTGCATGATGCTGCTGCCGATACTGAAACCAATGGACCAAGTTTGGAAGACGTTTTTGTCCATCTGGAAGGCATCAGCAGCCCTCTTGTTCGAAAGTTTGCAGCCAATACTGCCTTGGTGGACGTTCAAATCCGAGATTGGGACCGTCTGGAGGAGAATTTGGCCGGATATGCGGACGGAAGTACAGAAGATAACGCAAAACTTGCGAAAACCGTTCGCGATTATTTTGCTACTCAGTTCCGTGACCCCGTTCAAGAGGAAGTCACCGATGGTATTGAGGTTGTTAATACTGAATTCTCCCTCGCCTACGGTGGAAGGATGTTGTTGAGTCGAGCCACTCTGAGACTCTTTAAAGGCCACCGATACGGTGTTTGTGGAAGAAACGGAGCCGGAAAATCTACTTTGCTGAGAGCCATTGCCGGAGGGAAGTTGAAAGGATTCCCGGATAAAGAGACGTTGAGGACCCGCATGGTCGAGCATCGTCTCCAAGGTGCAGAGGGAGATATGGATCTTGTTTCCTTTTTGGCATCTGATCCTGAACTTAATGGAGCGAGCCGAGACGAGATCGCCAAGGCTCTCGAAGAGGTCGGATTTGACGATTTTAGGCGAAGCCAGAGTGTGGGTTCTTTATCTGGAGGATGGAAGATGAAATTAGAAATCGCTAGAGCTATGATTATGAAGGCTGATGTCTTGCTGCTCGACGAACCTACCAACCATTTGGGTAAGCATGGCGTTTAACACAAGCGTGCTAACTTTTTAGATGTGCAGAATGTTAAGTGGCTCCAGGAGTATCTGATCAATCATACAGAGATCACCAGTCTGATTGTGTCTCACGACTCTGGATTTTTGGACGCCGTGTGTACCGACATTATCCATTACGAGGCGAAGCGTCTTGCATACTATAAAGGAAATCTCAGTGATTTCGTCCAGGTCAAGCCCGAAGCTAAGGTCTATTACACTTTGACCGACACCAGTCTCAAGCTCAAGTTTCCTCCTCCGGGATTGCTCTCAGGAGTGCGATCCAATACTCGAGCTATTGTTCGAATGAACGACGTTTCATTTACTTATCCAGGAGCATCCAAGGCTTCGCTTGAACATGTTTCTTGTGCTATATCCCTTTCCACCAGGGTGGCTGTTCTTGGTCCCAACGGTGCTGGAAAGTCGACTTTGATCAAATGTCTTACTGGAGAATTAGTTCCTGATTCTGGAAAAGTCGAAAAACACCCCAATCTCCGAATCGGCTACATTGCTCAACATGCCCTTCAGCATGTCGAGCAACACGTCGAAAAGACTCCCAATCAATATCTCCAATGGAGATATGCCAACGGAGATGATCGAGAGGTGCATTTGAAGAAAACCAGAGTGATGAGCGAAGAAGAAAAGGCGATTATGAATCAGCGGATTCCGTGTGGAAATGCTACAAATGACTTGCGACAGGTCGAAGCCATTGTTGGGCGTCAAAAGTACAAGAAATCGTTCCAGTACGAAATCAAGTGGGTTGGCTTGAAGCCCAAGTACAACACCTTCCTTCCTCGCGACACGCTTGTATCGCATGGTTTCGCAAAGGTTGTCCAGGAGTTTGACGATCATGAAGCATCTAGAGAAGGTCTTGGTTTCCGAGAACTGATCCCCTCGGTGATTCGTCAGCATTTTGAAGACTGTGGCTTGGATGGCGATATCGCCGACCACACTCCCATGGGATCGCTGTCTGGAGGACAGCTGGTCAAAGTCGTCATTGCGGGAGCAATGTGGAATAATCCCCATCTGCTTGTCTTGGATGAGCCTACAAATTATCTTGATCGTGAGGCCCTTGGTGGTCTGGCGGTTGCCATCCGCAACTGGGAAGGTGCCGTCGTCATGATCTCCCACAACGAAGAGTTTGTAGGAGCTTTGTGTCCTGAACAATGGCACGTTGAAGCCGGCAAGGTCATTCAGAAAGGTCAGGCGGCAGTGGAAGAATCCCGATTCGAAAGCGGTGGCGAGTCTTTCAAGGCTAAGAAGCCAAGAAAGAAGAAGTTGACCAGAAACCAGATCAAGGAACGAGACACACGTCGTCGATTGCGATACTTGGAGTGGTTGAACTCACCCAAGGGTACCCCTCAACCTCCTGATACTGATGACGAAGAGGAGTAATTTAGACATCATCAAGAGCAGAACGGATAGATTGGATAGAGCTTGATTGTAAATGCGGTCGTGAAGTTTTTCTTTGGTTTACATACGTAGTCTGCAAGTGATTGTGCCAGTCCAGTATGTAATCTAGTGCTGGATGTCATTGACTGTTGAGCCTTCTGTTAGAGACAGCTGCTCGTAAAGGCCATGCTATCTGCGCCCGCCAGGCACGGTCGTTGGGTTTCTAGACAAAGGCACTTGGACATCGCACTCTTTGTGAATCTAAAAGAACCAGCTATTACTATGGAGATAGCAACAGCGTCTGCAGTCGGATAATTCTACTGCGGGTCCCTGCACTTTTATCGAAGCTATAATGTATCTAGATCAGATGAACTTGGTACCGTTGTCAGTAGCGTGTTCTGATAAAAAAGGGTCAAAAGACGAAAAACGTTGCAACCGCGACGCCAGACTTTGTTGACCCTTGTTATCCTAAAACCAACGAGGTGCCATTTCAATGTCCAAGGTAAGTCGACAAATGATCCAATCATGGTAAAAAGGAGGGGTTGCTAGTGGATTATTTGATTTCTCTGGTGGTAGAGGCGTCGAGATAAGGGCAGTTAGAGAGATAGACGACCAAAGACAAGACGACGACGACAAGGAGAAAAGAGATTGGATCGGTTGAAGAGGACGAATGCTAATATTTCTAGCAATTTGGCCAAGTTGCCCGTGAATATAAGTTAGTTGTTGTCGGAGGAGGAGGAGTGGGTAAGAGTGCCTTGACCATTCAGTTCATTCAGAGTCACTTTGTCGACGAGTATGATCCAACGATTGAGGACTCGTATAGGAAGCTGTGTGTGATTGATGGAGAAAATGCTCTGGTGGACGTTTTGGATACAGCTGGGCAGGAAGAATACTCGGTGATGAGAGAACAGTATATGAGGACCGGTGAAGGGTTTCTGTTGGTGTATTCAATCACGTCTAGAGCGTCGTTTGAAGAGGTCATTCAGTTCTACGAGCAGATCTTACGGGTCAAAGATCGATCCTCGTTTCCAATGGTTCTCGTTGGCTCCAAGAGCGATCTTAGCACCGAGCGACAAATCAGTCAAGAGGAAGGCCACCAGTTGGCTCAACGATTCGGCTGCACTTTTATTGAAACGTCGGCCAAAACGCGAACCAACGTCGATGAAGCCTTCATTGATTTGGTTCGAGCCATCCGCCAATTCGACCGGGATCCGGAACAGAAGCCTCAAGAGTCGGAAGCCCCAAAACAGACCCAAGCTCCTCGCCCCAAGCCTGCTCCTCAATCTACGGAATCTGATGCTTCTACAAAATGCTGCATCGTCAGTTAGGTGATCTGTATGTATTTGTATACTACTAGGAGACGTCTGTAGCTGCCTTGCGCGAGAAACCTTATCAGCTGCTCTCACCTACCCGCTTACTATCTCGCCGCTGTAACGCCGTACCAAGCACGATAAGGCGTGCCCGCTCGACCCCAAAGTCAAGCTCGACCTAGAGGGGAAAACCAGACATGTAACGGCGACCGAGGGTCGTTTCTGTTGTCGGCTCCTCAGATTTGGTAAAAAGAGTATAGCGATGGTGTCTGACAAGTCTGCCGATGTTGATGGATGGAACCCAACCAGGGAGTAGACCAGAGAATTCTCTGCACTGTCGGTCCTATCGGTCACAAATCAGCTGATACGGCTGCCATGCGACGTGGTCTTCTTTGGAGACTTGTTTGGGCTTAGAATGGTAAACGGGCGTAGTTTTGAGCGGGATAGGATAACGTGTATCAGTTTCCTAATTGATCTATCGTCACCAGCCTTAGTAACGGCCCACCTCCGACCCCGGACACTGGTGTCCGATCCTTCTTACTTGTCCTTTGCATAATGATTGAGACTGTTTCTCCCGTCAGTGGAAAAGTAATCCTGGAAATCGAAGAAACACCGGTTGAGAAGATTGATTCGATTATCGAATCTGCGGTTGAAGCTCAAAAGTCATGGGCTTCCCTACCTTTGGGTGATCGCAAGGCTGTCATTAGCAAGTTTCTTGATCTTCTTCAAGATTCTGAGATTGTCGACAAGCTCGCAAAGGAATTAACTGAACAGATGGGTCGGCCCATCAAATTCACTCCCAAGGAGCTCTCGACTGCCGTCCTTCGCGGAACTTACCTTCTCTCACAAGCTGATCAGGCTCTTTCCCCTGTGGTTGAAGAAGATAGTGACTCGTTCAAACTGTATCTGACCCAGGAGCCTCTCGGAGTCGTTCTCCTTATCTTTCCTTGGAACTATCCTTATCTCTGTCTGATCAACTCCCTCGTTCCTTCCCTCCTCGCTGGAAACTCTGTCATCCTCAAGCCTTCGCCTCAGGTTCCCAAAGTAGCTACGCGGATAGTCGAGCTGCTCACCAAGGCTGGGCTCCCTTCCAATGTCATCCAGACGATTCAGGCTGCCGAGCCGCGAGTCATTGAATCGGTCATTGCCCGGCCTGAGATCGCAGGAGTGGGTTTCACCGGGTCTGTCAAGACCGGTCTGGCTGTTCAAAAGGCTGCCTCAGACAAGTGTATTCCGGTCGGTCTCGAATTGGGAGGTAACGACCCCGCCTATATCCGCGGGGATGTGACCGACTTTGCAGGCATTGCTGGGGAAATTGTGGACGGCGGCGTGTTCAACTCGGGCCAAAGCTGCTGTGCAATTGAACGGGTTTACGTTCACGAAAAAGTCTACGATGAAGTGGTCAAGGCCATGGTGGCTGAGCTCAAATCCTACAAAGTGGGTGACCCCATGGACCCAACGGTTGGCGTGGGACCTGTGATTTCAGCCCAGGCAGCTGCAAATATCCGATCTCAAGTCCAAGACGCAGTGGCCCGTGGCGCTCGAAAGCTCATTCCTCAAGAGACCTTTGCCGCTGCCGAAGCGCTGTACGAAGGATTTGTTGCTCCCCAGATCTTGGTGGATCTTGATCCTGCCTCGGAATGCTTGCGCGAAGAGACGTTTGGCCCTATCATTCCTGTGGTCAAAGTGTCATCGGACGAAGAGGCCATCAAGCTCATGAACGACAGTAGATACGGGCTGACTGCTTCTGTCTGGACGGCAGACTTGGCCAAAGGTGAAGCCATAGGCAACGTTTTAGATGCTGGCACCGTCTTTGTTAACCGGGCAGACTATCCTGATCCTCGATTGGCTTGGACCGGGTACAAGTATTCGGGTCGCGGCGTCACCTTGTCGCGATATGGCTATGACGGCTTCAAAAAGGTCAAGTCTCACCATATTAAAAAGGTCGTTTTTTGATCGACTTAAAATGAGATTGTTGTTGTGGTATTGATATCGCTGTGAGCTTCAAGATGCAGAAGTGTTATCGCACGTGTATATGGCTAGTTACAAATAGCCTAGTCTACGGCAAATACAACTCCAGTCATTCCAATTTTATAGTAAGCCGACCGCAAATTTATACATTTCCTGAGCAATCAGCGCTCCCATGGCTTCGCCACTCTCCGCCCGTTGGGCAACGTCTTGGGCTAGTTCGTGAGAGACGACACCTGTCTCCGACCGTACAGCGACGATCTCCTTCACAATGAAATTCGTAAATTCCGGGTGGCCTTGGAACGAGATCAATTTACGGGGAGAGTACATTCCTTGATTGGCAGCCAGATCAGTAGACCCGATAAGTTGCACTCCAGGAGGGACTTGAGTGACAATGTCGCGGTGCATCTCTTGAATGGTAAGCTTGCCATTTGCAAAAGGCAGCAGCTTTTTTCCTTCTTCTGTAAGATCAATCTCAGTGACACCGATCTCCCATCCCGACTTGTTGAGGACGACAGGAGTGCCCAGGGCTCGTGCAGCAATTTGATGCCCAAAACAGATACCAATAACACGAACCGAGCCGGAATCTAGGCATTTCTTTGTGAAGTCCACTAGTTTCACGATCCATGGGTCTTCGTCATAGGCGTTATACTCTGTCTCGTCAGTCTCGCGCAACAAACATCCTTACTAGCTCCAGTGATTAGAACACAATCCACTTCACTCACGTCTGGATAGTCTCGAGCAGTCACAACGTCGTATCCTTTATATTGCACAGAATATCCCGACAGACCCAGAGATGACTCTGCCTTTTGTAACAAACCAGTAAAGATGTCACCATAAGATCCTAGCCTTTGGCGAACATTATCCAGAGGAATGTCGCATTCAAGAATGGCTAGGTTAATACTCGTCTTGGTCATGATCCAGAGCAGAGTTGTTGGATTAGCCTGGATGGTCTATGTCTATGTAGTCTCTCCCTATCGGACACCATCTCCGACAGGGCAACGGCTTTCTCTATCGGGCGTTATCAGCCCTGACCTGCCATCATATCATCCCACCAAATTCTACTTTTCCAGCTGTAGTCTACAGTTTATGCAATTGACCAGCATCACGTTGTCGGTTACTTATACGGTATTTGCAAGCCCGTTTTGTTTTGTCATTACTATGCCGCGCTTACTAGCTCTTCCTTACTAGCTTGTTCTTAGCAGTCCGTCCTGACTATCCTGTCGCCTATCCTCCCTCCCATGAGAGATGTTCTTCAATCGCAGGAGAGCGATCGCAGCTACTCCTTTGCAGCAGCTAGAGCCTGGGAAACGCATATTTACGAAAAAAATGCTGGCGATGAGGATATTCGCAGTAGAACTCTTTGTCGCCATAAAAATGCCAAACCGCGCCTTTATTGTAAACTAGAAATGCTTTCTGTAACTATCTAATTAAGCATAGAACAATCATGATTAAGCATTGTATAAATATCTCATGGTTGATGCTGCCATCCGCCGTTGCCTGGTTACACCTGCCCGCCGAGATGTGCTGCTGTCACGACTTCAAAGAGTGCCAACCCATTGATCTGACAAAATGGCTCTATACTCGGTTCCATCTTCGACGCAGAAGGCATTGGACACTTTCCGGATGAAGTCAGGCCGGGTCACTAGTCCGGCTACGCAAGTTTGTAAGAAAATGACCAAAGAAAATGACTAATCTAGACCTTATTTCGAAGGAGCAGGACCATGCGATTATTCCGGATGATAGCGACTATGACACACTAGAAGAGCTTGCTGAGGATCTTCCCATGTCCCAGCCTCGGTATATCCTTCTATCGCACCCGGTTACTAGACCAGACGGTCGACCTGCTGTTCCCTATGTGATGCTCTATTGGCTTCCTCCCACAGCTACTCAAGAAAGTCGTATGCTTTATGCTGGAGCCATTGAGTTGTTTAGAACTAGTTCTGGTGTGTCGCGATGCATCGAAGTCATTGACGAGGACGAAGTGACATCGATCGCCGACAAGCTGCAGTGAAGAAGAAGCATTCTAGAATGATGACCATCCATAATGATGATAATAATAATAGTAATAGAGTTTAATAGAGACCGAGGCTGTTCTAGCGGAACCTAGTCAATTAAGCTGGGGGCATAAACGCTCCAAACAGGGCGGCCTGGACCGGGATCCATAAACAAGCATAGGCGAGCCAAAGCCGAACCACCTTACCATGCTGTCTGCTCAAAATGCAGTCTGCAATGGCCCAGTAGAGACAAGGGAGACAGCTTCCCACGCGAGTGACGATCTGCACATGCCAAAGAGCGACGGCAGAGACAAAGACAAGAGCAGTCACAGCATAGTAGCTACCAATCGAAGCCGTCTTGCCGAATTCAAACCTTGTAAAGTAGAGACGACGAGAGAACAAGTAGGCCCAGAGCGAGAATACCATCAAGCTCAGAGTAGGCACGGCAAAGCCAAAGTTAGGGATGTTGTTGGGCGTCCAGTATCTCAGGAACCCGATGTTCCAGTACGTTTCTTGAACGTATCCGTAAAGAAGGGGTGGAACTCGAACACACCAAGGGCGGCCAGGACAGAAGAGCTGATAGGCAATCACTTGGGGAGTAAGAAACCCTAAACCGAGAATGACCCCAGCCAGGCCAATCTGGAAAAAATCCAATAAAGCCTGCCTCTTTTGTGCGGTAGTCATTGCAGGATGGAAGAGCTTGGCTCCCGCTGAACTAAAGTCTCCCAGTAAAACAACACCCCATAGCAGACCATTCCCACGAATCATGCAAGAAACGCCCCACACTAGTCCACAGGGAATGTATTGGCCATGTAATCGGAGATACATTCCAACAAAACTCAGAAGATTGAACACAGACTCAGCATAGCCACAGGCGGTGAAAATCCCGGCCGGTGAAGCCAAAAATAAAATAGATGAGATCAAGGCAAACTTCCTTGCTCTGGCAGTAAAAGAACTGGTGTGATTCTTGCTAGTAACCAGGTTCAGAGTGAATCGGTACAAGACCAACGAAGCAAGGTATTGGCACAAATTGGATAAAATCACGCCCGTCGCTATACTCAATTGCCGTTTCTTTTCAAGCTCGTCCACTAATTGTGCAGGAACGGCAATCAGCCAGGCCCACAGCCTCGAAAACGCCCATTCATGCTCATAGCGGTACCCTCTTGATCCGGTGTCGACAAAATAGACATTGTCCCAAGTTAAAAAATGTTGAAGAATATAATTAATGAGTTTGCCAGGCCAATGAGGAGACGAGAGGGGCAGCATCAAAGATGTCGAAGAATCGTATCTCAAGCATGGGCTCAGGACTGCGATAAATATCACAAGTCGAGATAAAAGGAAAAATTTCCCCAATGTTTTGACATCAGAATTGACACTGCCAGAATAAGTCCCGCTCTTCTGCTCGCTTTTGCTGTCCTGTGCCATCTCTCGCTGCTCTCCATGTAACACGTGTGCAAACCAGAAAGGCGATCAACTGCAATAGTAAGGACAACCAGCTGATCTCATCACCACTAGCGGATTCTGTCTTTCTACGGTCATATTAAAGACAGACAATAAATGTCATGTCATTTAAAAAGGCAAATATCCGGATTCAGCCTAAATCCAAAGGAACAGCATCAGAAAGGGCACCATCTATAAATCCTTTGGCTGGTCCAGTCCCTTCTCGAAGTCATCCTTCTGGCTCATCTGAAAGCAGGGCTTTACAGCCAGCAAGCTCTGAATCGAGTCATAACGATGTTCATCCTTCCACCTCGTCCTCACTGGTTTCTCCTCATCGAACTGTATCCACAGGTACCCAAAGTCTGGATCGGTTGCTGAAACATGGGGGTCTTCCACTGGGAAGTATTCTCCTAATCGAGGAAACAGGTACTACGGACTTTTCCAGTACGCTCAGCCGCTGTTTTGCCGCTCAGGGAATCATCCAGTCAATTCAGTCGGCGAAACTCAATGCTGCTCCAGTCGAGACAATACTGGCTGGTGTTGCCGATCCTCAATGGATCTACAGCCTTCCAAAGCCGAGAATCAGCAAGGAACCTGAGACTTCCAAAGCCTCACGAGGAGAAGATGCTCAACAACTTCGAATAGCCTGGCGATACCAATTGCACGACCAATTAAACCAATCGCGAAAACAATACCCGACTTCTCATAAAAGCGTTGATTATTCGAGTGGCTTTGACTTTACAGATCGCCTCACGGTTCCTCCTGATCAACAGAAACATATACATCAAGTCTTTCCTGGGCCTGGCTTGTACGAGCAAACGCTATCCAAGATAAAGCGACTAGCAACATCATCCAAATCATCCATTATCCGTGTCGTTCTACCCCAGATTCTCCATCCTGCTCTCTATCCTTCATCGTTAATAGACTCTGTTATTCTCTTCTTTGGCGAGCTACGTGAACTCTTCCTGCAGTTTCCTGATCGTATAGTCGTCCTGGCTTCCCTACCCGTCGAATTATATCCGCGCACTCTGGGATTGGTGCGATGGTTGGAGATCTTGTCCAGTGCCGTCGTCCACCTCGATCCATTCAAAGGCATCAGCTCGTCATTACAACATGCCAATACCAAGTGGGCTAATACGCATCCTCAAGGTCTTGTCCATGTCTACAAGTTCCCAATACTCACTGAGCAAGGCTTTATGCTGACCCGCCGGGCAGAAGATGCATTTCGAGTGTCTCGAACCGAGTTTGAGATCGAACCGTGGGGAATCCCGGTCGAGGATGAGCCCGAGAAAGAAGATTCCAAGCAAGCATCGAATCCATTGGATTTCTAATGTTACTACAAGCAAGTCTCAAATGCATTCAAGTCTAATGTTGCTTTGGAATCTATTGGATTATGCTACTTAAAGCAAGTTCCCAATGCAATCAGCTTTTAATGTTACTGTATAATCAGCTGGACTGTCAGTTATTGTATCTTAGCAAAAGTTATCTTAATAGCTCTACTCGCCGCAACAGCAACACAAGCTGATACTATGATTTCCTCTCAAATAAATCGAATGAAACCTGAGTAGTGGTTTCGTATATGTTACCTTTAACGTTTGGAATGGCTTGCTTCTGCCGATAAACCCGATCTGGCATGTGTGTAACTATGCCGCTACTCCCCTTCTCGCTTTCAAGGTTTCACATGGATTAGCTGGCCCAGAAAATACTTTCTCCTCTACTGAAGGCGACCACATGATTCAGATCGGCAAGTCTTTTCCCCCCACCTTGTCATCTACCCCGCGATGAGGTACGGTCTCATGTCATCTGCGGCAACACCTCTATAACAGCACCAGCAAGTCGTGCGAAGAAATAATGGGAAAACTTTCCAGTTAAACATCTCAGTAGCCTTCACATGACCACGCTGACTGAGAAAAGATCGCTCTTGCGAATTGCCTGATTCGTCGGGAAAGAGAATATTTTGTAGGGCCATAACTGATAATCGGGAAAGGGGATCAAATAGCTAAAAATGTTGAAAATTACACGCGTTTTTACTCTTCCACGTAATTCAACTTCCTCTAGTTCTCACCTCTATTGTTCTATTGCCATGTCCTCCCCTATCATGAACCAATACTGTTTTCTGAATCAATGCTCGCTTGCGTACGTCGTCTCATTGTTCGTTGCATGCCGTATCGCTCGTTGTACTAAAGTGTACGACAACCTAAGCGTGGTTTCAGTGAATAACAGCAGGCTTGACTCTTGAAAAGTATTCAATCTGCAATAATAGACTGAAAGACAAGCGGATACAGTCACCCAGATCTACCATGTTTTGTTTTTGCTGCTAAACCCGATAGGACACTTTTGGCCTGTGAGCAAAAGAGAGTGATCAGCTTCTTACTATTGTCCCCCATCAGTTTATCTTAGCCGTCTCAAAGCAGTCTCAACGGCGCCTTCTTGCCGGCTTTCTTTCTTCATGAGCGAGCACTTATTGAGCGAATCGGAGTTGAACACTTTCATTGCCATTGCTGATACTTTCTTCCCGAGAATTGATCCTAGCAAGGAACCCAAGATCAAGTTTCGAGATGAAAATGCGGGGAAGCTAGCTGGAAGATCGCCTTCTGAGGTTCCTCTGTTTGCGCGTGACGTGAATGATGTGTTTGATTTCGCATTAAATAGCCCGTTGGCTAATAAACTGAAGTCTTTACTCTATCTTCTGAGTTGCTCTGGACTGGGTCTACCGTTGACTGGGCACTTTATCCCGTTTGCTCGATTGAATGAGACGCAAAGGGAAACTGTGGTGTTAGGTTGGAAGATGTCGTCAATTCCGCTCTTCAGACAGTTGTATAGGGGTTTCCATTGCTTAATTATCAATCTTTATCTTGGTTCGCAGCCTGAGTACTACGAGGCGATCCAGGTCCCTGAACGAGATCCTCGATAATACGAGAAAGAATTCTACAAGTTTGAAATGATCAACCCAATTGGCTCTAATCCTGAGTATAGTGTGGATGTTGTAGTTATAGGCTCTGGGTCTGGAGGAGGAGTGGTCGCCGACTATCTCTCAGAAAAGGGCTTCTCTGTCTTGGTCTTGGAAAAAGGAAAATATTACCATCAGTCAGAATTCCATATGTCCCCAAGAGAGGCTTCCAACAAATTGATGGACTCCCAGGGCAAGATCTCAACTAGCGACGGCGCCCTGACTTGCTTGGCCGGTTCGACCTTTGGGGGAGGCTCGACGGTGAATTGGTCTGCCTCGCTGGCAACCCCACCAGTAGTCCGTCAGGGATGGGCTCAAGATGGCGTACCATGGTATCTCACCCGGGACTATGATGAGTCGCTGGAATTCGTCATGAAAAAAATGGGTGTAACCTGCCGATATATTGATCATTCATTTACAAACCAGCTGTTGCTCGACGCTGCGGCTAAACTGAACTACCGCCATTCCGAGATTCCCCAAAATGTCGGGAATCAGCCCCACGACTGCGGTTATTGTTCATATGGGTGCGGGGCAGGAATCAAGCAGGGAGGCATGAATTGTTGGCTTATCGATGCGGCTAAAAACGGCTGCCAGTTTATTGACCAGACAAACGCCGACAGAATAGTCCATTCCAACGGTCATGCCTCTCATCTCCTCGCGACCACCAAAGATGGCACTCCATTAACTATTCGCGCCAGGAAATTCGTCGTCTCTGGAGGATCATTGCAATCTCCCCTGCTGTTGAGGCGCTCTCTCTTTTCCAACCCCAATATAGGAAAACATCTACATCTCCATCCCGCCCTCTGCATGGCAGGCTCGTTTGGAGGCGTCGAAGTCAACGCCCATACAAAAGCAATCATGACTGCGCTAATCTCTGAATTCGATAATATCCATGGAAATGGTTATGGCGTCCGTCTCGAGGCCCTCTTTCATTCTCCAACTCTGGCTCCAGCCTTAATGCCGTGGTACTCTGGAAACTCCTTCCGAGATCTCCTGAGCCGGTACAACAACTTGGCCTTTGTCTTAGTCATCGCCAGAGATATGTCTCAAGGATCTGTGATCGAAGACAAAGACCGGCCAGGGAAGCCAATTGTCGACTATAAGGTGAATTCTCTAGACACTCAGTCTCTACTCGAAGGATCCATAGCTGCTTCGAACGTCCTCTATATCTCTGGTGTCGAGGAGATTCTCCCCGTTAATGACCAAATGCCTTGTTTTAAATCGTCAAAGCCCAAAGATGAAAGATCCTTGGATGACCATGACTATAAAGAATGGATCTCACAGGTAAGAAAAGCAGGAATGCCGTATTATACTGCTCAATTCGGATCTGCTCATCAACTCTCCTCCTGTCGCATGGGCTCCTCTCCCGCCAATTCTTCTTGCAGACCCGATGGTCGCCTATGGGAGTGTGATAATGTCTACGTAGCGGATGCGAGCGCCCTACCAAGCGCAAGTGGAGTCAACCCCATGGTAAGTACAATGGCCTCTGCGCACGTGATCGCCAAGAAACTCCGTCGTAAAGATGAGCTTCCGCGATTATAACAAATGAGGCGCTTCAATGCTTTTTGCTGGGAAGCTCTTAATGATGCGTGTCATACAATGGATTACTATGGCCCTCGGCTAGAGAATGTGTATTTAGGTGATGTTATGTAAGAAATGAGCGCATCTGGTGACAAGATGCTACAAAGATAGCAGAACCCATGTATTTCTATTGTTAACTCTCGATTTAAAGTAATTTCATCAATGAGACTAAGAACTAAGTAAAATACGTATTATCTATTGTGTCACTGTCAGTCTATAAGACCTAGACGACTGATTGAGCACTATTCAAGCCGTAAACAGATCCTGAACCGTTGACGATGTCTGGGTTGGTGTCATTGTGACTACTTTCATAAGTCCGCGGCTTTTTCTCACCAAGATCGCATTCCATTTTGCTAGAAGCAATATGGGAGGCCTGATGTTGAAAGGTTGGGTTGGCTCCAGGGATGGAAGAAAAATTCAAATCAGGGTAAGCTTCCATAAAATCAGGCTCTCCACTGCGATATAAGGGCATATTGAGGCCAAAAGAGCGGCTAGCGTTGTATTTGTTGTTGGCTTCGGTCTGCAATGACGGCGGAAAGTGTTGTGCATACGCATTGATGGTCTTATCAAAATGCAGAGGCCAATCCGACAATGCAGACACATCTGTGTTTGCGAATATAGAAGTTTCCAAAGTTCCAGTGTTGTTGAAGTATGCATCGAACTTGCCATCATCCGTCCAAGACATCTGATCGGATCCTGAAACCTTGAAGCTCTCAAACGGACAGTCGCTTGGAGGTCGATTGCCATCAGAGCTCTTGATATCGCTGGGATTCTTCTGACTTCCAGAATCCTGTCCGAGACGGTCGTAGAGATAGCAAACTTCTTGGGTGGCTTTCGCCAACCGGCCTACCATCTCGCAGAGCCGCGTCCGCTCGCAGAGTCGATTGACGAGAAATTTAGATTTGGAAAGAGCATCACTATGTGAGCGAGAATCCATAGACGGCCAAGTTGAAATGTATCGCAGCATTGTCGCGGCCGCCGAGATCGCGTAACAGGCAAAAGGACTATCTAGAGGAATTCCAGCATGATCCAGAGCAGATACAATCTCGTATATCTTCTCAGCTGAGCCGAACAAAATATTTGCGCTTCTTTTCCACCAGTCCTTAGGCGCCGGGGGTAGCTCAGGAGGCTTAAGAGGTCCTTGGAAAGAAGAGGCTCCTTTGGGCAAAAATGGCAAATACTCGCGATTAAGAATGATGTGCGTGAGATTCAGAATTAAATGCACAAGTGCAAATGTTTCTCCGGATCGTCTCGCAACAAAAACCTCAAGGTTATAAGAGTTAAAGACGATCGAAGGGTGCAACAGGGCATGGTCCCATGTCATTGTCAGCTGGAAAACTTGATTCCACAAGCCCTTCTCCTCCCAGGGTGGAGTGAGATCTTTGCGACGCGATACAGTGTTTGTCCACCAAGATATCGTTCCCCAGAGGTCGATGAGCTTGATGATAGATGAGCATCCAACCAGCTTATGGACATCAGGAGACACATTGAAGTCGACCTCAGGTCCCTGCCACTCGCCCATATTGGACATACAGCATTCACGATCGCCAACGAGCTCGAAGGCATCAGAGATAGACATTGCCGCCGGTTTCCATGCGTCTTCTTGATCCTTGTGTGCGCCTATTTTGTGCGTGTGAATAGCTTGGTTGAATTCTTCGCTGGAGCATGGGAAATCGACAAATTTCAGCAAATCTTTGATCTTGACAGCCTGCTGAACATTGCGACTGGAGCTGACAATCCTGTCCATCGTGTAGCAAGTCCATAGAGTTCGTTTGAATGTCTCATCTGCCAGAAAGAATGTCGGATCTGTCCAATGATAATTGGCCATCCTTATTCTGTTGGCATGAAGGGCGCGATTTAGACCCCCACAGAGCAAAGCCTGACACATTCGTACTGCCAAACCAACAAAGATCCATGCTTTGAACTCTCGTCCCTGGTTCCATTGATGCAGTCCTAGAATCAAGAGAATTTGGATCGTATTAATGCAAGGCTGTTCAATGGCTCTTTGAAAAATACCACGCAAGACATAATTGAGGACCTTTTCAGAGGAGTTTGGGCCTAAATACCAATCCGCTTCAGGAAGATGGTTGATCACCAACACCATACAAGCATGCAGCTTGAGTGAATCAATCTCGCCCATTTCCACGGTACTTATTAGCGTGGGCTCCTTGAAAAAACAGCATTCTTGATATTGGCGACAAAAGATCCGACAGCCTTGGATGATCAACTTCTTTGGTAAATGATAAAGAAGACCCTGATTGGCGGCAAAAGTGTCGTAAAGATGGCTCGAACAATCCATCTCATTAGAGAAGACTGTTGAAATTTCTCTAGTAATCGGAGAAGCAACACGAGAGGAATCTGGGTAAAAAGAACCAAAAGAATGAGATTTTTTCTTTTTATGACTATGTCGTATACATTTTGATCCTGAATTAAGTTTAGCATGTCCCTTTCCAGATCGAGTCTGCTTACCATCCGGTCTTTCTTTGTTCTCCGACGATTTTTCACCCTTATCTTCCTCCATGTTTGCATTATTCATCCTTTTGAGCGCCCTTAGTTCCAGCTGTCGTTTGGTATCAGCACTTAGAGCCTTTCTCCCTAAATAAGGCAGCGTGATCTCTGTGCATTCCCTTCCAGCAGCTAAGCAAGATCGACAAGGTGGTGTCCCATCATTAATACATTTCACTTTGGAGCGTCTAGAAACAATATTAGGGGTTTATAAGCTAGCGTCTCATACCTGCACCATGCACAAGCTAGAGTCACTCTCATTATCAAAAAACAACAAGGGTGGTATTATAAGCATGACAGAGCAAACGCATAAACCTTTTCAACTAGATTAAAGTCCTATAGCCAGAATGATAGCAATCGGGGTATTGTTCGCTGCGACTTTGATCTATATATAACACAAGAAAAAAGGGGGCGTGGTCGGTGAGAAGGAAAGGCGATATCCGCACCACCGCAGTAGAGATCCATTCTCTATAGTTACTGCGGGAAGGCACTATCATATCTGGAAAGGACACACGCCATTTTGGCCTCATATCTATCACCTAGTGGTGAATGACTGCAAAATTCATCATTTTACATTCAAACCACTCAAATAATCGACTTTATTTGTTCTCTGCTTTAATAAAGGAGCTGAGATTGATTTATTCTAATCTTTCATCATCATTTCGCTCGATATCTTCCTCTCTAATAAGGTTTAGTCTTTGATCACCCGCATGCCCAGACTTAGAGCCGTCTCATAGATATGACGAAAAATGACGATTTCGGAGTTACCTCGAAAAGAACGTCTGACAGGTAGAAAAGTACTGAGTTTCAAGCCACGGTGGATCAATCACACATAACGTCAGTTGGGTATCACATATCCTGGCAAGTCCCTGGCCATTCTAGACACATGGAAGACTGTGGTGCGTCTAAATGTTGCTAAGAACATGCTCTCGAGAAGTATATCATTACGTTGATATTCGAAAAAAAATGTAAAGCATAAACCCCTCAGCTGTCATAGAGAGAGTCTGGCGTGTGCCCACACTCGAAAAGGGTTAGAATAACCGTAGTCTAAGTTAAATTATCCATAATGGTAATAATAGTCCTAAGGACACAGCCATCGATCATCTTATGGGGAATCTTTCACGGTTCACCCGCACGTCATTCGAGTCTGCATGGTTCTTATCTGATTTAATAGCACTCTAGAACGTCTCAGTGCCTCAATGATCTTTTAAGCTTTTAATGATATTCTCATCATCATCGCGCTGCTTTAACTTTCCCTTTCTCAGATAGCAATCAGAGATGTATGTCGGGATATCACTTTCGCGCTCTCTTTTCTGTAGAATAAGTTCCCCGTCCCGTTCATTTTCGCATGATTTTTTGAACCCGTGCCATGATCGGAGCAAGCAATGACCATGATCGGTCTGGGCTTCTACTTGTGCCTTTCTGTAGTTCGTGGTATATGATATCTTTATCAGCTCATCTAGAGTCTTTTCATCTGATTGTAATCACAGCTTCGTCTACTCAATTTGCGAGCTTAATCTCAGGCAGCCAGTGTCTGTGATCTCTGCGATCAAGACGTCGTTGCTATGCCACAATGTCTACTTCATCACTTCGATGGTAAGCATCCAGTACCGACTAGAGAGACCTAATCCCAGGGAAAACGAAAGAAGTCGACTAGGAAACCGGCCTCAAGGAGACGGGAGGCGTTAGCGACCACTTTTACATGCTTATTCTGCAACCACGAAAAGGCAGTCTCTTGCGTGATTGACAAAAAGTCTGGAATCGGATTTTTATCTTGCAAAGTCTGTGGGCAAAACTTCCAGAGCCCTATCAATGCTCTATCTGCCCCAGTCGATGTTTACTCCGAGTGGGTCGATGCTTGTGAAGCCGTCCAAGATGTGGATCGGACAAAGCCTGATGAAGCTCAAGTTCTGGATGACGGTGAATAAGGTACCTCAGTTTATATGAGACATTTTGGTATTCCTGTTACGTATATCTATCAACATGTATTTATAAGACTATCGACGGTGGTTCAGTTATTTATGCTCTTCTTCCCATCTCTTATAGAATTCTAGACAGCCTTCGTTCGCAACGGCCGCCTTGCTCTTCAATGCCATCTCACACAATATCTGCTTGACAACCTTCTCCGTTTTCTTGCCATTGGCAGTATACGGGATTTCGGGAGTGATGCTGATGAAAGCGGGGACATGTCTAGCACTCAATTGCTCCCGAATCGTCTTTCGGATCTCGCCCTCCAACTTGGCCCACTCAGCTTGATCAGCGAGCGCAGGAGAATCGGCAGGAAGCTTCACGAAAAGGACGACGCTTTCATCAAGGTCTTGAGGCCGCCTGCGACCTACGCACAGGGCGTCGTCAATTTCTTTGGGAAAGTGTTTAGCAAGCACGTTGTAGATCTCGCTCGATCCAAATCGGACTCCAGCTGGTTTCAAAACTCCATCGGAGCGTCCCAGCATGATCAATCCTTTGGTCGAGGGGTCTTCTCGTACATAGTCGCCGTGATGCCACACTCCTGGGAAAACGTCAAAGTAGCTAGCTTCGTATCGGGAAGACTTGGGATCAATGGTACCCGTTCTCGAGTCGAAAAATCCTACAGGCATACAGGGGAAAACCTTGGTACACACCAAGTCCCCGGCCTCTCCAGTCGCTTCGACGTTTTTCCCCTCGTCGTCCCAGATCTCCACAGCCATGCCTAGACCTTTACACTGGATCTCGCCGACGTGAACGGGAAGGATGGTCGAGGGAGCGCCGAAAAGGGACAGAATATCGGTTCCTCCAGTGATCGATCCAAGGAGGACATTGTCGAAAACAGAATAGACGTATTCGAAAGTAGATGGAGGAAGAACACTTCCGGTCGAAGTAATAGCTCGGAGTCGCTTGAGCGGATATTTCTCTCGGGGCTTGGCATTATGCTGTTCAAGTAAAGTCAAATACTTGGCCGAAGTTCCAAATATCGTCACGCCGACCTCATCTGCGAGCTTCCACAGCGAGTCATCTCCGATTGGGCGGAAAGGAGACCCGTCGTAGAGAACCAAAGTAGCTCCAGATGCAAGACCAGAAATAAGCCATTGCCACATCATCCATGAACAGGTGGTATATTGGAAGAAAACGTCGTTGGCATCGATGTCGAGATGCAGCCGATGCTCTTTCTTATGTTGGATAAGGGTCCCGCCTTGACCGTGAACAATGCACTTTGGTTCTCCGGTTGTACCCGAAGAATAGACGATAAAGAGTGGATGGTCAAAGGGCAGCTGAGTGAACTCCAATTTTGCTCCCTGGAAGGACGATACCAGAGACTTCCAAAAATGAAACTTGCCTTGCTTGGGTGTCAGGGTCACTACTTCGTCCTGAGTGAGCTGAGGAGCGTCGACGGCTTCAACGTAAACCACATGCTCAAGGGAAGACAACCCCGCGACTATATCTCGAACCCGCCCATAAGCGATATGGGCTCTGCCATTATAGACAGCTGCGTTATCACAAAGCAGGATTTTGGGGTTGATTTGTCCCAGTCGAGCAATGACAGCCTCGGGGCCAATTTCAGAGGATGTCGAACTCCACACGGCGCCCAGAGATGAAACGGCCAACAAACAAATAAGCGTAGAAACGTTATTGTTGACAAATGCTCCTACTGTGTCTCCTTTTTCAATTCCTAGAGACTTGAATGCAGCTGTCGTTGCAGCAACTCTATCTCGAAGTTCGGCCCAAGTGATCTTGTCATAGCCAAACTCATTCGCTGCTATAATTGCAATTGCAGACGGGTCGGGGCTGGGCTGAGGAAATAAGAGATTCTCTGCATACGACAATCGGGCTCCCGAGAAAAAGGGTGGTTTGGGAAACATTGGAGCCTTTTCATCGACCACCTAGCCATTAATCAACCCGGTTATCCAAGACACGTACCTGAGTGAAGGGGTCAGAATATACGACATCGGTAAATTTCCATACGCCTTCCCAGAACTGCGATAGATTTGCGATTGACCAGCGGTGAAGATCAAAGTAAGAGTCTTTGCTGTTAGTCAAGGTCTGCGCGAGCACCTTACTGAAAGGACCACCGCCGTATTCCTTTCCAACGTATTCCATGAATTTGCTTATGTACGTATCCTCTTTATCTGGATTATCCCACAAACATTTTCCGAGCTGAACCATGGTCGAGCCGATTAGTGGACAGGTCTTAAACGGCCATGCCCGATACTTATACCTGGATCACAACCGTGCGGGGAAGCGATGGCCCACTCTACTGTAGAACGAGATCTGAGGTAATTACTTGCAAGTGACGTCTTATCAATTTCTATTTTTTTTATTTGTTATTTTGTATCCGGTTTATCGTGGGACTTTTGGCGAGATGACTTGCTCGATTCCGGATCATCTCCGTTACAGCCTCAGATCAGAAGGACGCTCGACTATACAACCCGCGCCAATGCCGAAATTAGAGACGATCATTATCGCCTGTTCTCAACAAATTCCAATCATCCTGATACGATCGCTCGCAAGCTGTGTTACAAGTCCTCTAGCTCCTGGGATACAAGCTCTCCGCATCGATCTTATCACATCGTGGTTGCTCTGTAGATATTGCTTCCAATCGCCGGACTACTTGACGACGCTAGATTCGCAACTGCCCAGTGAAATTCACTATTTTAATGCGCGTCAGCGTTTCTAGCAGGTAGAGTAATCACTTCAATATTAGATAGTCTGATGCATCTACTTTCGAGACTATATCCACCCAAGGTCCCTTGCGAACTGAACGTATGATGAAGATCATTCAGGAGGTTCATCGTTAACGCCATCCAATAGAGAGCATTTGCCAGAAGTAGATCATGTTATAAGACCCATAAAGATATAGTCAGCCAACTATGATCTGCCCATCTACCCCACACGCAGCTAAGTCATGGAGCTCTTGAGGATGACTTGGATGATATTCAGATATCTGAGGTGTTGTTATCTGGTCAATTATATGCAGTATCATATAAACCTAGCAGGCATTCCATTTATTCTTTCACCAGACTATCATAGTCAGATCCGTCTAAATCTCAGATATTCTATTACTCAAAACATGCCAATGTCTATTGATTCTACCTCAATGTTGGTATAAGTGAGATCATAAACCATTATGTTTCATTAGTAAGCGAACTCACGAATTAAACTATCTATGTTTAGTCCGTAAAAGAAAGCGATGATCCTTCTTCCCAGCAAACTCTCCATTACACGGAGCATAGATTGACTGTACATTGCAGCAACGATCAACAAGCAGTGAATGAATATCCAGAACTAGCATACCTAGCAATAAGTCGAATTGCGTCTGCCTTTCTAACCAGACTGTGCAGTGTCACGTTTCGTGTCCAGTTCGTTACATCGTCGTCAATAAGTGTGCTGCTCAACAACCAGCTGTCTTTGGAACCTGAAGAACGATAGTTAAAATGACTCCTCCTCCCCGTGCTAGAAAGATCGTTGTAGTAGGATCGCGTTCAGTTGGTGCGAGAATGGGGAAATTGACTTCTAATGCCTTAGGGAAATCATCGGTGACGGTCCAGTTTGTGGAAGAGCATTTTGTCGAAAGCTACTACCCTACGATTGAGAACCAGTTCTCAAAGACAATTCGGTATAAGGGAGTTGATTACAACACTGAGATTCTTGATACTGCTGGCCAGGTAGATGAAGACCCTTGGAAATCACGCCGCTAACCATGCAGGATGAATTCAGTATAATGAATCAGAAATATTCAATCGGTGTGCATGGCTACCTCTTGATGTACTCCGTGGCTTCCAAATCGTCTTTCGAAATGGTCAAAATCATCCGTGACAAGATCTTGAACACGACTGTAAGAATAGCTTGTGCTCTAGGCTGACTAAAAGGGCACTGATTCCATTCCCATGGTCTTGGTTGGAAACAAGATTGATCTGGTAAACCAGAGGTTCGTACCTTTATATGGATGATGCTGACTCTAGGGTTATTTCCACCGAGGAAGGTCGGACTCTTGCCCAAGAATGGGGATGTCCGTTTGTTGAGACCAGCGCTCGGCATGATGAAAATGTCTCCAAAGCCTTTGAGCTGCTTATTGCTGAAATCGAAAAGGCTCAGAACCCACAGGCCGGAGAGGCAAAGAACTGCATCATTATGTAGTCAGTGATGATATTCTGGGAGGTTTGCAACGCATTCTGATTGTATTTATATATGCTCTACTTTCTGAATTCCATATCCAATGCACTCTAGCAGGTATCTCTGGACGTCCATCTAGCTACTACCAAACACAGTCACTCAGCATCATAAAGTCTAACTTGATAATTACGGTTGTCAATGAACTTTTTTTGGCGTCAAGAAACTCTTCATATAGATCATATCTTGTGTGAGATAGTCATGAGTCAGGGGTGAGTTCTTCTTACCACCACCTGATCATGGTGACGGTCTCACCTTCTCACATCCGCCTTCAACCAATGGTCATTTTCGCCTACACGTTCAAACGCCCGTAGAACCTTACATTCACAAGCATGGACATCGAGATCAAACGGAAATTTCAGCTCATCAAAACAACCGGATGCAATGGTGGTTGAGCGCTGGCGATGATTCTTGCTTCGTGTCACCCACCCCACTCCATGAGCAAAAGGGCAGCCAATGAACCAGCACCATCAGACGCAGGTTCTCCTATCAAGGTCGCTCGCATTTCTGATGTGTCGAGCAAAGCCGACTCTGCATCATCAGTAAGTCGACCTGCGACCCCCATTAGCTCCGCTATCGGTGTGGTGCGTGGTCGTCCAGACAGACCAGCTTCTTCGCCCGGATCAGCGCCAAAGCGCAAGTATTTCGGATGTAGTTTCGTCAAGACTGATTATGTTATCTTGGATCGCCTTGGAAAGGGAACTTTTGGGTATGGTTTGGATCCATATTTTTGACTGACAATCATAGCGAGGTCCATAAAGCCCGAAATAAGAAAACGGGGCAAATAGTGGCATTGAAGAAGATTTTAATGCACCGAGAAAAAGAAGGAGTATGAACAATGTATTGATTTTTCTTACTTTAGTTTCCCATTACAGCTTTACGAGAAATCAAAATCTTAAAAGGGCTGTCGCATCAGAATATCATTCCCTTGATCGATATGTCAGTTGAAAGAAGTAAGAATAGCCATGAATTAGTCGTCTGACCCTCCAGGTGATAAGAATAGCCGAGTCAAAGGCTCTGTCTCAATGGTCACTCCTTATATGGATCACGATCTGACAGGTTTACTGGAAAACCCCTCAATTCAATTTACCGTTCCTCAAATAAAGTGTTATATGATTCAAATGTTGGAAGGTGTCAAGTATCTACATTCTAGCCATATCCTTCATCGAGATATGAAAGCTTCCAACATTCTAGTGGACAACGAAGGAATCTTGAAAATCGCTGATTTCGGCCTCGCTCGTCGGTTTGAGGAAGATCCTCCCAAGCCTGGGCCGAATGGTGCTGGAGTGGCCCGTCGCGATTACACGAATTGTGTTGTGACTCGATGGTACAGGGCTCCTGAACTGCTATTGGGAGAAAAGAGGTATACGACATCCATAGACATGTGGGGTGTAGGGTAAGTCGAGACAGCACGTCAGCCTGGCTAATTTTTTTAGCTGCATTTTTGCAGAGATGTACCGGCATCGGCCTATCCTCATGGGCACGTCTGACCTCGATCAAGTTCATAAGATATTCGAGCTTTGCGGGACCCCTACTGAGAAGACAATGCCGGGCTGGAATAGGTTGAAGCAGACCTCGGAACTCCCTCCCATGGCTACTTATGCCCGCACTCTTGAAAAGCAGTATGCGGATCTAGGTCCTACCGGCGTCTCTCTCTTATCTGCTCTCCTTCGTCTTGACCCACTTTCTCGATACACTGCCACGTATGCTCTCGAACATCCTTTCTTTGAAGAAGATCCCAAGCCGTGTGCCCCTGACAGTCTACCAAAATTTGAGTCATCTCACGAGCTTGACAGAGAGCGCTTCCGTGAACAAAGAAAACGAATGGAAGCCTCTGCTCCTCCCCCTCCCCCTGAAAACCAAGCTCACCCTCATTCTCACAGACCTCTCGACAACAACCAGCGGACTTCATTCTCAAGAAATAATGATTCAAGGTATGTCCCGAATCGAAACGGTCCAGGAGGAAGCCATAGATCAAGTTGGATGAATCAGACCGCCCGCTCTCAACCCCATTCGGGGCAGTGGAATAGAAGAGGTGACCAAGGTGGCCAAGGGGGTCGACAGTATGGACAGTACGGTCGCGGATATAATCAGACGAGTTTCACAGACGCAGGAGATACTCAGCAGCCGAGGTATAATCATAAAGGGGAGGCATCAGATAACTACTCGAGTCGTCAGTCGGACGAGTCAGGTGCTGGTGAGAGTATTATCCCTACGAATCCATCATCTCTTCCTATTTCTAGCCGGTTCCACCCTCATTCTCGTCCAGACTCTCCGCCCCGCCGCTGGGACAGATACAGCAACAGCAACAATGGCTATCCGCGGTCAAATCCTCCTCACAGTGAAGCTGATCGTCCTCCAGGTTACAAAAACTCCCAAGATCTGCCTGAACGGGCTGATTTCCGCAGTCGAGGGCCCCATTACCGCAGTGGCTCTGACCGAGATCATGAAAGTTTTGGTCGAGAGCGGCGGCAATACATCCCCTCGGGAATAAGCTACGATGAGCCTGGACATTACGACCAGCCTCGTTCTAATAACGACAGACATCCATCGACGTATCGGAGAGGCCCAGAAAGCCGATCAAATGGGCCACCAGGACGCGCTCAAGGTCAACAAAAAATGAGAGACCGGTCACATGACCAACACTCGCGGAAGGACGTGCCTGAAGCGCAAGATCGGCGGGCAAATCCCGATCCACACAAAACTAAGGATGATAATCCCAGTGTAAATGAATGATAGAAGTACTAATGGTCAATATAGCTGGAACGTAAGCTCTTACGCCAAGGCCCGCGGAGAGTGATCCGATCTAATGAGTCAGCCGGTAACATCGTGTAACACCTTCCCTGGCAGCAGGGAATAATAAATTTCTCGAACGACAGATCGACCTCTTCATCGGCCAAATTGAGCAGAAGACCGTCATAATCGATTCTAAGGGCTTTCACTGTAGATCTCGTGGGCATTAGCAGATCTGAGTTTGGGCAACGTGGAGAAACGATGACTTTAAAGCCAGGACTGGAAGGTTCTACTGCCTCATTAAGCAGTTTAGCGGGACGACCATGGGTGATCCAAAAGTTTGGTGGAACTAGTGTGGGGAAGTTTCCTGTTAATATTGCTGAGGACATTGTGAGGTGAGATTAGAAAGACTCGCGGGCTTGACAGAACGGCGCTAAGATCTAGGTCGTATCTCAAAACGAACCGAGTTGCAATTGTATGCTCGGCGCGATCATCAGATACCAAGGCGGCAGGGACAACTAATAGGTGAGCGGATGACTTGGCGATGATGTTAATCATAGGCTTCTCAAGGCTGCAGATCTTGCTTTAAATGGGGAAGAAGACGAGTACAAGGATGTTGTGGAAACTATAAAACTTGATCATATTAAGGAATCGCGGCGGCTCATAGATGATGAAGCTATTCTCAATGAGTTGATTAAGGCAATTGAGGATGAATGCGAGCTTTTAACGAAATTCCTTGGTGCAGCCCAGGTTAGTAATGGCGGCTAGGAGACTGTCTAACGGTTCAGATCATCGATGAAATCAGCCCACGAACTCGTGATACCATTATGGGTGCGGGAGAACGGTTGAGTTGTCTATTCATGGCTGCTCTGCTGAACAACCGGGGCATTCCCGCTCAATACGTCGGGCTGGAATCAGTTATTCCATTTAATTATGCAACGCCAGATGGACTGAATCAGCCATTTTACAACTTTGTTTCCAAAAAGATTGGCGAAGAAATAGAGGCTTGTGGTGACAAAGTACCTGTCCTGACTGGGTTCTTTGGGTACGTTCCGGGAGGCCTCTTATCTTCGGTCGGTCGGGGATATACTGACTTGTGTGCTGCCCTGGCTGCAGTTGGAATCGGGGCCTCTGAACTACAGGTGTGGAAAGAGGTCGATGGTATCTTCACCGCGGATCCTCGAAAAGTCCCTACTGCCCGTCTAGTACCAATGATTACGCCTGAGGAAGCGTCCGAACTGACTTACTATGGTTCTGAAGTTATTCATCCCTTCACCATGTCTCAGGTGATCCAGGCCCAGATTCCCATTCGAATCAAAAATGTGGAGAATCCAAAAGGCAATGGCACGGTAATTTATCCAGACAACGCAGCAGTGAGAGGAGAACAAACCCCCCCTCATCCTCCTCTAGCTTTATCTCAGATTCCGGCCACATCACTGCTGGCCGCTACCAAACGTATAAAGATGCCCACAGCGGTGACCACCAAGGAGGACATCATTGTTCTTAATATCTACTCCAACAAGAGAACCCAAGCTCACGGTTTCTTGGCCAATATCTTTGCTATTTTGGATCGGAATCGTGTCATTGTCGATCTCATCTCAACGTCCGAAGTCCACGTCTCTATGGCCTTGCACTCGGACATGTCGAACCGGAACTTGACCGAAGCTGTACAAGAATTACGAAAGTACGGCACAGTCGATATCCTCAGAGGAATGACTATAGTCAGCTTGGTTGGTAAGGACATGGATCATTTGGTTGGAATCGCTGGCAAGATGTTTTCCACCCTAGGCAACGCTGGGGTCAATATCGAGATGATCAGCCAAGGAGCAAACGAAATCAATATCTCGTGTGTTGTCCAGACCAAAGATTCTCTCAAGGCCTTGAACGTTCTGCATCAGCATCTGCTGACTCTTCCTCAATAAGAGAAAAAGCTCTAAGAAAAGGACCCTGTTTTGTAATTGTAAAGACTAATTCTAAAAGAAGCAAATGTATAAGTTACGACAGGAGATTACATAGTCCATCCATTAATCTATTTCATTCCCTTGCTAACACTAGACAAGTCTATAGTGTTAGTCATCTTCAACCTCGCCGTTCATACTGGCTAACTCCTTCTTCTTCTCCTTCCATGTCTTCTAGATTATCTTGTTGATTGATACGTCGCAGCACGTCCCGCTTCGAGGTCTCCTGGATCTCTCCTGCAATCATAAGCTCGTCCAGAATATAATATGCTTTTTGGAAATTGAAAATGATATCTAATTCACACACCTGCCGTTAGCTCTCCAGCCGGTCCGAATCATACGTTTCCAAAGTATTTATCCATTTGCTCCACATATCGATGGATGATCTCGAGCACGAGAAGCTCATTGTCATCGGCATCGACTCCAGCAACGAAAAATAACGAAGCATATCGCCGATAAACCACTTTCGTGTCTATTTAACTTAGTCATGGCCTGTGACTTCCCCACCTTTATACTCGATAAAATTGCACATCTTTGTCCGTCGCCCTAAAACCAACGTAGTGACCTCCTTGACAATCTTGTTCTTGTCCTTCTGTGCTAGCGTCAAGAACCATTTCGCTAGCCTCACTTTACCCTGACGAGAAAGTAAAATGATGTATTGGACAGACATGATATAACTTGGCTTTGCCGGTGAGCGAGCCTGATTGACAACCGTTCCCTTCCTTCTACGCACCCTTTCTAAATCGCTTGAGCGCTACTCGTTTCTACAATCGACCCAACTTAATTCTCCATGCATCTTTCTGATGCATAGAACAGGCGCTTCTGACCAGAAATAAGGCCACAATTATATCAGTAGCTTTTCCTAGCCTTTTCCTGGTAAGCCAGTATGACAATTCTGCCACTGCTACTTCTTTACCGTTTGTGGCAGGAAGGACTTATCCTTCTATAATTACGCTCTACTGTAGCAGTATTGTTGATTTAATCTCGTATATAACTATGGTCACGCTTGATTCTATTATGATGTGCGGTTGCACTGTAGGATTTTGTGGTGCTCTTTTTGATCTCGTTCCCACCTAGAAGGTCAGATAAGTTGCACGCATTAGAACCTGCTCATCCACAACGGATGACAAAAAAAAAGCGCCCACAAAGGGGCTCGAACCCTTGACATTCTGGTGGCTCCCCTGTCCAAGCGAACATGGGTAAAAGCCAGACGCTCTAGCCAACTGAGCTATGCGGGCAGAAAGGAAAAAGAAGCGCCCACAAAGGGGCTCGAACCCTTGACATTCTGGTGGCTCCCCTATCCTTCGGATGTGGGTAAAAGCCAGACGCTCTAGCCAACTGAGCTATGCGGGCAGACGCTTCGGGGGAGAGCAACCATTTGCTTGTCACATGTAAAGTAACTTATGTAATCCAAACCTATACAATAAAGAGAAAATGCAAAGAAAGTTCTCACCGCTAATAATGAGCGTATTTCCCTTATAAGTTCATCCTCTACACAGAACTAAAGATGCTGTCTTTCGTTTAATTCTTGGCAGCGTTCTGGACTACCTTTTTTCGTGTATGCGTCCGCGTCGTCTCAGCGTGGAACGAAATAGTCAAAATCATGAGCGATTGAAATACAGATAGTGTACTCAAGATGCCCGTTTTATTGGTATCTCTGTATACCTTAATTAGACTAATAGTCATTTATTCTTGGCGAAGTCCTTTTTTGTCACCAGCTTGACCAACGCAGTAGATTCAAGGGCCCTCGATACTATTCATAGAGAGAACAATATATCTTCATGTCAAAAGAACTTCTACGATACCCAACAGGATTCAGCGAATGCCAACTATACAGTAATATGACTGGTAAGAGGCTGGAGTAACATCCAGAAAGACGGGAGGGTATATTCATCTAATGATACATATTGACTCCAAGCTTCATGGATTTTTTAGTTTAGGCAGATTAGTACACAATCTTAGCGCGAGCCTCAAGTTTGAAAACAGAGAACAGGGGAGTCAAAGAAGTCAAAGAATAGCTTTGAAGATACTCTAATGGCATAATAGAGGTAGCAAAGAAACAATAGCTAAAACGTAAGAATAAGAATAAAGGTTAAATTAAGTCGATCCTCAGTGTGCATGATTACCCGCGCAGTCGTTATGCCAGCCCAGAAATAGTGCCCAAAAACGACACGACCACATATCTATTTACCACTAGTTACACTCAATCTTTGCTGAACACGGAAAGCTTCTCCTGTACGGTAGATATCCAGAAGTAAATCAGATTGGAACTACCTATACGGCGCCAAGACAAGCGTGATGGGCGAATGTGCCAAGATGATGATATAGGAATACGGGAGAGGGGGGCTGGTAAAGGAGGCTGGTCCGGCACCATGCCCGTTTCCAAAAAATGAGTAAGGACCAAAAATGAACTAGTCTCAAGTTGTCTCCGTAGGCTTCTCGATGTATGACATAGTACTGCAAAACACGAATCGGCAACCGAGTTGATCGGCTGCCTTGGCTGTCATGGATGGAGCTAGATCACTTCATAAGCAAAACGCAAGCAAAGGCACAAACAATTAGTCAAAGATACGAGCGAGTAGATCATACAGGGAAGAGATACCGATATTATATATTAACAGACCATTTTAACGAGACGCAGTATTGGACGGAGGATAACAGATATTATTGCACGACACCAATGTCAGAACATAGAAACGTTTCTCATTTCATTTGATTTTTTTTTGCATTCTTTTTCTTGTTTCTTTTCCATTTTTATTACTCACGATGTTGTATTGCCAATCAGAAGTCAGAAATAGTACAAAGTCAAGGTTTCCAAGCCGGCATAGAGACAGGAATAGAGAGTGAATGTAGCCTAATTAGAACATTTGACGCCGAAAATCAAAGATAACGGTCAAGATAGAAAAATTAAACAAGCTCTGATACACAAGAAACGGCCAGGAAACATGCAAAACATTATCTTCATTTGGGAGAAACGGAACGACCACAATGTGATTAGAAATTCGCAGCAATTCCACTTGGCCTTATTCTGGGGGAATCGAGTAACATCGAGGAATGATTCTCTTGGATCGGGGGTAGAGGAGCAGAAGGTGAGGTGGCAGAAGGTAGAGAAGATCTTGAGGAAGGAGCGTCAGTTGAATCCCCAGGAGAACGATTATCTCTTCCAGGAGAGCCAGAGCTCAGTGCAGAGCCATTCGCAGCAGAATCGGCACGAGCATTTGTTGCTCTCCATCCACGATATCCTTCTTCTCCCGAGACATCGTCCGGGCTATTAATGGTTGCACCGCCTCCTGAAGGACTCGAAGGACCAGACCCAATGAATTCATCGAGATTCTCTTGAAGAGCTTCCTTTTCGGATCTTTGACGCTTTCTCCTCCTGAGAAAGAAAAAGAGAGCAAGTGCAACTATGGCTATAGTTCCCACAGGAACTACAACAGACACGGCAATGATACCTCCCGTCGATAAGCCGCTGGACTTGTTTGACGAGTGAGGGGCGATCGAGGGATCTTCTGTACTGACGGCCTGGGTCGTTGAAGTGACTCCCGAATTAGAAGTGACACTGGTGAGTACTATGGTAGTAGGAGCACTACTTTCAGTGATCGTGACCATAAAGGTCGATTCGGCATTGCCCGCGTCACTTTCAATTACCGTGGTCTCTGTTGGTAATGGAGAGGAAACAATGGTTGTGACAAACGCATCCGAGCTGGTTTCTTGAGCGCTTGAAAAAGGTGAAGTTGTTGTGAAAGCAGGCGAAGTCGAAGGTAAGGCAGAGGAGAACGGGGCTGAGGAAGTTAAGGTCGAAGAAGAGAAAACATGAGAAGGAAAGACAGATGTGGAAGGGAACCAGAGAGACGATGAAAAACCCGAAGAAGTCGAGTTAGCTACCGGATCGAAATCCATGACATAAAATTAATCTTTACCCCGCGGCAGGACGACTTGCAAAAAAACCAAGCGAGATGCGAAAACGAGAATAAAGGACGGGTTGCAAAATTTCCAGGCAGAGAAGGATAAGCAGCAAGGGAGTAGCTGAACCAAAAAAGAAAGTAAAATGCAAAAACGAAGCAAAATTAGGAGTGTGCGAGGTTGCACTGCTTGTCTTAAAATAGCTATCTCGTGAGGAATATAAAGGGCTAAAACGGCACTAATGTCCCTTCATCGCGTTGGCCAGGGCAACACCATACAGGAGCGCGCAGCTCACGTGACAGAAGCATTTCCGTCCCGTCACGTTCGTTCTAGTCCCTCCATTCTCATTGCTTCCATGCATTGCTTATTATACCTTGCCGTCGCGTTTTCCTTTGCTGGAAAAGGATTTTCCCAAGCTATCGATACCTCTTTTAACTGCGTACGTACAACTGATATCCTTTTGTTTATGCGCATACCCCTGCCTATCATGCTGACCTCCTAGTCTTCAGAAGATCACTTTAGCGCGTGTATGCTCTCAGTCCAAAGCGCATACTATGGATGTGCTCCCGGAGACCAGGTCTGCCAATGCGCTGCGTTTTCAGAATTACGGCCTAAATGCTATGAGCCCTGCGTCGGCATCTTGTCTCCAGATACCCGTGCGATGCGGATTCTTTCAGGCCTGGCTGATGTTATGGCGGGGCTGTGTCGCACACCTTCATGGGACCCAGCTGAATTCGAGAATATACCAGCTGCAGTACCCGAACCCCTTCTCAATGAAACAAATGATGACGGCGTGGCAGCTCTACTCGCGTCACCCACGTTGCCGAGCGAGTTGCCTGAAATTGATGTCTCAGACTTAGTGGCTTCGCCAGTTCCCACATTGGCACCTCCTTATGATGCTCTTCCCGCCGTCATGACAGCAGGATCTAATATCACCACATCCACCGCGCCGCCTACTTCTTCTCTCATTTTGCTACCACCTGCACGAGATCAAGCCGTCAGTGGTGCCAGGGGAGCTAGATATGACAAAGATCGTTTGATGCATAGCACTGTGTTTGGCTTGGTGACTGCACTCGTGATCACTCTGGGCTTTACCGGCGTATGATCTTCTTTCCTCATAATGTCTAAGTTATTTTTATTGCATTAGTACAGCGACAACATTTTTTCTCCTCGGTTATCTGAATGCGTAGACGCAACTAGAAATTTGAACGTAGGTGGTCGCTGCTACCGTTGCATACAGCCATTTCTCCAATCCGCTCACTCACTCCCGTTACAGGCCAACTTTGCGCAAGGGCAATAGCAAGATGAACATCAGGCTGGCGACTACAGATGATCTGCTTGGAATGCAAGCAACAAACATCACGAATTTACCCGAGAACTATGTGCTGAAGTACTATTTATACCACGCCATGAGCTGGCCACAAGCCAGCTTTGTGGCTACCGTTCCCGTGGGCCCTTCAGCTCAAAGTGAAGTCGACGAATACGGCTGTGGAGTGGTAGTTGTGGGATCGAGCCGAAAGGAGCGCATTGTTGGCTACGTCTTGGCAAAGATGGAAGAGGAGCCCGAAGACGGAGTTCCCCATGGACATGTCACCAGTCTTAGCGTCATGAGGTCCTATCGAAAACTCGGTCTGGCTGCCCGTCTGATGAGGCAGGCTCTGACAGGTTTATCAGAGGCATACGGGGCAAAATATGTCTCGCTCCATGTCCGTCAGTCCAATAAAGCTGCCCTCCACCTTTACAGAGAGACGCTAAAGTTCACCGTCCTGGATGTGGTCAAACAATACTACGGGGATGGAGAAGATGCATATTCAATGAAGAAGGCCTTGCCGGAGAACCCCATTGTGACTCGATCCAACGCAAAGAGAGGAGGAGCAACCAAGGGAAAATCTATTCACGAGGTCGATAAGGCAGCTCAAGATGCAAAAGTTGTGCGAGAACAAGAAGCGATTGAACTGAAAAGAGCCGAAGCTACACTGGATGAATTATTTGCCAAGTTGATTGTTGCATAAAAGCAAGGACTCGACTGGAGCGACCCTGTATCATATCACGAGAAGCAATTGAAGTCTGCTGGATCCTTCATACAATAGAATACACTAATATACACTAAACATCATTCAAAACAACGCATACAGCACCCTTATGGTGGCCGTTATACTGGCGAACAATCTGAGAGGTGCTAAGGTCCCACAGTCGAGCGTAATGATCTGACGATGCAGTCACCAAGTAGGCACTATCGGCACTGAAAGCGCAATCCCACACCCACCGTTGATGGCCGTTCAAGTTTGTCTCCAATTCAAAGGATTCAGTAGACCATATCCTGGCGCTATGGTCGGCAGAGCAGGTTGCCAGATGCTTGACATCAGGAGAGAGAAGGGCTTTTGTTATGTATTTTGAGTGAGCCTTCAACTTGGTGATGGGATGAAGACTGGTTTCGTCGGCCGTATTGACCATTCTCCAGATATAGCAATTACCTCTATTATTGGCCGCCACAAGCATACTGCCGTCACTAGCCACGCTGACACTTTGGATAGGAATATCTTCTTCTGGGATGAGGTGGTGCGTACACATATTTTCACCGAGATCCCATATCCGTACGTTTCCGTGTTGATCGCAGCTGACGAGCTCTCCTTGATTGGGATGGATGACCACTTCATTAACCGGGGATTTATGTTTGTAATTGCGCTGTACGGTAGGGGCTCTCATATCCCAGACCTTGACAGTGCCATCCTCGCTGCTCGAAACAAGCCATTTCCCTTCGGATTGAAATGCTACCGCGGTGACATTATTGGTATGGCCTTCAAAGGTAGTGATAGGATTCGGGTTAGTGGTGCGAATGTCGTAAAGACGAATGTGTTGATGGCCAGCGGCGGCCAAACAGCGTTTATCCGGTGAAATGGCCAGTCTATTAACTTGTGAATCTGGATGCTGAATAGTCCTTGAGCAGATTCCCGAAAGAGCTTCCCAGAAGCGAATGGTATGATCATATCCCGCAGATACAAGAATAACCGACATGGCAGTAAAGGAACCAGCAGCAAGACACTTGTACCTTATCAGAAGACCCGTAAGTTATTCAAATCAGTCTGAATTATGAAGAACTGGTCTTTTGAATCACTTTTTCTGCGTGGTGCCTGCTCGATAACGCCCGACTTGTTCGCAGTGGTTACACTCTGCGTTGGAAGGGAAGCACCCTAATCCTCAACTCCCAATGTCTTACGGCCACTGCGTCTACGGTCCAAGTACCTATTATTTCTATCCAATAGACGAGGGTAGGTCTCGCTTACGATAGTCTTTCATGGGGCGTTTTGTGAATTTGATGTCTTGTTGCATTCGAGAGATCTAAGACGGGTTTTTATATCAGACCTGGGCAATTGTCACAGTCTTTTTTCAGGTCACTTGTATTTTAAATTATAAAAGACCTTTGTTATATCATGTTATTTTTTACAAGAAAAGAACAAAAAGAGATAGTCGACGGAATTGGGAGGTGACTCTTATCATGAGAAGATTCAATGGCTATGATGAATGGTAAAAGGGCACTAGCTCGATATGAGACAAGACAAGAGTGAAGGTTAGAAAGCTCATTCAGATGACTGAGTAATTTACACCGCAGGCTCTACAATGACGCAACTGTGATTCTTTGTGTCTTTGGGCAGGAAGAAACACTGGGAATGGCCATTTCGACATGACTTTGGTTGTGATATCATAGATGGCCATTCAAAGGAAGTTGCCACAAGGAATCATGATCAAATGTCATGTCTCATATCGAGGGATGCTGACTAATCCGTCTGAGCCAAAATTGAGTTGATCAACGACAAGAATGAGAGATTATGTATATACAAATAGAAAAATATAGTTTAATTCTTTGCATCAGCTTCTGGCTGAGAAGAACCCTTTTCGTTTTCAAGAGGGAGGAGAACATTGGCTTTATCGAGCACGTCCGCTAGTTCCCCAGATTGATGCATTTGGATAATGATGTCACATCCTCCGAGGAACTCCTTATTGAGATAGACCTGAGGAATGGTAGGCCAGTTGGAGTACTCCTTAATCGCTTGGCGAAGCTCAGGATTCTCCAGGACATTGACAGCGGCAAACTTGGCAGGATCGACCCCTTGCAATCCCAAAACTTGGATAGTAGCTCTTGAAAATCCACAAGCTGGAGCATCAGGGGTGCCTTTCATGAAAACAACTAACGGAGCAGAGGCTACCGTTTTATCAATGGCTGTCTTCATTTCATCCGAGAGAAACCGCCTGCCTAATGTCCGGCTTCCTACTAGTGATAGTCGAAGACCTTGAACTGGACGAGCACCCAAAAGCCGAGTGAAAGACATGGTCGAGTAGTGGCAATTCAAAGTTAGTTGTCAACCGTATCTTAGTTATACCAGCAACCACAGTGGCTGAATGACTTTGGTCACTGTTACATGAAGTAACGAAACTCGTGCTGTTATACAAACAACAGAATATCAGTTTCACTCGAAGTATATCAATATATCAATTAAGATCAAGCAAGGCATTGTCTTTTCTTCTGTGCGCAGCGAATATTCGTTAAGACTTATAAACTGGGCTTCGTACGACTCAGCATCGCAGGTTTATGAATCCATTGTGGCGACAGTTGTTTGCTAATATTCTTGAAACAATAAGCACTGATATCTACTGCAGCTATGATATCTTTCTTTCATTTCTAAAGAAATCATTGTCGCATGTTGGAATCAGGTGAGGGGGTTCACGAATTTCTTTTAGATACCAAAGTTTCTCTGGCAAAGAGAAAACCAAATCGAATCAAACTTTGTTTAACTCTCTAAGCACTTTGGGTCTTGATGTGATTTTGGATTCTCTAGGGCCAGATAACTATTTCTGAGGCTCCTCTTGGGTCTTAGCATTTTAGATGACCAAGCCATTACTTTGACATTTATTCTACCCATGTGATACATAATTGCTACTATATATCCAGTACAGTGTTTAAATTGTACTGAATCACCCAGTAACAGAGTCTAAAATCAGGTAATGCCCTACCTTCTTAAAATGCGAGATTTCTTGTCAAGTTCAGCCGATGATTTGCAGTTATCATAGTAATATGTTAATCTCCAAACTTACGCCTCTGAATAATAGATTCTTTTAATTTTACGTGAATTTCGCATGAAAGTTTCTTTGCCTTAAATGATGGCTTCTCTATTGTACTCGGGATCTTCTCGCTGCATGTCAGTTACCGGCTGATAACCAGTTTAAAAATATAAAATGGATCAAGCTTGGCTTGCTCATTTCAAATACTTCAAAATATTATAAAAAGCCTTATAAGGGCGCATGTTGGCCCTAACTACCCTTTCGAGCCTTTGACCTTATAGTTTCCGCCTCTAGTATTTGTAACATAAGAGAACAATGAATGGAAGTCTATATTCGGGTGTTTTTTGGTCACTTTCATGATGTATATCGCAAGTTCCTGATCACATGCCTTGTAGTCACGCGTCTCAACTTTTTCACCTTTGGCCCGTATCCGGTTCCTTTAATCTCACCAATACCGTTACACCGTCAGCTGGTCTTGACGTCTTTTTCCTCTGAGAGCTCTGGCGACATCCGCCTAATCTCTGGAATTCCTTTTTTTCCGTATAATATTGTTTTAATTCTTTTCTTGCTTTCTCTTATCACCGATCGGCGTCTGACTCATAATGCCGGAAGTGCATCGGGCTCCTAAGCCATGGGTCATCTTATCCGACTCCCAGAGTACCGCTATCTGTGCCAGTGCATCCTCTTTGGTTTCTACTTTTGTGGGATTTCCGCTGGACTCGGTTAAAACAAGAATGCAGGCTTATAAGTTCAAGTCACCCTGGGATTGTGTGACCCACACTCGCAGTACTGAAGGTCTCCGAGGTTTCTTTAGAGGAGTGGGTGCGCCAATGGTAATACTGTCTGTCGTTTTTAGTTCTAACAGTAGTTATCGGTGACAGCGGTCAGAACAATATCATTTTCAGTCTATGAACAAGCGAAGAAACTCTACTCGGGAGTCTTTGCTCGGGCTACGAACGGGTTTATCGGTATAGGAGAAGACCTCAAGGAGCCACGGCAGGGAATAACTAAACCCCTGCGGCAATTGGTTCCTTATTTTTTCTCGGGGTTCACTGCGGGAGGATTTATTAGTCTGTTTGCCTGTCCTTTCGAACTGACCAAGTTGGCCCAACAGATTGAAGTGTTGATGTGGCGATCGCGTCGCGATTCCAATCCAGATACACCATTTATTGAATCTACAAAACACCAGCCTAAGGGCTCTCTGGCAACTGCGAGGGACATTGTCCGTCGCTGGGGTCCCCTTGGCCTCTACTCTGGATTCCGACTGCATTTTGCACGAGACGCTCTTGGAACAGGTCTCTATTTCACGACTTATGAAACGGCAAAGTCACTGTTTGCTGGCTCCCAGAATCCGTCTCCGGCGGCCATTGCAGCCGCGGGCGGTTTATGCGGGATTGTCTCATGGACAGTGGTCTTTCCCATCGACACACTCAAGTCGATCTTCCAGCGTGACGTGCTCACCGGGCGGCAAGGGACCCACAACCGACCAAAGCTTTTCACCAGACGCTTGTATCGGGGTTTGGAGGTCAGTATGATGCGCACAGGGCTCATCAACATGACTTTCTTCTCCATATACGAATTTCTTAGAAAACACTTGTAGTATAGAGCTTAGAACGATTATATAACAAACGTCACACTGGGACGGTATCTCAATTATGCAACTAGCAAGTTTATCGTACAGCAATTACTCAGACTCCGAAGCCGGCCGCTTCCTCGGACTTCCGTCTTCCTCCTCTTCGTCCCTTTGTCTTTTCTGAGGGATTGGGACATCATTGATGACTTCATAGGCGTTTATATCCACATCTCCCTCAGAAACGGACTTGCCTTCTATTATTGCGTCCACAATATTTTCTTCGGCGGCAACAGCTGCCATAGTAGCTTCGACCTCATTTACAACATTGCCTACCTCTTTGATAATCGCTTCTGTTCCGTCATCATCGTCATCCTCTGGTTCTTCGTCCATGCTCTGCTCCGAATAGTCTTGGTCGCTCTGGGAATTCTCCTCTTCACCGGATAAATCCTGGGCTCTCACCGCATCTTGGTCCTCATGGATTGTGCCTTCTTCATTTAAATTGGCAGACTCATCTTTCGAGGAACTTTCCTCAGCCGCTTCGGCTAGAATTGCAAGATCCACGGCAGGTTCCAAAGCAATACTGGAATCGTCCAAAGCAGCAACTGCTGATGCAACTTTAGCGAGAAAGTTTGCAGACGGGATATCATATTGGTCAATGGTAGAATTTCCATTGGCTAAAGCCGGGTCCAGTTCTGCATGTTCGCTGTTATCAGACCGATCGTCATCGTCATCGGAGATTATTATTTGATGGGACGCGTCTGAATCTTGTAACTCGGCATGATCATGTTCAGGATGAGTAGGTCGTGAATCGAAGGTATCGTCGTCAAATTCTTCTTCATCGTCATCGTTACTCGGAGCATCATCTTCCTCTTGTCCAACTTCATCCTCATCATCACCATTTGATTCATTCAAAACTTCTCCATTAGCTAATTGCCCATCAATATCATCATCGTATCCGCTTCCGCTCATCTCCTCATCCTCGTCGCCGTTGACATATTCTCCACCCAGATTTTCATCCTCATCCTCATCCTCATCTTCATCCTGCATTTCTTCGTCCTCAGCTTCATCTTGCTTAGAATTCCTTCGACCATCAAACATACCAGGCGGATAAAACATACGTGGTCGTTTCGCTGGGACACTATTCCTGTAATTGACCCCTTCCTCCTCGTCACCTTCTTCTTCTTCTTCATCGTCGTCTTCTCCTAGCCCTTCTTCTCCTTCTTCATCCTCCTGCTCATTATCTTCTTTCTCGGGCGACTGGCCCGTCCTTGTAAGAGAGTCTGTATGTTTAGCTTCAGATGAAGATTCCGGGCTTTGTTCCTCATTCAATTCCCTTGCCCTAGCTCGAGCTCTTTCGATCTTTTCATCTATTTCTCTTTCCCGAGCACTAAGCGCTTCCTCGATGGCTGACAAGTCTTTCATTTTCTCCTCTAAAACCAGGTTTCGGCTTTCAACTGAATCCGCCATCTCCCTTATATGATCCAGAGTTGACTGCAGGGCATGGGTTTCTAGTTCAAATCGATCGAGCTGTCTCTTCGCGCAATCAATGATCGTTTCCTGATGTTTTCGATGTTCCCTTCTGACATCTTCCAGGTTGCTGACTGTTTCACTAAGATGTTTCTCGCGGGCCGCGTCGAGTTCTTGAAGACGCTGGTCATTCCAATCGTATTCGGCGTCCGTTTGATGACTTCTCTCCAGAATCGAATGAACTCGCGACTTGAACGTATCAAGCCATGATGTCTCCCCGGTCATTCTTTCTGGTATAAGAATACAGTGTTGACAAGCGAATCAAGATAAAGATGAGACTGTGACCGATGATGAGCAAAGACCAAGTTGGGACAATCGCGCGCGAAACAGATACCGTTACTGCGAGTGTCTTTGACGAAATACGCTCTTGGGTACTTGAAGAGTATGGTGGTGTTTGAATATTTAACGTTAGTTACAATGTTTTTCCAAATGTACGTCAAGATGACTACAGCAGTCAGAGGGAGACACGTATCTATGAAAGTCCTACCTTTGTGCCTTGACTCTTGTCGTTACGTTTCGTATATGTTGGAGCTGCCATTGAGAAATATTAGCAATAAATACATCAAGCGAAAGCTCTAGAAAGTGGCTCTTGGGAAACGTAAACGCAACTTTTGACCTAACATGTTCCTTGATGGGCAGGGTCTCTAGCAAAGCGCCCAGAGGTCAGAACATCATCCATGACGACATTCATCACATACTCAAAGAAAAGATACAGAGGAGGACGAAAGAGGGAACAAGGACAACACAGGAGTATCGATGAAAACGATGAGCCAATTCCCAAGGATGACATTCTTCCAAGGACGAAGAGTCACAAGAAAAGTGAGACTAGGGAAAGAAAGACGGGTCAAACAAGAGAAGGAGCTAAGAAAGCAAAGTCAATTCAATCGAACGAGCCACCCAAGGAGGGAAAGATTGTATTAGGGGAAAAGGATAGAAATAAGATGGCTGAAACTTCAAAGGCCAAGACAGTTACATCTCCTCAAGTGAAGAGCTCACAGAGAAGATCGAGAAAAACGTCTATATCACGGACCCTGGCAGGAGATTCATGGCTAATGGAGCCCCCACAAGCTCATTCGACTCCACTGAGTAAATCTAAAAAATACCCCGAGCCTTCGTCTTCCCCAGACATTTTGTCCATCATACCCACCCAAAAGCATCCGTCAAAGAACAAAGGGTTGTGGGTACGATACGGGTGACCGTTTCGAGTATAAACGTTTGATACACCAGAGCTGGCTCCTTGATAGATATGCTCATACCGGCTGAAGCATCTAATAGCTAACTGTTTAATAAACGTACAGGGTAGTCGAGCTCGTGGACAAAGAGCAAGCAAGCTGGGAATGCGAATCTGCATAGCTTAATTTTTGCACCATAAGCTGTCATGTAGAATATACCTGTTCTTCATTCACAAAAAGTCTCTTATGTTCTTAAAGCTCTCTTAAACTAGGCATTAAAGGCGTGCCTATATCGAGTTCTTTCAACTTATTATAGGCCTCATGGCTTTGTCTTTTTCTTTGGAACGTACTGTGAAGTCCAGCCTTGGTCAATTAGATCGAGACGCTCTAATTTCGATAGAATAACGTGCATTTCAATCCCTTCACTCTTGGAATCACTAGTTCGTCAGTTTGTCATTCACAGCCAGGTCACCTTTTGAAGCCATCTGGACCGACTTCGACTGCCGAGGATTGCTCGACTCGGTTATACTGGTAGAATTCTGCTTCCTTACATAGCTCCCTCTTTAGAATCTCCACGATTGTGGTCATTTTTTGAAACGTATCTAAAGAAACCAGTTCCACTACACCGTCTGCCTTGAAATTCTCCAAGCATTGCTTCACGCGTTTCTCGACCGAGTCTCCAGACCGAACTTTCATCGAGAAAGGTCTTGGTCAAGGATGGATTGATACAGGATCGCTTGGGGATGACGGCCCTGGCAAAGGCGTTGCTACGAAAATTTTTCTCCCAGGATCGATCACAAGATATTCATATTTTGGACATTATGACCAAGGATACGACGGGAGAAATAATTGCTCAGCAATTTGATCTCGAGATTCTTCTCAAGCATAGGGAGCTCCGACTAATTGAGGACGAAATTGCCAAAATCAACACTATGTTGCTACAGCTCGCTCGAGCCACTCGGTTATCCGAGTCACCTCAAGAGGGCTCTCCTAACCTTGAAAGCTTAGTCGGCTCATGCCATGCATGCGGAGAATCGTTTTTTAGCCGGCAGCTAATGGCCAAGTACTGCCAGCATCTCATTCCCTCCGAATCTAAACCTCCTTCGAATTCCTCGGCCGCGCCACGAGTAGGAGTCTTGACTAGAAGAGCTAGTCTTGCCTGTGCCGCTCAAAATAACTCTCAAATGAAACCATGTCCTACGTCCTTAGCTCACGATTCTCCTAAACCTTCCCCAGAACACGAAACTCCCATCCAGCCTTCTCCCTCTGAAATCCGGTGTATCTGTCGACGGCGAGATGGAGTCTTGGTGCGCTTGGTTTGCCGAGAATGTGGACGAGGAAATTTTGGATCTGTCCAAGGCTTCATCAACCATTGCAGGATCTCTCACGCTTTAGAATTAACTTCTCACGACATGGCTGCTGATAGCTGCGGCGTTGTTCTCGAGGAACAAGATGAAACCGGACAACATGCACTTTTGCAAAGCCAGAGGCAAAAGCTGCTTCTTGAATCTACTCCTGGATATTCTACAAATTCTAACGAGTCCGTTTCTCAAGCACCAAGTGCCTCGGATGCTGGAAATACGACGACAACGCAGTCTGAACAAGAGATTGAGCGACCTAAGATTGAAACTCAGAGACTTGCATCTTTAGTGGGGAATATAGACTCGACTATTGATGTCAAATCATTGGCAGAAGAGACGGTGAAACCGGTTAGCAGGGCTCACCTATTTGAGGATGAGGAAGAAGAAGATCTGGTTCCACAGCCAGCTCCACAGGAGGAAGGAAGAAAAGGATCCAAGGGTCAAAGCAGGCGGTTTGATAGGTTTGGAAGTGGAAGCGGATCTGGGCTAGTCAAGCGGTCGTCACCTAAAGAGGAATGGATGAAGCTACAGGAGCAGGTGGTTGCCCAGCAGAAAGCAAAGATGGAACTTCAGGTGAAGGAGGCGGAAAAAAATGAGATGATGAGTAAAAACGGACGAGAATTCAAAATAATCGTCGGCAATAGCTCGAGATTTATTGAAGCAAGCAAGCGGTCGAAAGGACTAGCAGATTATTCTCACGAGTGGTTGCTTTACATCGTTGGGTTACCCGTCGACTCGGACAATAATGCTGATCCACTCAACCCTCATTTCATAACTTCGGTCGAAGTAGACTTGCCTGAATCTTTCCCTGAGCCTCGAAATCTCCATTTACAAAAGGGCCCCTTTTACGTTTTCCACCATGGATCTAAGCAGGAACCTTTGAAGCTGCGCATCAGTTTTGTGGGAGACAACAAGCCACTGGAATTCACTTATGACTTGAAACTCGATCAGTCGCAGTCTGGAAACGAGACCGGCTATCAGTCGACTGAGCAAACTCGTCAGGTCGTGCTAACAGGAGTGGAACCCGCCCGACCATCGGCTGCTCCACCAAAGAAGAAACAAGCTAGGCGGCGATCGAGTAGTGCTAAGGCAGGGTCAAAGGATTTTACGACACTTATACCATCCATTAACCAATTTAAAAGTATGATGAGGATCAGGGGTCACTAGGAATGAATATCGGGTGTATTATAGTAAAAGGTTACGTTGTATGGAGATCCATACCTATCTTCATTAATCAAACGAGGAGCCACCACAAACACTTCACCACTCTCTTTCCGAGAAGTCTTTCTCTGTCGCTCCAGCATTACTATGTGCCATGCTAACTCTGGTTCTTGCGATAGCTGGCTTTTTCGACCTTTACTTCGCCGTTGATAAACTGATAGACGTAAAGTACAAGTACCGAGCCTTGGACATCCAGTAAACAAAAGCTCGGGATATTGTCACCGACAATTAGAGACTTTTCTTGGGGATCGGTGACCAGCGATATGTCCTCTTGAAAGGATTCATGGCTGGGCATTCCATTCTCGTCGATCTTTCCCAGCCCAAGCGGGTCGGAGCCAAAAAGGCTCGTTTCTTTGTCCTCTTTACCATTTTCGGTATCTTTAGTATTTTCAGCTTCGACAGAATGTCCTTTGAGCTTTCGCAGCCGATGCTCAGGAGCCCACGAGGAAGTCGAGAAGACACCAGTAGCTGAGCCGGGATTGAGAAAGAATTTCCCCTCCAATTCGTAAGCTTCGAATTTATGAGTGCCACCCCAGATGAAGACGTCCACGTCTAGTTGCCTGGCAGCGATTAAAAGAGCATCGGGATCATTTGGAGGAATGATGGTGTGGCCATGAGTGAAACCGATGCGAAGATCGTCATGAACAACGACCTTCGTTAAAGGAATTGAAGCCAATGGGGGCATCTGGGCAATAGCAGCCTCTGTTTGGATGGGCGGAAGAGAAGAAGAATAGATGTCTGAGTCGGCATCACCTCGCACAAGCTGGAGGTCTGAAGATACCGACCGAAGGAATTGATAAGTAGCCAAATCCGTCAAATTCCCTAAACAGAGGACTTGTCCCACCTTTCCTGAAGATAGTAGTTTGCGGAACTAGCGTTAACTTCCTTGCTCAAACCGCTCGTAGACTGTACCAACCTTGGGATTGATTTCCTATTATTAGATCATCACATATATTCGTTCGTACCGTTGCCCTATCCGGGATGAAAAAGTCTCCTATCGCTAAGACAAGCATCTTTGAATTGCCTGTTCCTGTCCCGCTTGTTACGCCAAAATGAGTGACTGTTTGGAGGACGACAACTTTGGTGGCACTTATCAAAGCCACGACTTTTAGTCACCACTGAACCTTTCGGTATTGAATGTATATCTGGCATACGGGAGACTATTATCTGAGCCGTCCCTACTAATATTTGCAGTGTCTTTTGTGCTTATAAGGATGCTTGACTTTCGTTCCATCATCTTATCAATTGTACTTTGGAAGATATAGCTATTTCCCAGGCTGAGAGTAATCTGATTCTTTCCGTTATATGCTTATACAGTAAAATGCAAATTGGCTCTCTTCATATCTCCGTAATCTTCATACAATTTATCCTTTTGTTGTACAAAAATACTTTATCTGAGAGACGTGAATGAGGAGCAATAGAAGAAAGGCAATAAAAACGTCCGAGATCTTATGTAATATCATTATCATCATTATCTTTACTCCCTCGGAAGTATCTCGTGTCCTCGTTTCAAGAACTCGACAATGTGGGCCCCACATTACGTGGTCATTCCTCCCATCCAACTCCCAACCACCATCCAACTCACCATAGACAAGGCGACTGGATACTTAACGGCAAACTATTGCTGAAGACAGTGTTATATTGTTAGTGTGGGACTGAGCAAATATAGCTGAGTGACGTACAGGGGCGAAGCTAGAAACCACTGCATTGACTGCTCACTTGTGATCCTTGAAAGCCTATTGTGGAGCAGGACTCTTTCTTTGTTAAGTTCTAGAGTGCAATCTGCTACTGTTAACAGTACTTTTCTTTTTTTGGCCATATCCACATGCGGCTGTCTAGATATTTACTTGCTTTTATGAAGCTTCTTCTGATAGAGTGCTCTGCGAATGAAATTACAGATACCAATCAAGCCGATAGTGCTTTCAAACCCGTTCAGCATACGCTAGACATCATTCCAGCTTCAGTTTGTCAATGGTTATCTGCCGAGATCCAGCGGACATTGAAATCCGATGCCTATCAACCGGGTCTCATTTTTTCCAAACACCCACCGTCTTGCCTCCCGTCTTGCCTCCCGTCGACCTTGAATGCGTTTTCCAGCTATACTCATCCCGATGTGACTTCAACTGCGTCTTTTCTGAGCATATTCTCTACTCAGTACAGGACTAGTGATATCCGTCCATCCTCAATGCTTCTTTCCCGAGCTCCGGAGTCCGTTACTCTCCCAGCCCCTTCGTCAACGTCGAGTGCTAAGACTAAAAAGACTCTCAGGCTCAAGGCACAGGAGATCTTAACTATGTCTCGTCCTCCAGAGATCAACTTCAAGGATTGGGAAAGAGCAAAATATGCCGTCAGACTGAAAAGTCATGTGCTAGGCGATGAGTTACCAGTCGATGAAGAAGTAATGATTCAATTGGAAGAATGGTGGGACGGCCTCAAGGAAATGGTCCAGGCTGCTCGGAAACCAAAACCGATGCCCACGTCCCACTCTGTGCTTACCGAAGATAACACCTTCATACCTTCGCCATCTACTTGAACTAGCTATCTTGTTCCTGTTTAGTTTATTATTATACCTAGATCAGTTACCCCTTCGCTTAGGTCTGTCAAGGCTTCCACGTTGCGGTCTCGCTATCCCAGTAAACGATATCTCACACTCACTTTGCACAATCACTATACCAGCATATACAGACATTTTTACATTGTGCTCGTCTTTACCATTGCTATCTCTACGTCATTATCGGCATGGTCCGAAAATCACGGCTCATCACGTGACTAGTTAGTCATAGCAACAGTCGAGATTTTCGGACAGCCCCTCATCAAGGTGTCTGCTCTCGCTCGTCTTCGCCAGCTCCAGGGCTTTCTTTCTCCATCTACAGTTCTAGCTTCGGCGAAATCGGAAATGATTACTACTACTATCGACAAACAGCCCGAACACACGCTCACAATGATCCCGGGACCCATCGAGGTCTCCGATCAGGTCCTCGATGCTATGGGAACTCCAACCGAGTCGCACACCGGCCCTGCATTTAACGCCGCGGTCAGTGAAGCTCTCATTCTTCTCCGGACCGTTTTCCAGACCACCGCGCCCGACTCTCAACCGCTGATCTTGTCTGGCTCTGGCACACTCGGTTGGGATTTGGTTGCGGCTAATCTTGCCGAGCGCGGCGACAAAGCACTTCTCCTTGACACTGGCTTTTTTTCTAAAGGATTCAAGGCTGCTTTAGAGGCCTATGGCATCGAGGTTACTGCGCTTGTTGCACCTGTCGGCAACATCGTTCCCTTGTCGGACATCGAGGCTGCTCTTCAAGCGACCTCGTACCGATTGATCGCCATTACTCAGGTTGATACATCGACCGGTGTTCTTGCTCCCGTGGGAGAAATTGCGGCCTTGGTGCGACGACTATCGCCCGAGACGTTGATCGTTGTCGATGGCGTTTGCAGTGTTGCAGTCGAGGATCTCAAGTTTGACGAATGGGGAGTTGATTTCGCCCTGACCGCGTCCCAAAAGGCTCTAGGTGCTCCTCCTGGACTGTGTGTTGCTGTTGCTTCTGGTCGGGCCATCAAGGCCATCGAGGACCGCAAGACGCCAGTTCCGTCCTACTTTGGAAACCTCCAAAAGTGGATTCCTGTTATGCGCAAGTACGAGGCCAAGCAATCTGCCTACTTTGCCACTCCTGCCGTCCAGGAAATCCATGCTTTGCTTGCCTCTCTCCGCCAGGTGACTTCAGAGGGTATGGAGAACCGGTTCGCTCGTCATAAGGCGACCTCAGACATGTTCAAGCGCACTCTGAAATCATGGGGCCTCGAACTTGTCGCCGAGAAAGACGTTGAGAGCCATGCTTTGACCTGCATCTACGTCCCCAAGGGTATTACCACTGCCGATCTTTTGGCCAAAGTCGGTGCTCAACAGATCTCGCTTGCCGGTGGCATCCACCCAGCGATTGCTTCTAAGTACTTCCGAGTCGGACATATGGGCGTGTCGGCTGATCTTGTAAATGGACACATTGCTCGTGTGTTGGACGCCCTGAAAAAGGCCTTGGTCGACCTTGGCTACGACGCCGAGGCCCGAGCTTAGATAAGCGATAAGCAAATCAAAAGTACTTACTGCTTAAAGTCTGTAGTATCACTCTTGCCCAAGTATTTAGTCGTTAGACTACCCAACCGTGCCTGTTGCGGTCCCTGACAGTCTCTCATGGCAACCACCGTACCATCCTCTGCCGTTTTCCTCCCAAGTAGCTGTATCAGATGTTACCTCGTGGTGACGTCCATCTCGCATCATGGTCTATTATTTTGTCTCTGATCCCGATCCAGGTAAAATCAGGCCGGTCAAGCTATATATGGGAAAGCATAAGGAAGAGAGTACGTTATTGAGGAGACAATTTTGACAAGGCAGATGAAGATCTGATTGCTCATGGATGGCCAGAGGATGTTTGGTTAGTTTGCACAGCTGTTTCGTTCTAACGTCCAGGGTAAAACTAATCTAGATTGATCTAATCCCAAGTTTCACGTCGATAATCTGAGCTCAGCTCATGTGTATCTCAGACTAGAGCCTGGACAGGCGTGGACAGATATCCCCTCAGAGCAGGTCACTGGTATGATGGAGATGAAAATGGGGGACGCTAACACTCAAGATTGTGCCCAGTTGACCAAAGCCAATTCGATCCAGGGAAACAAGAAAAAGAACGTGACGGTTATCTATACGCCGTGGTCCAACCTCCGCAAAGACAATGGAATGGTTACTGGCCAAGTCGGTTTTCACAACGAGCGATTGGTGAGGAAAGTTTTTATCCCAGAGAGGGAGAATGCTATAGTTAATCGACTCAACAAGACCCGGGAAGAGAAGTTCCCTGATCTTTTCGGGGAAAAGAGAGCGCACCTAAAAGAGTTGGAGAGGGCCCGTAGGACCGAAGAAGAAAAAGAGGCCGAGATTTGTCGACAAGAAGAAATGCAGCAATATCAAGAACGACGGAATAAGGAACACGCGTACGATGATCTATTTACAGAGGATAATGTTCGGCATTCCTCCAATCAAGATAGAGGCTACGACATTGAAGAGGAATTTTGGTGATCCACATGTTCAGGGACGAGTCTCTTCCATTTATGGTCCCTTGAAAACTTTTACTGTAGATAATGCATGGACTCTGAATCGTCCAATCTCAAGATTATCTTTACTCTTCCCGTAGAGTCAGGCCGGTGACAGATTGGGAATAGCATACTATAAAGATGCAGCTCGCAACGTGCGTCTGTACTAGAATATTGCTCGCTGAATTGACTATCTATGGAATTCGACGTCCTGCTACAAAGGCAGAGCGTTTTTCTTATTGAACTTTCGCTTCAGCACTCCCCCGTAATTAGACTACACCCAGACAACCATCTAACAATTACACAAATACACTATCATACATAAACTTTTCAAAGATAAGGCATCCAAAGTCCATCGGTCATGGCCAGATTTCTAGGATTGACAGCCTGAGAAATCAGATCAATGACGGTTTGGTTAGCCGGAATATTTCCGTTACTAACTTGCGCTAGCGACGATGCTCGTTTGACTATGTTATCCGAGTTGATCTTGACAAGGCCCCGCAATTGCTGATCCTGGACGCTCGGTCGATGCTGTTGAGTATACCAGGAAATGATCTCGTCTCGGATGAACAGACTTAAATGCTGCTCGAGATCAAAATCAGGCTTAGTAAGACACTTTGCGATAGCCATCACTGAGCAAGAGTAAAGCCCTTCAAGACACGTCGGTCCCATCAACGTTTGTATATTGGGAGTCAATCTAAACGGAACAGGCTCGTTGTTGAGGAACGTAGGCATCGTTTTATGAGGCGGAAGAGCTTAGAGTTAGACATCTTCTGAAGATAGAGACACTTACATGGAAGCATTTCGGTAGCAACACAGTCGCCAGACGAACGGGAGATGAGCAGCTTGTGGGGATAACGGTTTCCAATGCTCATCATATACGTCATGAACGTAATTCCAGCGTATTGATATGAGAATTGTCGCCGGAATAGCCAATAATCGGTGAAGCTGGTGAACGAGTCGACAAAATAGTCGCGCACAATACTGTTTGGGATCATTTCGGTTTGAACAGTATTGAAGATTTCCATTTTGATGCCCGGGATGTCCGGCTTCTGTTGAGTTAGACAGCCGTCGGAATAGCCACTTACCGTTTGTTTAGGATCAACGCTATTTCGGAACTGTTCCAAGCTATACATAAACGCTTCATCCTTGTGCTTTCCTGTGCGACGACAATATTCCTCGTATATTTGCTGCATCGAGACATATGATGCATCATCTTGCACGATTCTGATATGGGGAGACAATGGGACTGTCACTGGAAGAGTGAATTGAAGATTCCTTGTCTTGCTTTCCTTTTGTCGGAGTAGTACATCATTCAAAATCCGGAATAGCTGGGTGATACGCTCTTCTCGTCGACAGTGGCGAGCAGAAGGATATTGAATAATGAATGGATGAAGAGAACCATCATGACCTTGCATGGTGAGCCTCTTGCAGCACACTCCATAGCCCCGAATCACGTCCACCGTAGACACGAACCGGTTGAGCTTCACAAAATGGGTGTTATTATCCTTAAATAGGAGATACTGACCTGGAATCTCGATCTCCTCAAACTTTTGGCAGTGGAACTCGCTTAAATGAGGACTGATCGACTCCAAGTTGACAGTCCGGCGTCGGCGATCCAGTTTCTCTTCAAAACGATCACGCCATTTGCGTAGCTTCGACACGTAGGATTGCAGGTTGGGTTTGTCGGTAACAAAATCTTCTTGGAATGCCTTTTTCGTGTGCTTGGGAAGCACAGACTCTGCAAACCGCGTGATGTTGGCTTCTGTAGCAGCAGGTAGCTTCGCGTCTTCGCGTGGGAAAGATAAACGACTAATGTATTGCACTCCGTCATTGAATAAAGCAACAATTAGTCGATAAGCATCCTCGTCTGCTTGACACTTGAACCGCTGATAGATTTGATCCACAAATGTCTCAAGAGATAAAGCCAAAAGAGGATAAGCAGTCTTGAGAATTCCCATGATTTCATCCACATACTCCCACGGCTGTCTCATGGCATGCTGCTCGTTTATTTTGTTGTCCATATTAGCCTGCTCGGCGTTGACTTGTTCAGAGTTCACTTGGTTAGGGCTAGAAGACGCATTCGAATCCGGGTCCTTGTTACCTTCGCCTGGTCCTTTATGACTCTGGTTAACTGCATTTCCAGGCCCGCCTTGCGCAGCATTCCTAGCAGCTTGAAGAGCTTGTCGTTGAATGACCGCGTAGTCGTCCTTAGTTGTCCGCAGATGGAAATGAAGACCCTGGGGATAGGCTTTGGCAATCTTGATTAGAATTAACCGAGTGATATTGGCCTCTTTATGAGACAGAGACGTCAACAACTGAGGAATGAACGTTATCCAGTACCAGACAGGCACCTCGCCACTATAATTCTCAAACGCCTTAGCAAGTTTGCGCGTAGAATCATCCAGACTTAACAGCCACAAGATTCTTCCCAGCAGCACCCGAGTTTTCCCATTCTTGTATAAGCCAGACGCCTGCAGATAACAGCTAATGGCTCGTGCGGCAAGATTAATATCATTCGAGTTTTCCTTGAATTGATTATCATTGAACCTTCCCCATTCCGCCCAAGCTTTGGGCAGGTTCAAGTCGACCTGCACAGCAGTTGCAAAAGCTTGATTGGCTTCATCGGGCATGTTCAATTTGGCCAAGAACATTCCCTTCAACGCAAAAAACTCCGCCTTCTGTTGAGGACTGAAAAACACAAGATTGGTGTTGCTGATGACTTCCAAGCCAGTGTTGAGCTCGTTAGGGTTGTTGTAATGACACTTTGCCTGCTCTCGCAGTTTCAAGAACGCTTCCTGAATCTCAATATTTGGGAGAGTGTAAATCTTAGTGAGCTGGTTGATGCAAACGTCCAACATCGAGTGTTTTCGAGCAACGTGGGCGAATCGATTAATAATCCACGCAATCTCATGGAATCCACGATAAACGTAGCTGTTGGCACTTGAATTATTACCGCTGTTTTGGATTCCGTTGACCAGAGGTAGGTAGACCTTATTAATCACGGCAAACACGTGCTGACGCCAAGCCACTAAGTCTCCCCAGATATTTATATCATCCCAGATATTCGGTAAGCGCTCTCGCCACGCCTGAAGAACACTTTTGATTTCTTGCGATTTATCTCCCAAGTTTTGAGTATTAGTCGTTCCCAAACTGTTATAAATCTCACTGGCTTCCATCAACTCTACATACTGCTGGAAGTTATGTAGCAATGGCACATGTGCCCCACTAAACTTTTCCGGCAGCATACTCCATTTTCTCAACGACATTTGGATCCCCTCATCGCAGCACTTGGAGAGATCGTTCAGTGACTCCTGCTTTTGAGAATACTTTTGTAAGCACATAAATGCTTCGAAAATCTGCCGTCGCGGCGTTGGCACGTCCATAACACTCCGAATTGATTGTTCCAAAGGCTCGCGATCTGCCGTCCAGTCAGCCATTCGCCAAGCACACTCGAGCAGCAAATCTGTAAAGCCTTCGTGTTTGGCCAGCTCTGTCAATACATCCCACTGCTGCAGCTTTTGAGCACAAAGAATCCAATGATCCTCCCAAAGATTATATTCCGCCTCACCGTAAGGCAAAACGCCACTTCTGGCTTTAATTTGAGCATTTTCATATGTCTGCTGTGCTCGATCCCACGACCCCCGCTGCTCATAGGAAATGGCAGTATTTGTTTCTAGATATTGACATCGGCGCCTCCAGAGACCATAAAACATATCATCCTCCTGAATTGAAGCGTATATCTCCAACAGAGCATCCTGAGTGGCGTCTCGAACGGCTTTACTGTCGCTTGGCTGCTCTTCGTTGGCATACTCCAATAAGTGGACAGCATCATGACGGGCGTTGAAAGCCTTTCCGCAATATTTAATCAGGTGAGGAGGTAACTGGATAACACCAGGACATTCGCCAAGAGCTTCGATGATGCTATGGACAACGTTGTATTTTTTATCACATTGACGAATGTGATATTCCTTAGATAGGAGAGAGATGAAGGCCCGGAATAGTTCTTGGCGGTCCCGTTTTGCAATAGCGTTGCAAGCGACAGGGAAAAACGCCAACCAAGCTTGATGAACAATTGCATTGTCAAAGTACTGCAGTTCGATTAGGGGCTCGAATAGATCTTGTGCTTTGACTATAGCTAGATCACTTAGAAAATTAGCTCGACGTTCAAGTAACTGCTCTAGCTCGTCATCAACAATAACTTCATCTAAATCAGCATCAGGAAAGATTATCTCACAAAGTGAAAAAGGAGCCGTCTTGAAAGTATCGCCGTTCAATTGTATTAGAGCAGATTTATTAACAGATCCGTAGAGTAGCTGTAAGGCTTGGTTAAGCCAGAAGTAATCAGATAGACCTTCCCAATTCTGGTCACGAATAATATACATGAATCGCTTTTGCACGGATCGTTCCAGGCTCGCGTCCAATAACGACATCAGCTCACGGCGGATGTCCAGAATGTCGACACGAGTACCGACCATGAAAGAATGCTCCATCCGGATCGTCAACTCAGATCGTTGTAGGGATGAATCCTTATAGATGTCAATAATCAAGTCGTAATATGCTCGAGTCAGCTTAGGGTCGCCTTTGCTTTCAAACATCATCATCTTTGTCAATACCGCCGTCTTCTCCTTCATAGTAGGAAACAGGTAACTTTTATCTAGAATCCACTTCCTAACGACATCTAGCATCTTGTGACAAAGGGGAATATCCATAGCACGTTCAGCCAATTGTGCCAAAACACTCAGGAACAGCCTCCTTTGATCCGATAAAACTGCAATTCTTGCATTGAAAACGTCAATCAGATAACTCAATTGTTTCACCAAGAGCTTGATGTCACTTTCTGTAGGTAGAACTACTGTCTCTCCTGTTGAAGAAACTGGGTTATGGTTTCCATGAGAGCTCTGTGCTAAGATCACAACGTAATCCTTCCCGAGCTTCGCAAACAATTTGAGTAAAGATGGCAGCAAAGGGTCAACAACTGGAGCGTTATGATTCACCAAAGTATGACTTAGGAGAACGCAGCTCGTGGCAGACTGAGAAACGTTAAAATTCTCCTGAATGATCGCGACAAGATTGCCGTAAAAGGTCTTTATCCGCTCATCACTGGATTCATCTTCTCTACTCTTGATAATATTCAGATTATCGCAAATGGTACCGAGAATTTCTTGTACCAAGGTCTGGATCTCTAGCACATCAGAACGAATACTTTTGGATAATAACTGCTCGAGCGTCTCTAGATTTTCCAAAATCCAGCTGGCTTGCTTTCGACTAACGATGGCATTAACAACAGTCAGCGAATTAATCACGCTAGTTCGCGTATTCTCCGTTATATCCAACGTGATTAAAGCCCGTTCAAAGAAGCTCAACTTGACGTTGATCTCAGGGAAAACAGGATCCAAATAGTCATACAAGAGGTCAACCGCACGTTTGATTAAAGGACTCTGGCTTGCTCGCATATTGCTCACGCAGATAAACCGCACAAGATTAGTAATGATCGATTCCCGAAGTTGAGCCGATAATCCTGACCTCTTTTCTACGGAGCTATCTGAAGATTCTTCCATGGCGGCCGCTTTTCGCTTTTTCGAAGAGTCTCCAGTGGATTCCTCAGATGCCTCGGTACTAGACTCGTCCTCCTTCTTCAAGGCCTGTTTATCCCAGGTCAACAGCATTTCAATCAAATCGATAGTCAGCTGCTGATTGTCAGCCGTGGCATTGGAGCTAAACCCTAATCGAGGGAGGCTCGAGACTATAAGCTGGGTATAGTGTTCCCTGGAATCGAAGAAAATATCAGCATTGCGAATGATAAATTGATAGATATTTATCACAATTTGAGTTGTCTGGGCTTCCTCACTAAGAATTCTCCTTGGCCACTTCGCCCATAACTGTGACGGGATCCGTTTAGGCAACGCTGGCGCCAACAGGTCCAACGCCAGACGCACCTCACATCTGGCTTCAGTTTGATAAGCTTTGAGTAATCCAACATAAATCTGGGTCACGATCTTCGATGGAGTATCATAAGCTGCAATGAAATAGGATATAACCACATAGACAGCTTGTTTGCTCATTATATCCTCCAGCTTGAAATAGTTCCAGCTGAATTTGATGATGTCTTTACGGACATCAGAGATCCGTTGAGCACTATATTTGATCAATGCAGCAGTCATCTGAAGTAATTCTAACCGGAAGAGGTCGACAGATGCGCTACCATCGTCCCGAATATCGAGACTTGACGGTTTCCAAATCTGGTTGTGCACAAGGTCAAACCAGGAAGCTACTTCTCCTTTGGGTAATAGTCCATTGATATTTCCTTTCCGATGAGCTTCCTGATAGAGGATAGGGTTGACAATCTGCCTCATTATAAACACTTTAGATGCAAGAAGATTATCCCTTTCGGTAACAGTTTGGAGGAAGTATACAAGAACTTTTAGTAAATGCTCGTAATCAGTGGAGCAGAGGATTTTATCATAAATCCAGTCCAAGATCTTATTGGAGACATCAAAGGCTTTAGTGGACGTCACTTGAATCAGTTGATAGAGCGGTTCCCAGCTATCGGAAGTTTCCAAAATACTAAAATGTTAGCTAAATTTTTTTCAAAGGCTGCGACTTACTGGAAGTAAACAGATTGATATTCTTCGCATGTTTGCTCATAAGCTAAGAAGACAGGAGAATTCAATCTAGAAGAATCTAACACCGTCCGCAATTCCTGAAGAAGAGGTAAAAGCCTTTGAACCAAGGGCAATAATTTCTCCAATGCTTGTTTGTCCCATTTGATCAGGACTTTGATTAATAGAACCGTATTTTCAACACAGTATACTGTATTTTCATCCTTAACATGTTTGAATATTAAAGGATCCAGCTCATGAATATTATCTATAATGGCTGTCCTTAGATCGGGACATTCTTCAAGATCAGCTAGGCCGACCAACAAGAGGCCATATTGGCGATCGTCCATCTTTTGGGCAAAAGTAGACCAGCTTTTCGCCGCATAGCGATTGGTAAATAGGCCCAGAGGAACGCGGAAGGGACTAGAAGTATGTCTTCGAAGGAGCTTTTCTAATTGTAACACTGTTCGGATCAATTCATCCAGGAACATATCAGCACTCGCAGGCAAGAGATGAAAGACATTCAAAATAGCAGCAATGATTTGAATGGGGTTCTCAGACGACAGAAGCTTATTAGAAGATTGATACAATACCATAGGTGAGGCCCAAGACTTGAGATGATCCATCAGCTTCTTTCCGATTTCAACTTTGAAATAATTCGTCAGCAGCTTGAGGAGACGAGCCAAGCCCTCCAAACCAGGGATTGTCAAACGCTTATGATCAGATAGATTCATCAAAATTGGACGAAGTCCAGTTTGAAGAAGATCCTTGGGCAGTTTTATATTCTGAGACAGCACGGTCTTTAGTCCTTCGTTTGCTGCTTCAATGACTTGAGGCGATTTGGAATACAGTGTCTTGAAGAACACCGCGATAATCCGAGCACGAGGGTTTTGCTGCGACTGAAGAAATTCAGGGTTAGACATGGCGAACGATAACAATTTAACACAAACAATCCGTAGTTGAAGAAGTTGTTCACCAGTGCAGTACTCCGAGGCTCGGTGAGCGCTCGCCAACGATTCATCGTCCGCGTCAGCTAAAGCTAAAGCTTCCATCAATAGTCTGACCATCTCTTCGTTGAACTCCAAGAACGTGTCCTCAAGACCAAGGCAGAAGATGATGGCATCAAGATGACCAATTTGCAAAGGGAACGGAAGAGCCCTCAATGGCTTACCGAAGATAGGACCCAATAAAGTGTTCTTGACGGGGGAGAGGAGCTCACTTATTTTTTTTCCAGTGAGATTGGATAGGAGTTCAAGAGATGACCGCGCTGTTTCTCTGACAAAAGCATTCGCGTTGAATAATTCATAGATCAATACTCCCATAAGCATTTCGAAAGATCTCGATTCCATTTCTTCAGGAGTGATATTCTCATTGCATCGTGTGAGCACATATTCCAAAAGTTTTCGAGTATTTTCGCGCACGTTTGTTGACACCTCCGATGGAATATCTTTTAACACAAACAGCAAAGTCTTTGTATATTCAAGCTGACGATTGATAAACCATGCTTTGGGTAGTCCGATCTCGTGGAGCATATAGCTCAAGCCCAGACAGCCAGCGTTCTTTCTGTACCATTCTTGTTCATAGCACTGGTGGCAGAATATAGTTGACAGATAACGATAGATGGAAAACTTGTAGACATCAGGACTGTTTCCAAATACCGTTAGAGTTGCCTTGTGGAGATGGCCTATACATTCTAGAGAAATCTCTCGGACAGTTGAGTTGGAACTTGAAAGACCGGTTGCAATGGCATTTAATAGAGTAATTATCTGTAAATTTAACGGTCCTTCTCCGTCTTTCAGTTCAAAAGCCCGCTCGACAATCTTTCGACTTAAGCAGGCTCGGGAGACTTCTAAGAGAATGAAATGTTCACACATGTTTCGCATGAAGTCTCTAACTTCATCTGCATGGTCTTCCAAACTGCCTCCCATCAAGATACCAACGAACAGATTCTCCAAAAGGTCTTCCTGCGCAAAATATTTTGCAAAGGTTTGCTTATGCTCAGAGACGGGGATCCCTCCCTCTGTAGGGAATTCTTGCTTCAAGTAGGTCAAGGCACAATATCTCACGGTCTTGCCATACCATTCAGGAATTTCGGTCACATCGATAAACAGCTTTGAGCACGAGATAATGTACTTTAAGCAGTGAACTCTGTATTTGGGCTCAGTTCGGAAATCCTGGATGATCCCAAGGGCAAGTTTGAGAGTTGGAATTAAGCTCATTGGTGTCTTGCCGGTTAAGCCTTCGATATCGAAGAGAACGCTTGGTTCTGGATCAGAATATCCCTTGTTTTGAAGATCTTTAGGAGGTAAAATGAACCGCCTATTCCGCCCACCAAGTTTTCCTAGAATCCTCAATGTTGTGTGACTAAGTTGATGCGGGTAGGGTAGAGGCTTCAAGTGAGTCCAAAGGGCCTCCATCACATCACCTATAACTGGCTCAATAATCGGATCGAAGTATTCAGAGGTCAGGTTATCAACACAGAGCTCCAAAGTTCGAAGTCCTTGGCTGACAAGCTCATGACCGCCATTTAGAGCGATTGCCAGAGGCCTCATAAGGCTGCTCAAGTGAGGAACTAGGACTGATAATCTCACAGGGACAGTAAGGCATAGTTCCACAAAAAGATCACGCTCTTGCTCCTTCTGAGCTAAGATGATAAGCCTATTTAAAGAATCTAAAAGGATCTGAAGCAATGGTAACACCTCTTTATAGAGAGATTCAAACCTGCCCCCTCCAATACTGCGAAACAAGGTCCTAAGTAAATGATAGTAATTCATAGGTTCCTTCGCGCTAGTAGCACATTTTAAACATTTCAAAATAAGATCCTTAAGGTATGGCAACAGGATACTCTCATTTGCTGACGAAAATAGATTCACAGCCATAAATATGAGTTTGAAAAGGCGCGTGAGAACTGATGAGGCCACTTGATCTTCCTCACCCAAGATTTCGAAATTTTTCATAGTGAAAGACAACAAGATTCCAACAAAACAACTCGAAGAGGCTTCGCTAGCCAGAAAGAATTGCAAGATGTGGAAGGTCGACGGATTTTTCTTCAAGCACTCGAAAATGAAGGGCATGTGGGGTTCAACGATCTCGCTGAACGATGCCAAGTCAATATAAACAAAAACGGTCGCAAAAGTTTCCATTAATTCTTTCTCTTCCTTGGTTGCTTCAGTAGAATGATTTCCATTAGGTGACTCAGAGTTCTCTGGAGACAACTTGAGATCAGCCGTCTTGACTAGGCTAGGAGAATAATATTGAAACGCGGTCATACCTTCCCGAAGAAGTTTTCCAAAGATCTGGACCTCTTCGTATCTGAAACTTCGAGCACTTTCATTCCATTGTTGAACATTAATATCGGAGAAAGGAGGCATAGGATTCGAGCTCTTTAAACCAAACATTATGGTTTTTAAGAAATTGACAAGAGTCTTGAATAAGTATCGGCCATCTTTAAGACCATCAGACGCATGAGAGGGATGCAGAGAGATAGGAGCAGAAGCTTGGAGGTCGAAATAATCAAGAAATTCAGCATTGGAAGATTGAGTGGCCAATTCCACTTGACACTTGGCCTCAATTTCCCCACTTGAAGAAGGAAGCTTGTCTCCATTATCATTTTCATGATCTTTATCTTTCATGTCCTCGGGGAGATGAATGAGCGCATTGGGAAACAGTCGATTCATCTCTTCAAATTTATCGGCAAAAGAATTGAGAATCAAAATCATGAGCTGTCTAGCGTCTTGCCGATCAGAAAGTTTCATAATCCTTTCGACCAAGTTCATCAACAACTTGGCGCTCATTACCTGGAAGCTGGGAGCCAGTGAGGAATCGCCCATATTCCTACAATAGACAATCACAGTTTTTAGAAGCTGACTTGTGTTTAGTTCCGCGCGTACTTGATGAATAAGATCAGCAACCATACTGTAAGCCAGAGGCCGAAGCGTTTCTCGGACCGTGAGACCATCACCGACGAGTACACGCTCATCGAGGAGAATCTCGACTTTCGAAATGAAATGGGTCCGAAAATCCGTGGAAAGGATATGCCTAGTCGCCACCAAGAGTTCCTTTCTTGACGCTGATAGTTCCTGAGGACAATCTTCCAGTAGCCGAACAACCAAGTCGGGGATGATATTATAGTATTCCCGGAGTGTCTGAGAGAAACTGCGGAGAACATAGGCTAAAAAGGACATGGTCTTGACTTGAGCGGTAATGAATTCTCCAAAAGCATGTCGATTGTGGATAGCAGGACTGATCGACGTGAAAATCGTGCCCTGGGCCTCTGCAGCTTCATGAGCTTCAGCCTGTGCTGGGACTTGCAATTGGAGCATCTCGACAATATGAGGAACAAACCTGGGGAGGTTAATTTGTACTAGGTTTTTGTGAGTAGACATTAGTAGAACTATTATGATAGGGCATTCGGTGAGTACCCGAAACGAAGCCATACTCTTTGGTAAGAGTCGATTGTGCCCGTCTGGCATTTCAGAGCCCGAGGGGGATAACGCTTTAGGCGAGAGAAATGTCGTGTCCGGCTTGAAAAGTCAGATTTATTAAAAGTCAAGATACTCACGGTCGCAACATTTGTATTCGTATTAGATTCAAAGGTCTCTTTGACCACTTGGGGCATATTTCGGTACATCGCCAGAACCAGATCAAAGAAAGACTGGACAGAATCAGCTAGCAGGCCTTTATACATTCGATGAAGGGGAATTATGATCTTCATACAGAGAACACCATTTTCTTCATTCTCGGTCTCGAGAAGACTCATAATGAGCTGATTCAGCTTAAGGGCGTACGGTTTAAGAGCATCTGTCATCGGCAGACGATGAATGAGGTCCAGAATTGCATGTCGTAAACGCTATTGTTAGGTGATATTATTCAAGACGCGTTGTACTCACATGCTCATATGAAAATACCAGAAAGGACGGCTGTCCTGATTCAAGGATGGATATGAATAATGGGATAATAGTCGACAAAAATGATGAGTACACTTCCGGAGGAGATTGAAACGATTCCAAAGAATCCCGAATCTCGGTAATAACAGCCAGTTTCGATCGTGCATCTAGGATTAACCATTTGCTGATGGACTACTTACCAAGGTGAGGGTCGGATAATCGAGCTGCAAAGGACTCAATCACCGAGTGCACGGTGTTGGACGCCATTTAGATACCGCGAATCTAATAAATGATGTCTTTTGTTTCTAATGGCAAAGGCTCATTAGAGGGCCTATCAATATTCCTTTTCTCGTCAACTCGAGACCAGCTTAGTTTTCTGGGGAGGATGACTACCAAGTGTACGGTCAGAATAGTGCTATCTTGGATTTTTCCTCCATGGGTGGTGCGCCTCGAGAGAAAAGCTGACATAATGGTTGACTAATCGTTACTCGTGCGCTACATCTCTGTTAGACATCCCTGGGCATATAAATTTGAAGAGCATGTCTTTCTGAGTAGATATTAATGTGTGAACGTGATGCATGATAATTATGCTTGTGCCAGAACTAATATTCAGGTCAATTGACTGTCTCGGTAAATATGCGTTGTTGATAGTGAGAGTATATTTCCCAGCATATTGCTATTTAGAAACTATGGTGGATAAAACTAATGGCGCCGATGTATCGTATGAGAAAGTTGAAAGATAATCATGTTGGAAAAATAATGCTGGTTTGATACCTCGAACAATAACATGTTTCATTAAACAGAATCTCATGACGGAAACCGAGTCTACCGTCATTGTTCACTTGTTTATTAAATTCATATACCTGAATGAAGCTTTCAAATCCTATCATGAACTTTAGGGATGAAACAAACTCTCAGTTGACCTCTGAATGTATAAGGGAACAACTTTCTTCTATACGTTAGCGGACAGATATCCTCAGGTTCATTACGAAGATTGCCGGGAATTTGTCAGACAACTGAGAGACTTCTCATGCTGAGTCTGTGCAGTCCTTGTGGTGAGGTGTCACGCTATTTTGTCGGGCTTATTTTAAGAAGGGTGAAGGTTATACCAAATCACAGAATGGAGGGCGCATTTCAATCAGTTTTGATCTGTCAGATTCAAATTGAATATGTACTCTGTTGTCTTTTCTCAATGAGAACTACGCAGATCAAAACAGACTCTTGGAGCAACCGAATGCTTTACGTAGGGGCTTATATACTCGCATCAGATTCTAAAGCAGTACGGTACTTGAAAGCCTCAAATGGTTATCCGAGAGATGTTCATGAAGAATTCCGTTATTAGCTTAAAAGCGAAAGCAACAAGAGACTTTGATTGAGAATGCTCAAGATTGTTGAGTGGATGCAGATAATAGACGGGCCTTTGAACGACTCCAAGAATCAACATTGCCGTGGAACGTTTCCTTCCGGAGCCATAGTTCTTGGTCATCTACGTAATTATGAACTGAGAATCACAGTCTTTGTGTTTTTACGTGAGGCTGACGGGAACTCTACCGGATCAAGTTTTCGCTCCTACAAGTCCCAAAGGAGTGGATCCGACGCAAATCATGCTCGTGTGTGTTAAGAATATCTAGTCCCAATCCAAGTCCACGGAATAGCGGATCAGAATTGATGTGGGAGTTTGTTGCTCACCCTGTCGACATCGGGCAAAGCCGAGATTCTGAAATCTATCCAACGTTCGAAAGCGAAAATGGGCTCTGGTCACTTCTGGCAAGCGCAATTGAGCCGAAAATGTCATTGTTCTTCTGTAAATTGACAGTTCCGGCTGATCCAGACGTGCCATTAAAGCAACTCTTGAATTCGCTCGGGTCAAGGCTGGCCGAGAAAGGGAACGGCGTCTGGAGCTTTATTACCCATTTGGAACGTGGCTTCTTGGCCCGCGGAGATCTGCTCATGATCTCATGGAGTCCAATTTGTAGAGTTTTTTACACCATTGACCTTTGTAACTTCCAATACACTCTCTTCTCTGTCGAAAAAAGGCATTGAGAGAATACACTGTTCTATTGTTTGCGGCTTTTCTAGCGCTTCTGGCCGGCTAATGAAGCAGCACCAAGGTTCAGCTGAAAGGACAAAAAGGGGTCAAAGAGTTATGCCAAGGTCTCTTTACATTTGACATAGTAAGATCGACCTTACGGCTAAATGGCCCGGAGCGCCATGACAATGGATTTATGGTATTATGGCTTGATATCAAATCGGAGAATGTTTTTGCTTCTTAGCTAAGCGCCGTAGAATGCGCTAATTTCCCTGTGTCATTTTTAGGTTAGGAATACGAGAAATAGAATATCGAGGCGATTATGAACGGCTTAACGTCGACGTCTAAGAACCGGGAATTTTTAACTCCTTTTGGATAGACAGACAAGAATAAGATCAATATTGTAATGGCTTTTTACATGAACGAACATGATACGGAAATATAGATATAATTGTAGATCTACCATATTCACAAGTGTATTTATCTGCAGCAAATCGGCAGATCAGGGAGATCGAATCTGACGAGAAGATAAAGTCAAAAATCACCGCATCACAGGCCAATCAGAGGAGAACTAATAAATCATTCCTTACTTGTTGAGACTTCTTTGTTCGGGAACAGGAGTCACGAGCTTCCCGACTTTGATAGCATTGATGATGTTCTTAAGGGCTTCTTCTTCCGAATGTAGACCAGCTTCATACGTGTATGTTCCAACGTGAGGAAGAAGGAAACAACGATCACTGGAAAGAAGACCGGGATGGACCTTGGGCTCTTGTTCATAGACATCCAGACCAGCACTAGCAACCTGGCCGGATTCAAGAGCGTCGACGAGAGCCTGCTCGTCGACAACAGGACCTCGGGACGTGTTGACAAGAACGACGCCTTTTTTGGTCTTAGCCAAAGCTTCTCGGGAGACGAGATGGTGAGTGTGCTTATTGAGAGGTACCGATACGGTGATGACATCGGCGGTCGAAATTAGCTCCTCAAACGAGACATAGCGACTGTCCTTTTCAAGTTCAGGGGATAAACGGTGACGGTTGTGATAGATGATTTCCTTGAAACCAAATGTTCTTGCTCGATCGCGGACAGCACGACCAATACCGCCCATTCCTAAGATGGCGAGCACTTTTCCTTCAGGATCGTGGCCCCTGCGACTCTTGTTAGCCCATTCGCCCTCTCGGAGGACTTTGGAGGCCTGATAGAAGTTGCGCAACGCAGCCATGATTAAGAACATATTGGTATCGGCAGTGGGTGGATCCAACCATCCCTGGATATTAGAGACTAAGATTCCTTTATCCGTGGCAGCGGATATATCAATGCGGTCGTATCCTTGAAATTAGCATGACAGTCGTCCAGGAACCCTTACCCGCTCCAGCGTGAGCAATGAACTTGAGTGATTTAGGAGCCTTAGAGATCAATTCCTCGTCAAAACCTCCAGAAATCTTTTGAGAAGGAAAAGTATGATATAGAGCAATGACGTCGTTATCACTGGATTCAAACTCCTTGATCAGCTCAGCCCTATTAGACGCCTTGGTCAAGGTGACTCGAGCTATCTGCTCCAATTCCGCCAACACTTTAGTAGCGTAGAAAATCTTATCGAGTAATAAAACGTGAGGCTTTGTCATTGTATTGTATTCGTGCTTGTTGCCGTGGTTGGTAATAGAAGATGGGGTTGACGTTGCTTCCGACTTATCAGACGTCTGCTGAGGACTTCATTCTCCGGCTTAAAGGCCTTTTTACTGGCAGTCGTGACACTAGGCTGCTCGCAACCATACCTCCGTAAATCTCTGTCATGCATTTAATCCTAAGATTAGTTACCATTCTCTTGCATTGTATCAGCGTGTAGAACCTCTTTCTGAGAATTTGGATAAATTCTACCACTCTACCCCATCATCACATACGTGAGCAGACGTTTAACGATAGTCCATTCCCCACTACAAGTACGGATCTATGAAAGTATTTGGTTTTTCCCTAGTGGTTGACTTGTGAGGCGAAGAAACACATTCAGAGAGAATTGCTTACTGAGAGCGGTGTAATGGTCTTTGGATATCTTGGTATATATAAGATGATATAGAGGATAGGCTTAATTTACTTTGAGGTATAAAAGTAGTTGCAATTGATCTAAGATCACATCTAGAGCATGCCTCTAGGCAGGAGGTCCGCCCGTCTGCGCGCACCCTTGTTATAGCGATGGACAGACCCGTCAACCTAGTCATTGCTTCTCTCGTCTAGGCGGATGGGCTTATGGTAACGTTCGGAGTAACGCCGGTGATAATTACAAATGCCAACTATTACAGGTTGGGACGGCTAATGCTCTACGGAATAAAAAAACATCCGTGATAATATTGTTTCGACACAGGTTTACAAACCAGGCATACCTAGAAACAAAGCTGGCCTTAAAATCATATCTCTATCCATCCTGCAACTGCTAGAAGTCCGGAATAGGTAAGAGGGGTTTCTCCGAGAAGAATGAAAATAGATTAGGGTTTGCGATTGTTCTCCACTTCTCTGTCACCCTTTACTCTTTACGGCTTACCGCGCTCGGCAGCCTAGTTAGGTAAAAGAATAAAAATTTTACCAGGCAAAATTAACAATTGAGAGCCAAGGCAAGAGTGGCTGAGATGCGATGCCTCTTTTTCCAAAAGATCTGTTGAGGCTCAAGAGCGGCGTCTGTGAAAAAAGAATAAAAACCACGTGACGGGACATATTTGGAACCAAACGGCAAAGAGCGGGATGAGCATAGAATTGGTATCAAAATGCCCGCTGTTGATTGGCATTTGAGAGTCATAGCTATCGCAAGATATGATTATCTATCTGAGTCTTGCCAGCAAGCATCTTTCATCCCAGGATGGCGCAGCCTTGAATCTGGTTTCCTTCCATTCAAAACTTGAGAACTACGACTAGTCTTTCACATGGAGACATGATCTACTAGAAGATGACCCAACGGAAATTGTCCTTTTTGGCACTCACTCTTGTTGTGTGAAGACCATAATCAACGTTGGAATTTTTGCTGAGGTCAGCAACAAGGCCATATGTTGGCCCCTAGGAATATGCGATCCTAAGCCTGGAATATGACTGAGGTCTAGTCGTGAACACGAGGTGAGAAACATTATTAGATTAGAAAGACTGCGTTTTATTTTTCATGTATCTTTTCGGGTGCGGCAGATTTTCAAGGCTCCTCCCTTGTTCTTTACTCAACGCCATGTAGATGTCGAGAACAACGTCATAGTTACGTTGATGCACATAGTATAAAGGTGCAAGTCACGTTACTTAGTCACCTTGCTTAGCCCCGAATTGGTCACTCTATCGGTACAACCAGGTCTGTTAACTGGAGGTCAGTGGAAACACATGAGACATGCCTCAATAACTGGAGCCTAGCTAGGTAAGGGGACCTTTTCACGAAAAGGTGTCCGTCGGTGGGTCTTTCTCTAACCAGAGCCCAAAATTTCGGTATAAGATTCCACGTGCCCAATGGAGATGGTGCCGCTTGCACGGCAAAGTGGGGGTAATACTAACTAACAGCGACCTCGCTCCGGAGAGCTACAAGGTGACATCCCGACATGCCTTCGGGAAAGAGCTCGCTAGGCTTAGTCGAGAAAGCGTGCCAAATACAGTGACGCTAAACGTATCTTCAGTCCAGCAAGGGCGACTGATAGTGTCAGTACTGTACCCGTTGGGGATTAATTAGGGCCAAAACCTCTCAGCCGTTTGTTATCGAATTCAGTAAGCGCACCATAGCCGTCGTGTTCAGACTTCTCATTTTTAACAGTTGACGTAGATCTCTCTCTATCGAGCCAAGTAGAGTTTTTGGGAAATTATTCGAGCTCTAGACAAAATAATTTGTCATTTGTCCAGCTCATGAATACGTCAAGTTTTGACCTATTTTGCTCAGCCAGATTTATCAAAAAAAGTGGACTAGGGAGTGAATGAGCAGTATAGTATGGCTTGGACATCAGGGGAAGACAGACATATTGACTCGCATATCCTATCGCATATCCTATCGATGTACGGAGTATGCACAACGGTCGAGGCTGCCTAGAGAGATCAGGAAATATATAAAGGAAACAACGCCTTACAATGTAGCTCGACATCGTCCTTTGCCCTTTTCGACTAAGTGGGGGATATCGGCCCTTCTCGTGTCGAGTTAGACGAGTCTGGACGTTACGGGGCGAGCTGCAGATATCCAAACAAGAAGGAGACTACGGATTTGAAGACTGAATCCAAAACAGCGGTGAAAATCAAATTTAAGGAACCAGGCCTGAACCAGGCTGTCTAATAACTTACATTAATCAGAGCGAGCGAATCAAAACAGAGAGACAGAGCGTATACCCCTCACTCGATAGTTACATTATCTGGACAAGAACGGGTTGCTATTATTATCATGCCATGTGTTTGTGTTTAAAAATACCGTCCAAGCTATTGTATATCCTGGTTGTAAACGGAGCCTATAGATCATTTAATCACCGAAATGTTAGCACTACTCCAAAGCGAAACATCTTGGATGGCTTGATGTCTTCGAGGAGGACCGATCCTCACTTTGTGCAAAATCTTCATGCCAGAAGCAACAAAATGAGGATAGATCTACTAACGTGTCCTTATCAAGATATGCTCATCAATCCATAATAGCCAAGCTAATGTAGCTTCCCCGCAAGCAGAAAAGAACATCATTAAACATAGCCTAACTTCAGACAAGCACGGCATAGCCAAGAACCAGTGTCGATGCTTTCAAGACCCATTAAAGCACGAAGTGAAAGTAGAAGCAAACGATAACAATCCAGCAGTTTACCTCATATTCTGCGAGCTAAACGCGGTAACCCGAGTTCCACGCCTTGCACAGTGGTATGATCTCTGCTTGTAGATAGTGACGAGCTTCATCTTGTTCGAAGGAGATGCTTTAACCCCGACGACGATGGGCACACGCCGCTTCTCGTAAAAGGAAACTCGTTTCTGGAATTATAAACATGGAATAGTAGGGTATAATGGACTTGGCATTCTCTTCCCACCTGTCAAGGAGATTCTTATCTCTAAGGTTATAATCTGAGTCGCACCTTGAAATCGATGGATCTAAGCAAAAGATATCCTATAAGACTACAGTAGATCACAGTTCCGCTATATGGACCAGTTTAGTCTCGTGGACATAAAAAAGCAACAGTGACAGAACAATTGATGTCGAAACCCATTACCGATGGATGAAAAGTAAATGATATGCGTATACTAGTTTTTTTTGCCCAAAGTAGAATTCTGCTGATCTATAGTTTTAATTGCCAAGGTATCTTGCCGTTGTAGGATGATCCAAGCACCGCAGTTTTGGGAAGAAGGCTGGTTCGCATTCGGACGTGCTATTCCGAGAAGGACAAGAATGGGAAGGTAACCGCCATCTAGATTCTTCATATGGTAAAGTGAGCTCTCAGCGGCTACGCGGAGATAGAAGGGCGTTTTAGCCATTCCTGTTAGGGTTGTCGAGAAGAAGACTTTGAGGGCAAGAAAGTCGACAGTATCCCCTAAAGTGATCTTTTAATCACTACTAACACTGTTTTCAGACTCTTGTCGCATGATGGCATATCTAGGAATATTCATGTTGGCACTATACGGCCCAGTGCGCAAGCTACAAATGCTTTGTCTGCCACCGGGCTTCGAATCGATCCCGTGAAAAGCTCTTCTCGAAGCTCGCAACGGCAGATCTTATCAATGAAGCATTGTAACATGATGATGTTAAGCCCGAATGTTCATTGATTTTCGGCAGCGCACGGCCAGGTTGCAAGTGACTCTTCAGGGCTGGACCGTCACTCCGCCTTCATTCTGATTATTTACCGGAGACTCAGCGCTGCTCAAATCTGCAGGCTTGTGGCAGAGTCTGCTACATTACTGGCAAGTGGCATTCGGAACTTATTTGACGCACACATCTCTCCTGCATACGGTTACCCGTAGGTATGATTATTCATATTAAGCGGTCTCCATCTAGAGACAAGCGAGACAAAATAAGAACAGAGAAAAAGTTTCCAGAATCCGCATCCAGAAAATAATTAGATATTATACAATGAAGGACACAGCACGCATGAGTTGTGCCGAGGCATGGACTGGATATGGGAGACATCTGTCCAACTATTATAGATGGCGATTTGTCCTTCTGGGCTGTGTCAAATGGTATGATAAGAAACGTCACTATGACTAGCGGCAAAAACATAGTAGAGAGGGGACAAAATATAAGGACGAAAGGGGCTTGGTGTATCAAGGGATCGATGAATGCTTACCACCATGAGGGATCAATAGGTTTTGGCCTAAACCTCTTTTGGCACCTCCATACCCCTTTTTGATGATTTTTATTTGAGACTTCCATTTACAAATTAAAAAAAAACGCAAGGAAATAAAAAGAATGAGAGAAACAAATTTCATCAGTCTATTGATTAAAGGATGAACTAGCCTTTTCTTTACTTGCTTTTCTTCTAATGAGCACTCGGGCCGAAAACCCGCTAGCGACTGGGGCCATAAGTAGCAACCATTTCAAAGTTTCAGTGTCAGAATCGTACGAGGGGAACAATCTTATTCACGGCGGCAAGAACAAAAAAAGCCGTTGTTTGAGGCAAAAACAAGAGACTTACTTTCCTGGACATATCTCGATCTTCCCACGAGTATTGTTTGGGCTGCAAATCGTGACTGTGTTTTCTTTCCTAGTCATCACGTCAGACCACTTCGTTTCCCTTAGCTTGGATTCCAGTCTCTGATCATCTCGGTTCGGCGCCGCAAAGTCGCTTACCTGGCCGGCATCTCTCCTGTGTTCTTACCAGCGCATCTTTAATTTTTCCGTCTTTCATCTATCTTAGGTTTCCTTGGTATCCCGAGTCTTTTTTTTCTTTCTTTCTCGTCCTGTGCGCCTCAACGAACCAGTGATTTTTTGAGAGAGCAGACAGCCAGTCTAATGGTAGCTAAGCTGGTCTCAGAAAATGTATGTATACCTGTCAGGACCCTCCAGATCTCTTTTTTTCTTTATTTTTTAGCTGTCGGATCGGGTTAGGCTCTTTGTCTCTGTTTCTCAAACTCCTGTTACGGAGAGTATACACCTTGATCCTATTTGTTTTTGACGCATACATGTCAAGTGGTAGCCTCTTTTTCAATGCTTTTTTTAGCTCTTCTCGTGACACAAAATTAACTCCAGCCAAACGCGTCAGTTCAATCTCCTCCTTCAGCTTCCTCTAATTCAACTCAACCTGCTGCCAACGAGCCGAGCCAGCCACTATACAAGATTTCGGGTCTAACAGGAACTCAGACGGTAGTGGATAGGTTTCCTGGAGGTACTATTCTATATAGTCAACCGGCTACCTCGTCCTCAGCCCAAGGTTCTGATCCCTATACCATCGGCACCAACGCGACCACTCAGGCTCCTGGAAGCTCATATAGCGTAGTTTCTTCGAATAACGAGAGAGCTTCTACTGCTGAAAGTGTCTCCAATAGGTCATCTGTTGCCATACCTCGAAGTACCCATGCGGAGCAGGACGACAAAAAGAGAGCTGTTCGCAGACGAACCAAGACCGGCTGTTTAACATGCCGGCGGCGGCGAATCAAGTGTGATGAGGGACGACCAATATGTGGAAATTGCATAAAAAGCAAACGCGAATGTCAAGGGTATGACCCCGTCTTCAAGACAATCCATCACAACCTAACATTTGTTGCTAATGAGGAGCGTTCACTTGAAGTCAGCGGGTCTGAACCGACATCTCCTCATTCTTCGACTAATAAGAAAGAGCTATTGTCTCGTGGCAATCAAGGAGTCTCCGAATCGGCTCTTCATTCCGGAGCATCCCTCCTCAAAGCGAACCTAACGCCATCATCCAGCCAAAGAACATCTCCTAAGACGGCTCCTCGTCAATCTTCTGCATCCTCTATTTCTCCTAATTCTCATTTTTCCACAGCTGCACCGGAATCTCAGTTTCGACAAGACTCAACGAACAATGATCCTGCCGCCGAGTATCCCAAATATCAAGAACCCTTCATGCCTAGTACGCAGCAAAACCCATTATCTTATTATAGGCCCCAGATGGCCCCAGTTCGTCCTTATCCTGACTATACAAACTGGTCCCGACCTGGTGGCGAGATGCCTCCAAATGCAGTATACGGAATTGATCCTCGCTTTCCAGTAGGAGTTTATCCCCCAATTGGCTCATATCCGACAGCGCCTTATGGCTACCAGCCTTTTATTACCGATGGCGTGCGACTGCGATATAACTCCCTTCCTGCAGTCGCTTACGAATTTGCTCCTCAAGCTGTGATGATGTCTGATCAGCAGCATGGAGTCTTTCCCAATCAACCTTATGGTGCAATGACTGCTCCATCTATTCCAGTACCGGCACTGAATGTACCGGCAGCGAATACCCCCCATGAGGCGGCCTCTAATGAAGCTCTTGCTTCAGCAAATCCATCAACTGGAGTTCCTTCAACAAATAAAGACTCAAGATCGACCAGCTTACCATCCATTCAGCATGAAAACATAAGGAAATCTTTCCCGCAGTATAGGACAGATAATTTACCTCCTATATCACCTTCTCAGCAGGAAAACATAAAGAGATCATTCTCACAGACAAAAGGAGACCCTGATCCCAATACCTCGAATAAGCAGAATGCTTCCGAACCCGAGAAGGCAAAAGTGGTTGAACCAAAAAGGCGCTTATCGGTTTCAGATCCCCAGGAAGGTGCACACAAGAGCAAATCTTCCAAGACCGAAAATGACAATATTGATCAAAGACATCCCAAGAGGTTGAAAATTGATAGCTTGCTAGAAGCTGCCGCTGCAGTCGCAGCCGCTGAAGGAGAAGACACACCCACGTCTGCAGAGAGCCATCCATCTCTTCGACCATTGACCCTCCGTCAATATCTAGAATTCGAGGCAAGATTTCTGCCTTTTTTCCGGACCCTCTTTGACGGATGCTCGTTGGATTTTCTTAAATATCAGCCGCCGGCGGTAGATGCTTACACTCATTTCCAACTGGCTCGACTAATGAACGCCTGGTCGCATTCTGAAGTCGAAGAAACGCACGTATTTAAAGGTGTTGGCATGAAAGACCACCATGATACCAATACCAATGCGGCAGATGATCTCAAATCGGCTTTTTTCCTTTGTGGAGTTTGTGATCTATTTGTTCCATCTTCTCGGACTGGAGAAGCGAACTGCATTTCAGTTGGGCATCAGACCACAGTGACCGATAGAAATACTTCATTGAGGATCGCCTTTAGCAAGATCCAGATACTATCTACTCTGTTATCAGACACATGTACATGTACGGAAGCTGATATTCAGGCCGCCAGGAATTGCCTTTCGGCTTTAAGTGATTCGGATGTATCTATAGTTTCTTCAGATCTATTGAAGACCTTATGGCAAGAGCTGGCCCAGTTTATTGCTTCAAACTACGCCGCCGTCATGGGACTACATCGGGTGCTTTCAATTGTGGAAACCATTATCAAGAAAAGTCCTTTAAAGGATGGATGGATGAGCTTATACGGTACGATCGTCAAGTTGTATGATCGATGGGGTTTGCGGGTTACCGACCAGGACAGGAAATACGGTGCTCAGGCAAATGAGTTCTTGGCCAGCTGCACCAGTTTTGAGTTTGAAGTTCTGGTGCTCTTGTACATCTGTGGTATGCATAAAATGGTATTACTTCTAGCACAGACAGATACCGAAGTCAAGGCGAATGAGTTGCAGGGGAGCCGCAGAGGCTCCAAAGTCGGGAAGCAAGGTGAGGACGATGTAGGCAGCGTTCTGAGAGAGTTTATTTACTTTGCTGCAAACTATGGTACTCGCTCACTGACCAGTCCTTTATGTCGGATGGTATGCGAGCAGGTGGTTAATGTTCATATGCGCGCAGTCAATGTTTTTTGATGAGATTATGGGTAGCTATCTCCTCAGGGGCTCATAATTATTTGTATATTATTGAATGCACACTTTATATCAGGCAGCGTTGATATTGCGTAGGATTGTTCTCGATAAGCTTAGATGACGGCCTCAGACTCAAAAGATGACTGCGTTGCGCATATAACCTATTTAGTTACGATAAAATTGCCTATAACACTCAATTAAAATCTTCCCTTAAACCACTGCCACCAAACAAGTAATGTACAATCGCTTTCTTCTAAGCAGAAATCCGAAGGATATTTTTACCCTGGAACCTTCGCTGGATCACCCCTCTCTTTTCTAACACATCCAAGGCCCGTACCAACATGGGCTCAGTAATTTGAACGCGGTCAGGATGATTGGAGGGACCATTATTTATGTATTGTCGAACAAGGGTGTCATACGAGGTCGACCATCCGATTGGCAGCCGTTTCTTGATTTCATCTTCGAGAACGGTGACACCTTTAGCCATTTTGGCCATTGCGCCGTCCTGTTGGGTGGCTGCTTCCAACGTTGACGCTTGGAACAGACGAATAGCTTCATTGACGTGAGCCACGGTAGCAATGGGTGACAATTCGAGTTTCGCCAGGGCCTCAGTAATACGAATGATGGCTTCCAGCTGTCTGACCGTAATGGGAATGGCTGATCGTGCTTCCTGGTTTGCCTCATAAAGCGCTATGCGGGCCCTGATTTCGACAAAGTGAGACGAGAGTCGCTCGGCAGCCTCCTCAGTAATCCGAGGAGCACAACGGGCTCTGCAGAAGGAGACATATCTCTTCATGATTTCGATTGGGATCTCACCCTCCGCTTCAGGCATCGAATTGTAGCTGGCATGGATGCCTACGACATGCTTTGCAATCTGGCGATCTCTGTCGGCGCTGTGATCGTCCTTAACGACAAAGATCATATCGAATCGGGAAAGAATGGTAGTCTGGAAATCAATGTTATCTCCTGCGCTCTTGAGCTCATCGTACCGACCAAAGAGTGGGTTGGCAGCTGCTAACACCGAAGTTCTAGAGTTCAAGATCGTGGTGATTCCTGCTTTTGCGATCGAGATCGTTTGTTGTTCCATAGCTTCATGGATTGCCACGCGATCTTCATCCCTCATCTTATCAAACTCGTCAATGCAAACCACACCGCCATCGGCGAGGACCATGGCACCGCCTTCAAGGTAGAAGTCCCCACTTGAGTGATCGCGCTGGACCGAGGCTGTCAGACCTGCTGCAGAGGAGCCTTTACCGGAAGTGTAAATGGCAATAGGAGCGACGCGTTCGACGAACTTAAGCAGCTGAGATTTGGCGGTACCTGGGTCACCGAGTAAGAGAACGTTAATGTCTCCTCGTAGGCGCATTCCATCGGGGAGAATACGTTTGGAGCCTCCCATTAACAGGCAGGCAACCGCTTTCTTGATATCCATGTTGCCATAGATGGAAGGGGCAATGGAAGCGGCAAATTTCTCGTAGAGATTGGGCGTTCGAGACAAGGCGTAAAATTCCTCGACTTCAGCATCGGAGAAGGAAACGGAGCCTCTCGAGTTGTGGTCGACATCGACCTCAATTCCCACAACTTGGACATAGCTGCTCTTGATGGCCGTGGCACCTGGGTTCTTAACTTTGGCATTCGAATATGTCGAGTAGATGCCCATGATGGTACAGCGATTACCGGGAACAACTCGGTTTGCGAGATATCGGTCAGTACAAAGGAGAATGTGTCGAGGAAGCTCGCCAACTGGGACCATGTCCGGACTCTCTTGCAGCTTCAAAATCTGTTGGTCGACAAACTCTGAGTGCTCGTGAAGAATCTGATAAGGATTGCGCTCACATCGTTGGCCGCCACGTTGGAAATTGTCCTCGGATGCTTCGCATTCACTCGGCAAGGTGACAGGAGCGAATCCAGAGTCGACATAGACATAGATAACGTTGTTGCATGACCTGCAGCGGGCCTGGATCCTGGTTGCCTTGGAAGAAAGAGTGGACGCGCCGATGATCAGACCAGACAATCGGATCATCTTGGAGATATGGGTAGCGTTCAGGTCCCGAATAGAAATCTTGTTAGTGTCGGAAGTAAAAATGAGCTGGAACTTTTGCGTCGTCTTTGAGGCTTCTTCTTCTCGTCCAGGTGCGAGAATAGTCCGCTTTGCCACTGCTTGGACTGCATTCTCAAACATAGGGATCGTAGCCCCTGGCTCATTGGTCAGTCGGTGAGCGAGATCCTCGTTGAAGAAGACTAGATCAGTGATATCGACGGTCAGGCAGTATTCGTGAACCAAAACATTAGCCCTGAGCTGATCACTAAGGCGAGTTAGAAATCCATGCACGTCTAAGAGGTCTACTCACCGGTACACAAACGAATTGCCAACCCGGAAATCCAAGACAAACTGACGAAACAAGCGTTCAATCTGAGTGGGGTCATCATCATTGACATCTAAAGGAGGTAAGACACGGGTCTGAAACGTCTGGCCGGCATCATAGGCTGCCATGGTTGAAGTTCACTGGCAGTTGGTTAGGTCCTTCGATAGGTGCCCCTTTTTTGACGCGCCCCGTCTGGGGTTGTAATTAGGTTACCCTTTTGGGCCTTTCGCGTCAGTCACGTGGGAAGTAGCGCCCAACCTACTTTGGTCGGTACTGCCCATTGAAAATTTTCTCCTTTCCCCACTAAGAACAAAATGGCTGACGAACAAACCTTTATTGCTATCAAGGTAAGTTTGAGTGCGCAGATTGAGATATTTGAAATGCCATTGGAGTGAGAGAATTGAATTCTCGGTGATTTTTATCGGCGAGCGGTCGTTCTCTTTAGCCGTATGTCTCGAATCTAAGATGAATTGCAAGCGATAATGATGCCTATTTGGGACCCCACTCATGAATTTTGTACGGTCACTCAATGACTTGTCTAATATCGATCGAATTGCCAATTTTATCGTTGATCTCGCTAACCCTTTAGCCCGATGGAGTCCAACGTGGACTTATTGGCCAAATCATTTCTCGATTTGAGAACAAGGGGTAAGTGCCAGTATGCAGGACTGTACGTTCTAACTGTCTAGTTTCAAGCTCGTCGCCTTGAAGCTTACCACTCCCACTGAGGACCTTCTCAACGAGCACTACTCTGATCTCCGCTCCAAGCCCTTCTTCCCCGGTCTTGTCAAGTATATGACTTCTGGTCCCGTCGTTGCTACTGTCTGGGAAGGTAAGGGCGTCGTTAAGACTGGCCGAGTCATGCTTGGTGCCACCAACCCTCTTGCTTCTGCTCCTGGTACCATCCGAGGTGATTATGCCATCGATGTCGGTCGCAACATCATCCACGGATCCGACTCTGTTGAGTCTGCCAAGAAGGAAATTGCTCTTTGGTTCAAGCCCGCCGAAGTCCAATCCTACACTACTGCCAGCAACCCTTGGATCTATGAGTAAATTGATCTGATCTAATTAAAATGTCTGCTTAGAATTGCTAAAAATCTTGTCAGAATCTCGTCGCGTAAAACAAAAGCCCCATTCAGCTCTCCCAATCCCTAGTTCAGTCGCTCGCGCATGATATCGTCGACTCTGTTACTTGTTGAAAATTTCGGTAACGCTTCACCAATGTCAGACCCCATGGCCTTTTCGATCATATATCGAGATTCGGCTTCAAAAGCAAGGCTTGGGAGACTTGCTTTCAGTCATGTTTTATCATTTGAAACTCCCGCTGGCCTGGTCGCTTCCAGTAGAGGTACTATTCCTCATTTGAGCCCCGACAATGTCCAAAAACATGTGTTGGCGCAAATTCCGGCAGTGGCTCTTGGTCTAGAGGACTGTAAGTCGTCTGAACTTGCTCTTGTGACTTACGTATAGTTCTTGATGTCTATCCCAAAGCGCCAGCTCTAATAACTTCCGACCGAGCTTTGAAAGACTTGATCTGCCTTCCTAAACAAGTCCCGCTATTCATTCAACCTCGACGGCCCGATCCGGTTGGCGTCAGCCATCCCAATACCGATCGTGAATTATGCTTTATGAGCGCTCGAGGGGTACGATCTGCCACAGTTTCGCATCTCTCAGACTTGTCACTAAAATCAAAGGCTGACTTGATAATGAGCGCGCCTGATCTTCCAAATCTTTCTCCAGGAGTAAGACCAGGCAAGAACCGGATTCGGAAAATGCAAATCCGCCATGAACGGTGGTTGAAACTTTATCTCGACCGCTTGGAAGGATCGAGAACGCCATTGTTTTGTCCTGTAATTGCGACATTATTAAAGGAAGAGCAAAAAGAATACCTCGAGTTGTTAAATAAGGCTGCAGGCGAAGGAAAGGTCCACGGTCTTACTGTTTGGAGCTCGCCAATATCTCCAGAGAGTGGGTGTAGCCCAGATGCATACAGCGGCGGAGACTATTACGTTGAAGGATTTGATAATTTACCAAAGCTTGCACGGATATGGATGAAAGACGTTGGTGGCCCTGGACAAGTGCTCGATCTGGTCAGCCAGGGGTACGATATGATGAGTTTAGATTTTATAAATCGAGCTTCAGATGCTGGAATAGCGCTTGCATTCCAATGGAACGAGTTACAGGTCTCAGGTAAACCTCTGGGATTCAATCTATGGAAAAAGGAGTACGAGGCAGATATGACACCATTGGTCAAGGGTTGTTCGTGCTATACATGCACAAATCATTATAGGGCATATATACATCATTTGCTGGATGCCAAAGAAATGCTTGCATGGACCTTACTCCAGATGCATAACTTCAAGATAATCGACGATTGGTTCCGAGCAATACGAGCTTCAATAGCCGAGGGGTCATTTGCCGATAATGCCGCGAGATTCAAAGAGGCCTATGATGTCGAGAGCTATGAGCAACTATTCCACCAAGGGGGTCCTCCGCCAAGAGTTCGAGGCTATCAAACAAACGAGAATATTGGACGCGGCGCAACAAAGCTCAACGCTCCAGCCTTTGTAAAGTATGAATAGTAATCAGATAGGACAAGTGACCCTACTGTTGAATATTGAATCACTTCCCTGTTCTCGTATATACGTCGTTAATGGCATCTTCGAGCTCCGGATAAGTCACCTTGAGCTTTTCGCCCAGGATATCCCGGAATTCTTTCATGGCCTTCAAGTGGTCACCAACCCACTTGTTTTGCTTTTGCATCAGTTCAACAAACTCTCTTGTATAGACATCTGGATTTCTTCCATCTTCAATGTATCTTCCTATTAGATCTTCCAACCCAACTACCATATCACTTACTCAATGATCTCTCTTGGCACTGTCGTATCCTTCAATTGTTCCTTATCTTCATTCAATTTCTGGAATTGTCCCACTAGCTCGTTCCTAATCGTTTAGTTGCTTGTTACCCGCGAGACTCACACTCGATCCGTTATTGCTTTCCTCGAATCCTCCCCTTCAAAGTCATAAATAATAATCCCCAGTTCCAACATTGACTGGATAGCGGTGCGCAACTCGTCAGTGACATTGGATAGAGGCGAGTTTGAACCATTTTGACTTTCAGCGCTCATGATGGTCACCAGGCTCAGTGTCGTTGTTACGGGGATTCCCAATGATCGATTGTAACGCAGGTTTTGCTCCCGACCTTGCAAACTTTCTTGCTGTGTCAACCTACCTAGCATGGCTCTAAAATTTAGTTTCTGTCGCCTTGGTGTTTTCACTTCTATCCGATCATTTTCATCGACCCGGTCGGTCTCGATCAGAAAGGCTACACCTTCCCTCGAGAGTTTTCTCGAAAAGCTAGATGGCGTTTGGAATGAGGAACGCAGGCAATTTGTTGCTCAGGAACAACGAATAGAGTTCAAGGAGTCCCTGAAACCAGCTCCTGTGAATGAGAAGAAGAAAGGCAAGAAGAAGAGAGAGCCAAGGCCTCAGGTTTTCGGCTCTGGCGTGAATGTTATGAGTCTGGGCAGGAGAAGATCATCTGTCGCGGCCGAGCTAAAAAAGAGGTTGATGTGAAAAGTAAAGGCAAAAGGGTTATGGAGAACTGGATTTGTGTATAATATCCTGGTGATGAGGATTGCGATCTACAACATTGTATATATATATATATCTCGGATATTTTACAGCAACGTTGGTCCTAGCATTTCATTTACAAGGCTCACATCACCATCAGGTGCGATCCATTCCAGCCACACCTATCTCGACTGTCTAAAACTCGTCCAGGTCGATCTAAACCTTGCGAGACCGAGCTCGAGTGTTTCTAGCGGGAGTACTGGAGGTGGTTGTAGCTGAAGAAGCTTTCTTCTTGTCCTTGTTTGCGGCAGCGATGGAAGCGGCGCGTTTCCGGCTCTTCTTCACGTAAGAGTTGATGTAGAAGATAATAAAGAGAACCAGATAGGAAGACAGAATGATGACACCCGAAAAGGCAGCAAACTCCTCACCTGCACAGTGGCCCATGTTGGGAATCCAAGGCCAGTAGGTCGATGTGAAATACGTCCAGCTCGCAAAGTAGACAAAGACCAGGTCGATGACAAACTGGATGATCTGGAATCGAGTGACCCATTCCTTCCACCAGACGCGAATTCCGCACGAAGCCAAGAAGTAATACCAGTACATGACCACATGGACTGCCAGATTGAGGCTGATGGGAACCCACGATACGGCGGTTCGACCAGCTAGTTGCGAGTAGCAAAGGATAGCAGTAGCACCATGATGGTATGTGTGTAAAAACGTCAACGGCTTCTTCCTGACCACCAAGAAAATAGTATCAATAAACTCGACATACTTGACCAAATAGTTCAAGTAATACAGTACAATCAATCGCCTACTCCAGGCATCATCAGCACAGATGGCATACAAGATACCATGATGATAGACCATAGGGATCACTTGTTCCAGCATCAACACCAAAAGTACGAGCGAGATCAGAGTCAGCGTCAAGTTATGGAGCCGAAAGAGGAATTGCAGCTTCAATGGTGCAAAAGGCCTCATCACCTCTCGTCCCCCAAATATTATAACATAATAAAGGAAAACTGCGCCCAAAGCAGGGTATCGAGTAGACAACGGGAGCTCCCCTTGGACGTAGCGAAAGTTGTCGGCAGGATACCCGACAACAGCGGAAAACGCCTTGTCAAAGAGCGGCCATAGCTCTATTCCAAATGGACGATCGAATGATGGTAAAGACACCTCCATGACACGGTTGGCTGCGCAAAGTCAAGTGAGGAGTGTGGACGCGTCGTGAAATGTTTTCCTACAAAGGTTACCCGGAAGCCGCCCAACGCCGTACTAGTCACCATCCAAACCGAGTTGAAAGGGGCCGCCTAAGCAGTGCCTCGGTAATGTCCATTGTAGAATAGCAATGATCTATGGTTAGCACAAAACGTGCTGCTCCTCGACTCGGTGGTAGGCCGATTCGATAATGAAAGTTTGAGTTCAACACCTTCCATGCCTTGATCAGTCCAGCTGTAGTAAACGAGCATGGCATTAGTTATAGAAGAGTAGTATGGAGTCCTGCAAGGTGCCGAGAAATAGATACCATCTATATAAAGATTAATTTACATTACCAAGATCGAGTAGAATCTCATCGCCGGCTCCTTCTCCTCCACTCAGAGTCTCCGTGTGACTTTTGAAATAAGTTGCGTCCAGTCGAAGATTAGCTAGGACGTTTTCTCGAATCTCGTCTGACTGACCGTCGTATTGGTGCATGATGTCCCGGTATTCCTGCCGGAGATGACGGCTGTAGTCGCTGAACACTTGGGTCATGACATATAACGCATCCTGGCTATTCAAGTATTTATTGACCACCTTACTAAGCTTGGTTGTGTCCCGCACAAGAATCTTGATATAGTCATTGGCTCCCTCGCTACTGCTGACATCACGCTTGGCTGCCCAGTCGACTTGTCGGATGGACTTCAATTGACTGGACATCCGATCGACCATGATGGAGACCAGCTTGGCAAATATCTCGTTCTGGTGCTCTTGGAGCGACTGCCATTAGTTTCCACAAAGCCAAGTTTCTTACCCGTCGAACTTTATCAAATTCTATACTCAAATGCGCCCCTTGAGATCCTCCGTGCCGCTTGACATAGATACGTGAATATGGAATCAGTGCAACCAAAATACCCATCGCTTGCGATGATAATGCTAAATGTTTTGCTGTTATGCTTTTGAGGCCCGCCGATCGAGTGGCTCCTGCTCCAAGGATCACTTGACACGTCCGCGAATTCACAAGACGAATGAACTCAAAAAGAAGAGTGCAGATATCGGGAGTCCACTGCCTGAACATGCTTATCAACTTCATGTAAGACTCAACGTATTTAATTGCTTCTAGCCCCGATAAAGGAAGCATGAAAGTTTGGATTCTATCAGTAAAAGAGTCGCGGATTTTGATAACTTTAACTGATTTGGCGACACTCAGAGTATCTTGAGTTGGCTCCTCCGACTTGGTTCCTTCATCCAAGACAGGAGTTGATTCCTTCCCATCTTCCTCACCTTGTTCCCCAATCGATCCCTCACCTTGTTCCCCAATCGATCCCTCACCTTCTCTTCCTTCGGTATCCTGTTCTTCTTCAGGTGGAGTAGGCGACTTAGAAGTCGGTGATTCACTCTTTTCTGGAGCATCCTGGGTGTTTTCGAGCTCAGAGGCACCGTCTTCCTTGGGCAAGTCTGTCCCTTCTTGAACAGGCTTGTCTACGATCTCTGGCGATGGAATCGCTGCCTCATCGGCTGTCTCATGAGATCCATTACTCTTTTCAACTTCATCTTCAGTATATCTTTTGACCATATCCCAGACACTGAACTGCCACTCGGGAGGGTCGTTGTTGGCGCTTTGGATCAACCGATCGACTCTCTCTTGGTCTTGCAACGTGACCACTTCGTCATTCCATTTATCCTGTTGAATGATCTCTGAGATAGTAACGACATTGTTTTGATGATAATTTTGCAAAAATTGGCCCAAATGAACTCCGACACAGCCCTGGAGGCCGGATGCGACTCTCCCAGTAAGAGCTTCACATTCAGACATGAAAATGCTATTCAATGCATAATAAAACATAAAATCGTGAGACTGATATTTCACTACATTGTTTCGACCCACTTGCAAAATCTTGGTGATTCGCTCTTGAGTTCGATCGACAACGTCAGAAATGATATCAGTAATATCGAATTGCTTCGAGAGATCCGCAGGCTTTTGATTCCCAGCCTCAACCAACATGCTCGAACTTATATTGAGCAGTAGCCGCTGCAAGGTCGAAAGCCTCCTCAAATATTCCGACTCGCTTGCATAGATATGCATCACCATATCCAGGTATTCTTTAGGACTCATACTTCTGATTCGCCGAGCAAGACCCTGGCTTCGTTCCGTTGAAGAAGACTGTCCAGTCATGCCGGACATGACTGAATCATTATCGTCGTCCGACTGGGGTAAGTAGCGTCGAATAATACTCTTTGACTCTTTGAGAATAGCGTCTCTGAATGTTCTCCGGGCGCTTGAAATAGTATTTGCATTCATCAGACCCTTGAAATCATCTTCCAAGCCTTCTCGAAATAATATTGATATCTCGAGATAGACGCTATTGACTTTTCGTCCACTTTGCTCCTCAGGACTGAGACTCAGAAATGTCCGGCACAATCTGTACATGGTATCTTGCACGGGAACAGCATCAACGTGAGCAGAAAGATCAGTCATCAAACGAGACACAAAACTTATTTCGTATTCGCGGCCAACCCGGTTTCGTAAACTAACGAGGTTTTCGCGGAACTCATTCAATCCCCCAACCTTGCGAAGGTCAACCAAAAGGTCTGAAGACAAAGACAGCTTTTCATCGCAAACTTTTCCGGCCAGTAGCATTTCACACTTATCAATGAGTTGGACAGTTTCACTGAGTTTCTGGTCGACGAGCGCTTTCTCTGCTTCTTTTCCATAATCCAGCAAAAGAGCCATCTGTTTGAGTCCTAAGGACAGCCTTCGTGAGTTGTAGCGCCGGTTCTGAAGCTGAAGAAGAGATAGACCCGTCTGAGTCAATTTCGAATCTACTTCCTCCAAACTTTTCTGCATTCGTTGAACTTCAGACACGAGTTCTGTACTTTGCTCGCTGACCAGAGTAAGATCGCCCAGATTTTCAAAGAATGACGAGGACGCATCGCTGATTTCCTTGATGAGGTTCATTTCCACCACATCCAGGTAATAGGACATCTTTTCTTGGATGACTGAATTGCTGGCCAGATTCTTCCGTGACGACATACTTTCGACATCGTTCGACGGTAAAATAATGGCTTTTCCGGTGACGAGGTCAAACGTTCGCGGGTTCTCGAGGGCAAAGTCTGGCTGAGAGAAAACCTCGGGTACCTGAGATAGAGGAGGAATTATATGGCCCGAGTCATTGATATCGAAAGAAAACTCGGGATGTATATTAGGTTCTAGACCAGGGAGTGACGTTCGTCCCGATTTCGAGGTAGACTCGTCTTCAGATTCCAATTCAGAGGGTGCTGCAGTCAATGGTTTTGTGCCCTTTAATCGATTATAGATTTTGTATTTTCGGCTGATCGATTCAAGGTAAGGCTGGAAAGATGACTCTTGGACTTTAGTAAGCTGTGGGAGCGTCACCAACGGGATCTCTGCGGTAGTAGGAGCACGAATATTAGCCCTAGCCCCAAGACGATCGACAATAGATCCTATAGAAGTCGCCTTGGCAGATTGAAGGGATGTATTGAGGTCAGCATGAGGGACTCGTCTCACTGAGACACTTCCTACTGAAGCAAGCGAGGGACTGGAGGGAAAGAACCGCCTTTCCGATAGAGAAGGACCAAAAGTAGACAGTGAACTCAGAGGGGAATAATCCAAGTGTTCGGCAGAGTCAATAGTAGTCTTTATAGACGGGGTTAGACTAGGAGATCTGGTAGGAGTCGCCAATGATTCTGGGCTCTTCGCTGCCCTTTCATTTTGATTCTCGCCCACTTTTATAGGGACGGGCCTTTCGGTCATCTCGTCAACGAGAGACTTTTCAAACCAGCGTTGGCGATTCCAAAATGTCCGCTCTGCTGATGACCTGGACTAGACGAAGCTCGATACTGCCGGTTATGTCGTCGTAGTCCCGACGACGGGCAGCCAGCTTGTTTAGAGCTGAGCGCTACCTCCACCTCCCAGCTTGATGTCCAACTAATACCTTTTTTTAACTTTTACGTACTCTTTTCTAGACCAACTATGATGCATTATTAAAGAAAATAGTCCTATGGCTGTGCTGCTACTTGTCTGGTCCAGTCACAATGACACATGACCTCATTCTTGCTAAATTGGTCTCTACAGCGCACCTAGTAAGCAACAACAAAAACAAAGCCTGGCGTAGAATCGATAAGACCTTCCGACCGTCCTGACAAGTTGAGGGCTCTTTCTTGTTAGTTTTTTGAGTCTCTTGCTCCTCCCTGTGGTCGGGGGTGTCCCTTGAGAGTCGCACCTGGGTCCCAACAGTGTTACCATTGTTTCTGTTTGAATGCACCTAGTCCAACAAACAACTTGTAACTAGAGGTTACGTCAGGTTGAGCACCCTTAGGGAACATTATCTTTGTGTTTTATTACTCTTTCTTCTTATCGAAGGTCATTTTATTCACTGTCACGGGGTTTTGTCTTTGGTTCTATCTCGTTCCGCCATGGCCGACCGAGGCTTGTCTCCAGATTTACCGTTCACTGCGACTTCACCAAGATTCAGTACACCGTCCAAGCGAAATGAATTGGCGCCGTTGCGTCTAGTATCCAAGATGTCATCGGCGCCCAGTACTCCCCGCCGGACGCCTAGACAAACAAGCTCGCTAAGCCAAGGAATTGAGACCAAGTCGAGCGAGTCTTTGGCGTCGAGAGATTCAAAGGACTCGAAAGATACTAAAGATTCCAACGAATACAAGGAGCTATCACCTACGATCGAAGCTCGGAGATCCACAGCTCGACGGAAACGACAGAGCTTTATCAATATCAATATTCCTACGTCTCCTAAAAACGACACTAGATCACCATCATTCTCTGGGTCTCCTCCAAGCACAGAAGCGCCATCCAGCATTCTTTCGGTTCCAGGCTCTCCCGATGGCTGGGGCGGCGGGGAGCGGTCGACGCGGAGATCGGGCATGTATGAGAAAGATCTCCACGGTGAATACCTTGCCCTTCTAGCCGCTAAGGAAAGGAATGTCATGGAACTTCGAGAGAAGCTGAGTGCAGCTGAACAGGACTTGGAGGCCTTCACAAAGCAATGGGCTTCTCTGGTGATGGACGAACCTAGAGTCGATCGCCGAGAGCAGTCTCCTAGACGATTCGCAATAGGATCCTTAAGCCCTGGAACTAGAATAGACAGGGATGAACGGGATCTCGGTGGAGAGGATATGTTAAAGGTTGGCAGGAAGCTGGCAGAAGGATTCAACAGCCACTTTTGGAGTCTGTATGAAGATCTTAGACAAGTCACTCTTGGAGAAGAGCCTAGACGAATAAAGGGAAACGGCCCGAGTGCCGACACCAGCATGGACACTGACTTGCCGCCGGAGATTCAATTAGAGACGTTGGAGCCTCCCATTCCTCCTTCTCCTCCTATTCGCAGTATCAACTCCTTTCTCGATGGCCCTGATAAACCTGTCCGACCATCTAATGTCAGGATCCGGGAGAATATCCCTCATTTAGGAGCAGAGGTGATGAGACAAGTGAGATCTCTTTCGCCCCGGCGGAGAGAGAATAAAGATAAGGGTCTATGATAGGTATGGAGAGAGACTTGCTCATGGTGGCACTCGTTGTCGTGTGTATATTAACGATTGGGGTTTCAAGTTTGAGTGACAAGTAATGAATGACTGGCGTCTGTTATGAACGTGACCATTGACGAATAACTTGATTTAATTGCTTATCAACTGTAGCAGCATCTTGGTTATAGTATCTCTTTCCATGACAAGATAAGTTTGATTGGGCTTCTTAGGCACGCGACTTTGTATTCCTCAGGACTACAATCATGGACAGTTGCAGACTCGCCACGATCGAGAACTTCATGGTCGAGAGTGTCCATACTATATAATGTTATCATAACTAATGTTACTACAAGCAACAAGCCAAGCGCCGTATGGCGACTATGGCTATCGGTTCCGACAGCTCATTTGGATACGACTGTAACGCTGAGAGGTTGGGAACATACGAATCTTTTTTTCTCTCAATCCCAGATTAGTTTCGCAATGAGTCTTGGTGGATTTCCAAATCCAGCCTCCATGGTAGGAGGCATAGGATCTATGTATGGTGCACCTGCCCCAGGCACGTCTTTTTATGATATGACGCCCGAGCAACAGCAGCAATACATGGCCGACAAGATGATTGCTGCAATGCAATCCTGTCCAGCTAAGGCAGTCATTTCTGGTGTCGCTGGATTTGGTTTGGGTGCAGTCTTCAGTTTATTTATCAATAGCGTGAGTGGCGGGGGAAGGTTTGTCCTAACCAGTAGATGCAATATGATGTTCCAGTGGGAATGGGAGGAGCCAAGCTCCCCTTTTCCGATCTACCGTGGAAGGAGCAGTTTAAGATCGGAATGAGAGACATGGGCAAGAAAGCGTGGGGCTCAGGAAAGAATTTCGGATTTGTGGGTCTTGTCTATTCCGGTACAGAGTGTAGCATTGAATCTCTGCGAGGAAAGACGGATATTTGGAACGCTATTTCGGCTGGATGTATTACGGGTGGAGGACTGGCCATTAAAAGTGGCCCTCAGGGAGCTTTGTTTGGCTGCGGAGCTTTTGCTGCCTTCAGTGCTGCAAGTAAGTCGAACGCTTGACGAGACCGAAACAACTAATCAATAGTCGAACTATATCTTGGCCGTGACCATGGTCCACCTCCGTCAACCGACGAAGACTAAAGGAGAGACGGGTTGATGGCGCGAAAGATGATGTTCGATATATCACTATCTTAGTGTGTAAATACAGCTTTGACAGACCTTGCTAGATAGAAATTAAGATTGTTCTAAAAAGTGACGAAACAGCGGTGCCACTTTTTTTCGACTGGCCTTGATATTTCTTTGTATATAAGAATGGAACTTTGGAGATTGCTTTTTCGGCTGCAGCTGTAAGTCATCAGTAGCTTTTTTGATCATCTGAAGGGCGATTTCTTGGACTTTGGGGTTATGAATATATATTCCCAATTCTCTTCTGAACTGGTTGTTTTCGTCGGTCGACGTGGTCATCAAAACCAAAATGTCGAGCTTTCTTTCTCCGGCCCATGACTTCATACCTTCAACAAAATCAGTACCAAACTTCTCCTGCAAATACGATAATGGCCTGATGATTGTGCTGAATCCAATTTGATAGGATCCTGCCTGCCATTCTTTATAATCCTTCCGTAAAAAGTCCAACATCGAGAACGAGTCTACCTTAGACTTTTCTTCAGTCACAATGCCGAAGAGTGCCGTTGGGTTGAATTCCGGTTCTAACAGCGAACACAAGAACTTAACACTCTGACGATCAACTTCCTTTACTTTATCTTTATCTTGTAGGTCCCATGTATCAACTAAGATGGCACTTAAAGCCAGTTCAGCCGTTTCTTTATCTCCTTCTTGTAATGTCCTTTGGCTCCACTTCTCTTTGAAATAGTCTACTACAAGTGATGAGCAGCTTCCGCAAGGCTGAATGATTCTAGGCTGGGCCGCTTCCGTCTTCCCTTCATCGGCATGATGATCAATAATTCCGATCACTCTATCTTCGAACCGAGATAGAGCTCCTGTAAGAACATTGTGATCCACTAAAACAAATGAGGCGGTCTCGAGACCCGTTTCTTTGACCAAACTGTCATCTTTGAACACCAATATCGAGCTTGGAATTGAAAATCGCCGTAAAAAATAAAGGAATTCTGGTCTAATTGCTAAATCTCGTCTTGGTATATTCAACAATGGTGTGTAGAGCTTGTTTTTATCCGAAGCTAGATAGGAATACAGGATAGAACAAGCAAACGAATCCAGGTCTACATGTTAGGCACTATTTTTTTCCTCAAAACAAACCTGCACTCTCGTTGCCGACGACAAATAACTTGCGACACCCGTCCCTAGCTTGTTGGAGAAATGCGCGAAGAGACATGATGTCAGAGGAAGTAGACTTAATCCTTGGAATCGCGCAAACGTTACGAGACCACTTGGCGAGCTTATCTTTCTAGACCTACGAACTACAAAAAGACAGCATATGAGAAGAAACTCTTGGTAGAAGCTGTGAGACGACATTTTTGACTGGACTTGTGGATGCCGTCATAGCAGGCAAGATCTGGGAATGACATCGATACATTGTCCATCCTCTCAGCCGTCTATATTGATCCTTTGATATGCAATAAATTAATGTTCTCTAGTGTAGTCTTTCCTGTCTGTCGCTTGACGATAATAGTCGATTGTGGGCTTGACGAGAGATCGTAACCAGATAAATAGCAATGTAGCGTCGACTGTTTTCATGGCTGATCTTGAGCCAGAGGAGGTCGAAAAACTCCAGACTAAAGAGTATTGGGTAAGCAGAAGGAGCTTCAATCTAATATAAAGGATACTCGTTATCAGGCGAGCGTGGAAGAGACATTTGACTGGTTCAAGACGTACGCTCAGCTTGATGAGTTCTTTCTAGCCAACATACCGTCGAAAGAGGCCAGGATCCTGATGCTGGGATGCGGGAACTCGACTTTATCTGCAGACCTTTATGACCATGGGTACAAGAATATTGTGAATATTGACTTTTCCGAGACTTGCATAGAGCAAATGTCTAAGACACATGGTGAACTACGGCCGGAGATGAAATGGGCCGTGGCCGACGTCCGCGACATGTCAATGCTAGATGATAGCTCGTTTGACGTGGCCATTGACAAAGGCACCTTGGATGCCCTTTTGTCGTACATCGGATCAGTATGGAGACTTCCTCCAGAAGTCGAAAAATCGTGCTCTAGATACATGAATGAAGTCAATAGACTCCTCACACCTCAGGGAGTGTTTCTCTATATCTCCTACCGTCAGCCTCATTTTGCCAAGCTCGCTATTGAAAAGGACTTTTGGACATTACGCCATCAAACCATTAATGACAGCAAGGGTTCGTTGGATTATTTTGCCTATGTCATGAACAAACCCGGTTCGGACTGATCAAAAATCCTTGGACTTTACCCCCTCATCACTCAAGTTCCCTCTAAAATGTCATATAGCGTGGTCCGTATTCCCTTTAGTCGGATCTTTAATTCTGTCAATCCTTCCTTGTTCGATTCTCGGCCGCCAGATCTCTGGTACGTTGCACTGTAGAAATCCCACGTAAGGTCAAACAGATCCTCAACCTTTTCGAGCACGGAAGGCTGTCTGAGAAAAAATATATCTTCCAGCTTCTTATTTGATTCTTCTGAGGCATGAATGGCCCCATTTATATCTGGTAAACTCTTTCTAATCACTCTAGAGAAGTCGTAGGCGATTGCGTGGTGGATCCAGTGGGAGCCTAGCGAGGAAAGTGTTCCTAAAATGTTATATCTGAGAGCCCAGATACCTAAAGAATGCGGATGCCGGGTCCCCATCTGCCATTGCACACTTGACAATAGCGCTATACAGGTGCGTTGGCAAAGAATAAGGTTCTGAATTCGATATAGATCTGACACATTTGCAGAAGACAAAAATAACGATATTATTTTTGGAAGTGTGCATTTCAAAGAAAGCGTTTTTAGAGTAGCCACACATAGCCTCTCTGTTTGCCAGTTTTTAACGGGACGTGACAGCACCGCCTCGACCCAATTGTCTGAGATGACAGAATTAATATCATCACAGACACGATCCAAAGAATGGCCTGCACCCGTCAGCTCTGAAAGAATGCAATCTTGAATGGTCAAGATTCTCTCAACAGGTGTCAGGAAAATGATGGCCATCAGCCGATCAGAAGACTCGAGTAAATCCGTGTGCGCTGTCAGAGACACAGCAAGACGTGCAGATACGCGCTCGCATAGTGCCCTTGTGGTCTTCTGTACTATCTGGTCCGTCACGGCTTGGAAGTCACAGCCACGACGGTTATTTAAGTCATCAAGTAAGCCTTCAAGAGCATGAACGATTGTATCTGCGTTCAACTTAGAGGGCCTCTCAATGATGAGCCTCTGGAGCACATTATTTCTAGCGCACTGGACAAGTTGAGGCACGCAGCTCTTGAGGACTAGTGGAACATCGTCCTGGCCTTTTGGGGTTTTCCGGACTTGAATCGCAGATGCGAGGAGTTCTTTATAGTTACCATGAGATGATGGCGGGATTGAAGTTTCAACCAAGAACACGTCTTCTGAGTGCGTTCCACTGATCCATGCCACCAAACGTGAGAAGTAACGAAAGAAAGCTGAAGTAAACAGAGGTAGAACTAAACTCAGTATCTCATTATCATGCTGAGCGTGTAATGTCCAGCATAGATGATGCAATAAGTCAATATCTTTAACGGTGTCATGATGAGACTGAAGACTCCGAGCACGGATCTTTTTAATAAAGGGCGAAAGGAGAATAAAGGGACGAGCGCTTCTTTTCAAGTAGTTGTAAAAGGAAATATATGAAATATTCTCTGAACAGTATCTTGGGTCCAGATCGATAAGTCCATCGGCAAAAACTTCGAGACGTTTCCCCAGATGGAATGCCAATGATTGAACGTTATTATCCTGGTTGTTCGTTTGCGCGAAAGCCCATAGCGGTAGCAGAAGAGATGCGATTGTCGTAATACTATCTGCCATTGAGCGCAACACCGATCTTTCCACCGTTCCAAGGCGATAAGAATCATCAAAGACATACTTGTCATTCTCCAAGACGAAAATTGTAGAAGGGGCTCCTAGCAAAATGGTAATAGACTCCAGAATAAACATTCGCTCGGTGATAAGATGATCATTTAGGCGGACCGTAACTTTGGGAGACGCAATAGAGGGACAAGTTAAATAGCTATCCAGAGTTGGAGATGAAGTTCCAGAAGAGTGACTGTGCTCAGACTCAACATCGCTTAAGAATGTGCGCTCGTCTTCACTTGAGGATTCAACCCAGTCATCTGAATCAAAGTCTTTCAATTCACTAGGTTCAAAGATGTCATGAATAGATAGGGTAGGCTCAGAAGATCTCGGGATTCTTCGCAGGAGGGAAGCGGCACGCTGACTATAAGCAGACATAACAGGAAAGTCCGAAAGATTGAGAAAGAATGCAATTGCATTACATATATCATGGCGGGAGCTCATACTTTTGTTCTGTACATAGCCATTCAGATCAGCGATGAGAGCTTCCAAAGCATCGGCCATCTGAGTATTCCTTACGATGTCATACTTGTCCTGCAAGCTGGGTTGTTAGTCATTATATACAGACATAGTTACCCTTTTAATCGATCAAAGATATCCTCAACATTGCTTGATTCAGCTCGGCGACGTAAAACAAGATCAGCATAGTGGGAGACAAGCTTCTGACGGGTCTGACGCGATTTTGACGAGGAATCGCGTAGCAGAGAACATAAATCCGTAATGAAATCTTCTACTGGTATGTTTATATCCATTTCATTGCCAGTATCATGGGTGTTAATGAGCGTGTGCTCAGAATATAGCAAGAGTCACTAGGATGAGAGTGGGAAGAAGATAAAGCGAACATTGACCAAATATCAAACAAGTTATGTTCTACGACTAAAAATATGAAGCTACGTTTACGGGACAGCGGATCTTCCTACAGGGGTGCACGATGTCAGACAGTCGATCGATCCTGTTCTGATCATCAGACGATCCAGACCAGATTAGCGCGATCCGCAACTAATGATCCCATGATCTCGAATCCACGATCTGGACATTCCATGATCATAAGCACCATTTCTTAGACCATTTAAGCCAAGAAAGGTTCCTCCGCACCTTCTCACTTGTTCCCAAGAAACTTACGAAGAAGCAAGAGACAAGCCCATTGTCACAATGAGCGCTCGGCCCAAATAGAGTATGTCACACGTGACCGCGGAATAGCGACTGCTATGAATAAGTCAGTCACCAAAGGGAGTGACATCATGCGGACGAGGAGGGTATCTAAGCTCAATACAAAAACAATACTCAGAGAAAAAGGTATTGGAGTAAAAAAGGTTGAAATAACATAGAAGAATCTACAATCAGAGAGCGATCGACAGTCTGATATCCTAGACCGTCCTCTGCATTACATAATCAGCCCTTCTAAAGTTACCTTGCTTTTACACTGAACCTTTAACCGTTGAGAAAACTTGATGAGGTTTCTAAGACGACCTCACGGTAAAGGGTATAGAACCGTCTTATGGTTAATCATCCTCTCCTCTGTTGGATATCTTATCCTTCTAGAATCGGGTTACGTTGATGCCAAACGATCGATTCTATCTCAACTCGATGCCGATAACCCAAAGACAAACAAAAGCCCGAGTCCGGTAGCCTCAGATTATGTTGACGATGGCTCTTATGAAGCTCACTTCAAGAATGATGTTGAGGAGCCTGAAGGAATCTTAGTGCGAGCCGGAGAGGGGCCCAAAGCTAATGCTACCTTGCTTAGTCTAGTTCGGAATGAAGAACTGAGTCAATTGTTAAGGACAATGAAAGAAGTCGAATCGACTTTTAATTCTAGATTCCTATACCCATGGACTTTTGTTAATGACCAACCTTTTACCCAGGAGTTTAAGGACAAGACCAAAGCTCTAACTAAAGCAACAGTCTATTACGAGCAGATTCCAACCTCTCAGTGGGATGTTCCTTCCTGGATTGACGACAAAACGTATGAGAAAGCTGTGAAAAAACTTGAAGAAGCCGATGTCCAGTATTCTTCTATGATCAGTTATCATAAAATGTGCCGATGGAACTCAGGCTTGTTTTATCACCTTCCTCGGCTAGAGCAATTTAAATGGTACTGGCGGGTGGAACCAAACACTCATTATTACTGTCGCATCGATTATGATGTTTTCCGCTACATGGAGGATAATAACAAGACTTACGGCTTTGTTATCAACATTTATGACGCTCCTGCTAGCATTACAAACCTGTGGCCAGTTACCTTGAACTTCCTCTCTCAGCATCCTAATTTCATCCACTCCAACAACGCCATGGGATGGCTCACTGATACGAAGAAACGACCCGATCATACTGCAGAAGCGAACGGCTACTCAACATGCCATTTCTGGAGCAATTTCGAGATCGGAAACATGGACTTTTGGCGAAGTGAAGCTTATGAATCTTACTTCAACTTCCTCGATAAATCCGGAGGGTTCTTTTATGAGCGATGGGGCGATGCCCCTGTCCACAGTATTGGCCTGGCTCTTTTTGAAGATAAAAATAAAATCCACTGGTTTCGAGATATCGGCTATAACCATATTCCCTACGTTAACTGTCCCCGGTCTCCGAAATGTAGGGGCTGCAAGCCCGGTGAGTTTTTCCGCGGCGTCGGCCTTGAACAAGAAAATTGCATGCAAAACTGGTTCAAATACGCTCATGACCAGTAATGCCTCATTCATATTCGTCTCTTCTCTTGGTCTGGGACTTGATTTGACTTGATCCGGTCCAATCTTTTTACTCCTGTGAATATCGAGGAATAGGGCCACTAATTCACTGACCTATATCTCGATACGCCTAACTCCTCACTCATTACTCTTCCTTAAGATAATTTTCTTCGTCCAGACTCCAACAAATGTACTCGGACGGCATGAATTGATATTGGCGTGTTTTTATACTGTTCCGTAGCACACCTCCTTAAATGACCATTCCTGTCGCCATTTCGAATATGCTTGCTGAGTACAACTTCTTGAAACGCAATACTCTACGTAGTTCTATACATGCAAAACAATAAAACAATTACCCAGTGACACTTCCCAAAGAATGCTAGACTGACCACTCCTGGATATGTTCCAGACTACCCGGTTACGGCGCGAGTGCGCTGTTTCCTCCCAATGCGAAAATCGTTGATCTGTTCGTTTCTCATCACTTCGCCGTCCATCTTGATCGTAATTCCTCTATCCAGCGCTCATATAAAGTGCTCTCGATTCTTGCTATGTATTTGTTTGTATGTCTCGCAGGATCTTGTGGATCAGTACCGGTCTTTGGTAACGAAGGATATAACTCGCGTAAGTTCTCTTGTCTATTTAAGTTAGCATATCCAAAAATGCCAGTCACTAACTTTATTATGCTCTCAATAAGACTCTTAATAAACCACGCCTCGCTTGCTGGATCTATCATATCAAGCGCCTTCCAGGATTTTACAAACCTTCGGGCTACCTCCGGCTTCAAAGATTTAGAGGTGATAGTACTTTGTGATTCCTGTCCGTTTCCAGCATAGCTATTTGAAATCTTCTCCATTGTACTAAGCAAATCTTTTACGGTTGAGTTGTACGCCCTATGACCCAGTTTCTCCATCCTCGGTGCAGGTGGTAAGTTTTCGGTTCCACTGCCATGAATATCGGTTGAAGACTTCTTTTTAACTGGACGAGGGCTGGCTGCGTTACTCGAAAGTGCCGTCTTTGTCGGTGACTGCCGTTTCTTGACTCTCGTTTTTGGCCGCGGAGATAGAGGTCCGGGAGAACTAGAACCAAAAGAATCAGAACCATTTTTGGAATAATTAGCTAGTTGAGGTAACGTTTTCTCAGGAGTTGAGGGACGATGCTTATCCATTGCACTTGCTCGAGTCTCTTGCTGTTGCGACTCTGCTTTGTTAGTAGTCAAAGAAGAGGACTTGTCAGGGCCATCTTCAACATCAGGAAGGTGTGACTTAATGGTTCCAAAGTCCCATTCGTCATTATTGTTATTATTCTCTCCTGGAGGAAGCAAACTTTCATCGACGGTTGGCTCGTAATGCTTGACTCCTGTGCGATCCCCTCGTCGAGCTTCCCATGCAACTTTTCTGTCAATCAATGATTTCAGTTGACTATTAGGTCCAGAGTTGCGTATGAATTTACTGGATAACAATTGAGCTGCCGTTGGACGAGTAGCGACATCCTTATTAAGGCATGCACCGACAAACTGCTTAAAGTCTTTGGAGAAATTTCCCTCCAGTTTGGGAGGTGGCAATTCTGGAATCTTTAAGAGGACTTGCATGGCATGGTGATCTGATAGAGGAGGAACGCATTTAGCCATTTCTATTGCAGTTATACCCAGTGACCATATATCAGCTTTGAAATTATACCCCTTTTGTCGTATGACTTCGGGAGCCATCCAGAATGGTGTTCCTACAAAGGTATGTCTCCTTGAGAGGTTCGTCGATAGTTTAGCAGCTACTCCAAAGTCGGCCAGTTTGACATTTCCTTCCGAGTCTAGTAGTATATTGGCAGCTGGTGCTGTTAGTAGATAGTTATTTATATATAGGTACCCTTTATATCTCGATGAATCTAAAACTCATTAGTTTGTACTTTCGATATGTCTCCTTTCTTACCATGTCATTGCTATGCAGATACTCCAGTCCTGTGAGTATCTCTCGACAGATGATGGCAATTTTTTCTTCGTCTATCGGTCCCGGTTTTAACTTTGAGTCAGCTGAGAACAGATATCTAAAACTCACAAGATCAGCGCAAGATCCTCCTCCCATGTATTCCATGACTAAAACATTAGAAGGCATCACGAAACAGATTCAGTACCAATCCAAAGCTTATGTCCTCTTAGAAATGAACCTAAAGTGTTAATCTCGACATCAGAAACAATCATACCATAATATTTCGTGACATAGGACGATTGACATTCGGCCAACATCCGAATTTCCAGCTGTATTTCCTCAATATCATCGTCACCTGCCTCCAAGTCGATCTAAATAGAAGCCTTAGCCTTGATCTTGTTGTTCAGGCAGTTACCTTTTTTATAGCAACTTCTTTGCCGGTGACACTATATATATCAGTACCTAAGCAGATCCGACAACCTTACTTATCAATCGCCTTGTACACCACACCGAAGCTGCCGCTTCCTAGCTCATCAGTCAATGTAAACTGATCAGCATTGAAAACTCGCCGGGACATGGGGATGTGATGGGGATGATGGCTTATTGTTTACTTGAACTCATTTCGTCATTGTTGTTGTCAGGCACAACCGGTTGACAGGTCACGTGTGGTTCGTGTCGACGTGTTCCCCATGTTCTACTATCAACGGTTGTGATGATTAGCTCAAAGACCAATATTTTTATTATTTAACAAAGAAACCATAGGGCAGATACTATGGATAATATTCAGCTTTTCTTGGACCTCATTTTTAAGAATCTGTACCCGATTAGGTAGAAAGGGCATGAATAGATAAACTTGCTACTGACAAGTTCTGTGGTGAAGACCTAAATGGTCAAAAAGTCAGGCTGAGATTTGTTTTTTTCCTTGTTAGAATGGAGTCAATGATTACATGAGGTTGGTCGGTTGGTCGGTTGGTCGCGTGCCATTTGGTATCAACAAGTCATTGTTCACCGACCGACCTATAGGTATTTCAGATGAGCTTCACAGCATCTCCTGATAACAGTTGTTTGGATATCTGCTGCAGCATCGATGATTTAGGTGACAACACTTGGACCTTAAGTTCCACAAGACTGTTCTAGGCAAGCTCTTCGCCGGAGTTATTTCTCGTTCGTCGTAGTTATCGTGATTCTTTCGAGCTATACGCAGATTCATTCACAATTGGAGACTCAATCGATGGGCTACAACCCAACTACACAGTCATATTTGAGTGATTACTCTCTGTACGTGTTCTTGGTCTCCAGCATAGGTTGAGACTGGGAGGAAGTCACCTTCGCTACCTCTCCGTAGTCTGACTAGGCTTTTTTAGTTTATTTATTTAAGACAAACTCGATAATTCCGCTTCTCAAAGCCAGAATTTCTCGACAATCGGGCCTCTACAGGATGTTTCTATTTTCAGAACATTTGGTTACAGGAGGTCACCGAACGTCTCCTTGGGTGGCAGCGGAACCATCTTGCCTTCACTTTAGTCGCCATAAGCGCGCCTATTAGCCAAAGATGGATCACCAACTTATCAACACAGTTAATCGTCTCCAGGTAAGTCGTGTGGATTCTTTGTGTTCCACTAGTTTGAGTTTATCTGACCCTTAAAGGATGCGTTTGCAACCCTGGGACCAATGCAAAACCCGATTGATCTACCTCAAATCACCGTTGTAGGATCTCAATCTAGTGGCAAAAGTTCTGTTCTTGAAAACATTGTTGGACGAGATTTCCTTCCTAGAGGTTCGTACTAGCTCAAGGTATTGCGATCTTTACTAACGAATAGGTACTGGCATCGTGACCCGAAGACCTTTGGTATGATATCGAGACTAATCTTGGTACTAATTTTCAGGTCTTGCAACTTATAAATCGTCGAGTTAAAGATAAAGATACCGAAACGGAGAATGGCGATAGCGAGGCTAATGGCGATGACAAGGAAGCCAACAAAGAAGAATGGGGCGAGTTTCTTCACCTGCCTGGGCAAAAATTCTACGATTTCAATAAAATTAGAGATGAGATTGTTCGAGAAACTGAATTAAAGACTGGAAAAAACTATGGAATCTCTCCCAATCCCATCAATCTCCGAATCTATTCGCCAAATGTGCTTACCCTCACTCTTGTTGATCTACCGGGTCTTACTAAAGTCCCTGTTGGTGATCAACCAAAGGATATCGAGCGACAGATCAAGGAAATGGTGCTGCGTTATATTTCAAAACCTAACGCCATTATCCTTGCCGTCACTGCTGCCAATACTGATCTTGCTAATTCTGATGGTCTGAAACTTGCTCGAGAGGTTGATCCCGATGGAGTTCGGACTGTAGGTGTCTTGACAAAAGTTGATCTCATGGATCAAGGAACCGACGTTGTCGATATCTTAGCTGGTCGAGTCATCCCTCTCAGGTATGGATATGTTCCTGTCATAAATCGAGGTCAGCGTGACATTGATACCGGGAAAACTATTAAAAGCGCATTGGAGCATGAGAGACAGTACTTTGAAAACCATCCGTCTTATCAGGCCAAAGCGCAGTTCTGCGGAACGCCTTTTCTTGCTAAGAAGTTGAACCTTATCCTTATGCATCATATCAAGTCTACCTTGCCCGATATTAAGTCACGAATCCTTAGTACGTTGGCCAAGTATCAGAGTGAGCTGCAAAAGCTGGGCGGGGATGACATGGGTTCACCTTCAAATATCGTCTTGAACTTGATTACTGAATTCTGTAATGAGTATAGGACCATTTTAGAAGGCAACAGCCAGGAATTGTCCAGCTCGGAATTGTCTGGTGGCGCTCGAATTTCCTTTGTCTTTCATGAACTTTACTCCAACGGTGTCAAGGCCGTCGATCCTTTTGATCAGGTGAAGGATGTCGACATTCGAACTATTCTTTACAACTCATCGGGCTCTTCGCCTGCTCTTTTCGTCGGAACTGCTGCCTTTGAGGTTATTGTGAAGCAGCAGATCAGGCGGTTCGAAGATCCCAGCTTGAGGTGTGTTGTGCTCATTTATGATGAACTGGTGCGAATCTTGACTCAGATCCTAAATAAGCCCATCTACAAACGGTATCCTGTGCTCAAAGAGAAACTAAATGAAGTTGTCACTGGATTTTTCAAGACTTGCACTCAACCGACTAATAAGCTCGTCCAAGATCTAGTCAACATGGAATCCTGTTATATCAACACAGCTCATCCCGACTTTCTGAATGGCCATCGGGCCATGCAGATTGTATCTGATAAGATGAATCAGTCAAGGCCTGTCCAGGTAGATCCCAAGACCGGTAAGCCATTGCCTCATAGTGCGTCTTCGCCTGCTCCAGAGCCCGACAATTCGGGAGGATTCTTTGGCAGTTTTTTCGTCACTAAGAATAAGAAGAAGGCCGCTGCCATGGAAGCGCCTCCTGCTGTATTAAAAGCATCTGGCACACTCTCGGAACGGGAGTCGATGGAAACAGAGGTTATCAAGCTCTTGATACAGTCTTACTTTGGTATAGTAAAGAGGACCATGATTGACATGGTCCCTAAAGCAATCATGCTAAATCTGGTTCTCTTTACCAAGGAAGAGATGCAAAAAGAACTTCTTGAAAAGCTCTATAAATCTGATGTTGAGGGTCTCTTGAAGGAGAGTGATTTTACGGTCCAGAGGCGACAAGAATGCCAGCGTATGGTCGAGAGCTTGAACAATGCGGCTGAAATCCTGACCTCTGTCGTTTAGAACCATAAGGATTCTTGGAAGGAAAGTCGGAAATGCGCTTGAATAGAGTTACAGTAGAAGGATAATGAGAATGTTGGCGTATATAAAGTCTACGGAGACGTAGTAAGAGCAAGAATAGTTACAACCCTAACATAACGCAATAGAAAGCATCTGAGATTGGCAAACCAGGTCTCAGGAAAACAGTAGAAGAGAGACCAAACGAGTGTTGGTGGTAGCAGTAAACCGGTACTGCCCCGAGCGCAAACGAATGTGGTGGAGTCTTTAAACTAAGACTCTAAACAAACAAAACAACAACGTGTCAGAACTCGAGACAATTGTGTATTCCCGTCTAGAACATAGACTGGTCGACGATATATTGAGCCAGCTCATTTTCGTTCATCTGCCTTTGACCGTAATTCACAGGATCAGGCAAAGGGCGGGAGTAGCCTCTGTCGAGTAGATAAAAATCTTTATTATTGGATTTTCTCGTTTCAAGATTTAAACAATGCTGGTCCTCGGTATGAGGCAAAGGAGGAATATCGCAGATTGGAGAAGAAATAGAAGGACTTTTGCTGTAAGATTTTCCTCTAGAAGGTTTGCTAGAGTCATTTTTATGTTTTTTCAGCTTGAGTGGCTTGTGGGGATGATAATTTAAAAAGTGAAAGTCGTATGAGTCTGACTTCTTAGGCGATTCCGTCGATTCGGTTGAAAAAGAAAAGGAACGCATGCCTTTAGCTAAATCATCAACTTTTGAAGACTCTTCGGGCATTGAGCAAGATCTCAGGGAGGTTCGTGGGGTGAATTTCAATGCCGGAATAGGAGGAGGAGTAGATGACAAGAAAGGCTCAAGCGCAGAAAATGAAGAATCTTCCGAGAATCGGCGGGAGAGATCAGAGCCATATCCACTATAAATGCTATCTCCGTCATCAGAATCCAAAGAAGGCGGGATCAGATTTGCAGGAGTCCCACTCTCATAGCTCCCATTATTATTATTAAAGTATTCGTTCAAAAGTTTAGAGGGGGGAATAAAGTCAGACAGTGGTCCTGTGCTTTCATAAGCTCCAGCGCTGGGAGAAGCCTGTCGGGCAATTGCTCTAGGGCGTCTGGGTACAGGTATATTAGATATAACTTGCGCTGGAGGTGTTGACGGTCGCTCATGCAGTTGAGCAGGACCAAGCGGGCTGGGAGTATGATTAGAGAAAGGTCGAACGCGAGGAAGAGCGCGCATCGGAGTATAAGTTTCAGACGCGCTATGACTTTCACTTTCACCCCGAGTTTGTTGATTGGTTGGAAAACTCTGCATTATTGGACCTCTAGCTATAATAAGTTCATCAACTGGAGACACTGTCATGAAGACCTTGTCGTCGCCAGACGCAGAAATGGGCTCATTTTTTGACTCAGATCGACCTGCTTCAACAGGAGATTTCACAGAGCCTGAAAGAGGTGAAGACAACTTACTGACAGTCTCAGAAGGTATTCTTGTTCGAACTGAGAGCTTGGGCTGACATTGAGGTACCGATCTTAGGGATTCTTCAACACGACTTCCAGCAGGCGGAATTGGGTTAAGGCCTTTAGGAATGTCTTCGGGTACAGCTTGCTCGTTGGCTGTCCCGGATTCTTTAATTTCAGCGGGAGCTAGAAGGGATTTTCTCGAAGCAAACTTAGGAATGCATTCAACTTTCTCGACATGAAGGACGAAATCACCATCGTTGGTGATGGTCGCAAATGAGTCAGTCTTGCCTTTGATAAATGGCAGAGAAGATATTGCGACAATGTTTCCAGACTGACGGCACCCAGAGTCATTTGGACTAAGAGGCCCAATATATGCAGGCTCTTGAGAGCTGTGAAACATAGCGCAGCGGCGAGCCCGAACCCGCTTTCCTCCAGGAGAGAGCCATTGCAAATCAGGATCCTCGTTGACTGGAGATTCATCCGACACATCTTCTTCGTCGGCCGAGTCCTTCTTGAATTTGTTGACATTCCACATTCGAATGATTCCATCGGTAGATGCAGAAAAGAGCTCGGTGGAATGATGACGGGACCAATCAATAGATGAAACTGGTTCCACATGTCCTTGTAAGTCGGCAAACGAGCCTGAGTTTCTGATATCCCAGACTTTGACTATGTTGTTCGAGTCAGTAGTAGCCAACCAGTCAGCTCTTGAGGGAGACCATGCGACTGACTCCACCTTGGCGCCATTATCTCTCTTTGGATAAAGCTGAGTTGGATTTTTGACACGGATATCCATCAACGAGACTCCCATAGAGGACCCAATGGCTAAGATGCCGTCGCGAAGAGGACTGGCGTGGACACTTGTACTCTGTTCGACTGGGACCTTTAAAATTGGAACATCGCTTCTCTGGCAATCCCATAAAAAGACATGGTCTTCAAACAAGGTCACCAATGATGTCTTTGGAGAAGAGACCCAGGCAGGAGACGTAATCCCGACGTTGTTGATCCGTGAAGCAACAATCCCGGCCTTTTTTTGATTCAAAGATTTTTCGATATGATAAGAGTGGTTAAACCGCTTGATGATTTCCGCCGGCTCATCGCTAGTTGGGTCTCCCAATTTAACCAAGTGGACTAGTCCTCCACGATGACATGAAGCAAGTATATGACTGGTTCCAAAGCTCTCTTGGTTGTTTGTCAACCATGCGAGATTATAGATGTTGGGAAGAGAAATTGTCTGATGGTGGGTCAAAACCGATTTAGAGGGCCTTTTGTCGTTTATCTCAAGGCCATAGATAAATAGATTTTCGTTTAGGCCGCCGCCACCAATAGCAACAAGGCTTTCTGTCTAAAAATGTTATTAATGATATCTCCAGAGAGTGACTTACCTCATGGCATGCAATAGATGTCAGATAAGATGAATGATCAGGAACCTTCCAATATAGAGAGTGCACCTTGGGGTTCTTGGATTCCTTAGGTTCCTTCATTTCTTTTTCCATCGGCTGATCATGTATCAGCTTGAACAGGTCACCCTGGTCATCGAGAGGACCTGGATAAGAATCTCGGTAGTACATGTCCTTTAAGAACTGCCTAACTGAACGTAATAAAAAGAGTGACGGTATTAAATTTAACGAATGTCTCGTTTAGCAGGTGGATAGGAAGGTGAGCTGGTTTGAATCTTAAAAACATGGTTCTTGAGGAGGCAGGAAAATGACAGTGTCTTTGACAGTCGGCGCCATGCCTTTGGAAACCCAGCCTCCTGTTAGCCGCAGGGCTATCTGCTTCCATTCCGAGCCCTCACAACTGAAAACCCCATAGTTGCCTAGATGCACGGTTTCTATGTATTAATTATTATCTTTCATTTATTTACTTAATTTTATGTCTCGTTCCGTTTCTCCTCTCCTCTAATTCGAGTGAGCATCTTCGGAAAAAGGCTGGTTGTGTAATAACATATTTCCTAAATAGGAAATAGGCATGACATTTATTCAGTATCCACCGGGTTGGAGTAAACTGAAAAAGAACAAGAAGAGCAACAATGAATACTTGTGTGATAAGTATTATTTTTAGACACGCCATTAATATATTCTGGAAGCAAGCATACAATGGGTCTAATTATCTTGATGCTTCTTAGAGTGGACATTCCCTCGAGTGTTCTTTTGGATAGCCATTTATTGTCGGTGACACTTTTCTACACCAGCTTCAGCCAAATAGAAGTGCCACGCCTTATCGGTAATGACTGACCATACTGAGCCGTAAGCGGTTCAAACATGGTTTGCCCCAGTAAGTAGACTGAGTTAGACGTTAATACTGCTGAGGTAGTGTGGAAAGTCATGCCAAGACAGAGATTTTTTGTGAAGCCTCTCAATCGAGCTAAAGTTAGATCTGTTATCCAATTGACTATGGTAAATTTTAAATTCACACAATGGTCACTCAAAGAAATGTTTGGGATCTTTTTGAGTCTGAAAATTTGTTTATCTTACGGGGGCTGGCCACGTACTCGCCATAGATTGAGACACAGACCCCGCCCGATCATCAGTTGTCGGGCCTTGACGGTTTCACAGTACGAGAGATAGATTGTTTCAATCCTAGAGATAGGGTATGAGAAAATAGCTACAAGAGATCCCTTGAGATGTTCGAGATGCTATTTTTCTCTCCCTGTCGTACCTCTGCAAATTAAGTCACACCAAATCATTCTCAAACGATGTATTGTGCATACTCGGTAATATTATATTCTTAGAAGGATCATCTACGAGACAGAACATGAAGAAAATATGAGACTGGAGATGTCATTCCAGTTCTCTCGTATTCTGTCGGTTATCGTAGAAGTAAAAGATATCTTTCATATAACCATTATATGATATATATATGCGTATATTCTGCTGCATTTACGTCTGATAACTCAAACTCATTCACAATAATACCTTGAACTTGTAGTAGGCTATCTGAAGTTTAATTTCAGATAGAATACAGACCCCCAATAAACATACTCAAATATCTCAAGCAAAGTCTGTCAGTAGGTATTATCGTTCTTCCCTAGTCCATTCGGGGAATTTGACTTGCTCACCTGGTAAAGACTGCATTCGAATCACTCACTCATGAAGAGTGCAGTCTAAGTATGTGAAATATGTTGTAACTCAGAGATATTGGCAGAAATATAAAATATATAGTTCTTAAACTGGAGAACTATATGATATTTCTGCCGAGCTGGCTCCTGAGATCATGATGGCAGCCTAGCCTGGGTGTAACGTAACGGCAACATCGACTTCTCGCGAATCTTTTTAGCCACCACGCGATCTTACTGAACCTAATCATATCAATTTTTTTGCAACAGAGAGCACGAACCTCCATTCTGTATACTTGCAATCATGTCCGCGATTGCCGAGATCCAACGACATGGCCTTGAGGATATTGAGCGAATGAAGCAAGCCATCACAGATCGTTTCTTAGCAACTCCAAGGAGTCTAGTTGAGAAAGTGGCGAAGGAGCATGAGATTCTAGGATTTTTAGACCGAATTCAAACACAGTCAAGGGCGGTGTTGGATATATATACGAAGAATCAGAAAGAGATTGACGAAGAGAAGGCACGTTTGTTAGGAGACACTCAAGGCGCTTATGATGAGTTCTATAAGATGTTACGAGAAGTTCAAGACTATAGACGACGGTATCCAAATGAGCCAGTTGAAGATCTCGAGCACGAATACAAACGACGCAGGACTGCGGATGAGCCTGAAATTGGAGAAACTGAGGCTCTCCGAGAGGTTTATCAAGATATTTATTCCAAATTCTCTGACGAGGAGTATTTTGGTCGCTTTTTGGATCTTATCCCTTTTCATGAGAGATATTGCAATCTTAAGAATGTCAATATCATCGACTATCTCCGATACCTCGACTGTTATGATACGATTTTGGAGAAATATCCCAAAGATCTAAAATTTGATGCGGATTACTCAAAGTACGTTTCGGATTTAGGTGACTATTTGGAGGGCTTCTTGCAAAGGGCTCAGCCTCTTGTCGACCACTCGAAAGACACAGCCAGGATTTCTGAAGAATTCAAAAGAGAATGGGAAGCTGGAATAGTTCCTGGATGGGAAAAAGAAATAGAAAAGGTCAACGATGAAAATGGAAGTGCCGAGGAAGTGTATTGCGAAGCTTGCAAGAAATCGTTCAAGGCCTCTGTTTATCAGAGTCATTTAAGTGGAAAGAAGCATAAGAGGAATGCAGAGCTTTTGGCAAAGGGGGATGTGCCAGAGAGAGAGAAGAAAAGTAAGGAAATAGCGTTTCTTGAATTCAGGGTCCGTGCTTTAGGGCAGATCCTTGATAAACAAAGAATAGATACCAAGGCCAATGTCGAAAGAAAAGGATCACTTACAGAGCGAGAACGTGAGTTAGAATTGCAAGCATTTGAGCGAGCCGAACTAGGATTGGAGGGAGAAGATGAAGAGGTGGAAGAAGAAGAAAGTGAAGAAGAAAGAGAAGATGGGCAGATATATAATCCACTAAAGTTGCCTTTGGGTTGGGATGGAAAACCTATTCCGTTCTGGCTATGGAAGTTGCATGGATTGGGTATCGAGTATAGCTGCGAGATCTGTGGTAATTACGTGTACATGGGTCGAAAAGCGTTCGAAAAGCATTTTGGCGAAGCGCGACATGCTCACGGGCTCCGATGTTTAGGCATTGATGACTCACCTCTGTTTCGCGAAATCACAAAGATCGACGATGCTCTTCGGTTATGGCAGACTATTCGCCGCAAGCAGAAACAAGAGGAGCGGAAAAGGGAAAACGCAATTGAAATGGAAGACGAGGAGGGCAACGTGATGAGTGAGAGGACATACAACGATTTGAAAAAGCAAGGCATTTTATGAGTGTAATCTAGCAGTCTTTATACACTTGCTTGAATTATGTCTTGCTCTTGTTTTGTGTATAAAACTGTAATTTAGGTAATCTCATGAGTATAATCAGAGAAGGAAAAAAACTAAACTTCAGAGACTAAGTGGATTCACGAGACTGGAGAATTGCCAGATTCTGAGATTCGCTCGGACCATGAAGGATCTAACCTAAAAGCTGTAATCATTTAGAGTAGAAAATTTCTCATATGATCCAACGTACTTCAATCAAACTGCCATTCTATCCTGGACGCTTGCATCATAAACTATGAAACTTTGAAGTTGTCTTGGGGGCTTGTCGTGCTCTGATGTTGACTTCAGCTTGCTGGCAACGGGCCCGTGAATCATCCCTAGCGCCAGATCAAGATGTCAGAGACATCGGGACAAGGGCTCATGATTAAAGGGCTGGAGCATAAGCTGCCTTTATATAAGGACTCGCTTTATGTTAAGGAATTAAACCCTCCGACAGCTGTGATTAAGGCGTTTTTAATACCTTTTCTTCAACCTGATGAACCTCAACTTATCTTGGCACGACCTAACCGAATTGATATATATAATATTACGATGGAGGGAATGAATATGATTGATACGTTATACACGAGCTCAAGGATTGTAAGCATAGTACCATATCACCATCTTGTGAAATCTCGACGGCGAGGGCAGCAAGCATCAACGTTGATGTCACTTATGGTCAGTTGCATGAATGAGGAATTATTTCTTGTGTCTTATGACAGCAAGACAAAGCAAATAATCAGCGAGACAATTGATCGAGGCAGCGAAGTTGTCCTCAGCCGATCTCAAGGGTTAAGCAAGCTTTTAGCTGATCCCTACCAACGGATTATTCTTGAGTTCCTTTCAGAATCATTAGTGGTGGTACATCAAGTCAGTCGAGCCGAAAGTGAAGGTCGTCATTCTCTGTCAACAACTATCCTCCTTGAATGGTATACTTATAGCTATACTTCTTTGGTTATCTTGAACGACCCCGATCGCATCGTGCTGGTGGCGTGCCACCCTTCAAATAAAACAGTTCATTTTTACCTGATAGCGCAGGAGAAAAATAAATCTTTTCGGATCAAAAAGGAACTTCGAAGCCACCGGTTAAATTTTGAAGGTCGCTACGCCGTAGCCCACGATAAAAACCCTGGTGAGTATATAATCCGTTTCCAATTTAACAATTTTAGATATCGTTTTTGTTTTTGGTAGGGGCCGGGTTGCTGTCATTGATTATACCAAACCCTCGGAATTTGTCGAAAGGGTTCCTCATTTGGGACAGGGACTAGCCTATGCTTATTTCGGGGATGACCAAATGATCGTGGGCGGCGAGAGAGGAAATCTCTATCACATTGATTACTCTATTCCTCACTCTGAAGACTCCCTATCCTCTATTAAAGTCACTCACCTTGGAACCATTCCTCCTCCATCAAGTATAATACATATAAGTGGCGGGTATATTTTCATATCATCGAGTAACGGGCCTACCGGGTTGTATAATTTCTCTTTAGAGCCGCCCCAATTGGAGCTGGTCTACTCTTTCGATAATACTACGCCAATTAACGACATGATACTCGTCCAATCTGATATTGTGTCCAACTTTTATACAGTTTCCTCCAGTTCACCAAGCTCCCTTCAGACTTCGCATCTGTCTCACATTCGGGTAGGCTTCAACTTTGCCGTATCTCTTTCAATAGAAGAGAGTCTTCCTCCAGTCTCCGATATTTGGATTATTGATAAACAGAGGTTGCTGCTCTCCAGTTTGGATTCCAGCTCGATATTGTGCCTCCAGGACTTGAGCGACCCTAGCGCTGGCAGCGAGGTGTCACTAGAGCAGAATTCCTACCTATCCTTTGACTTTTCCTCTGCTACCATTGGCTTCGGGATACTGACAAACGGTGTTAATGTACAACTACTGAAAGATAAGATCATCGCGTTTAACACTGAAAAGACTGTTGAAGTCGCAGTGCAATCGGCTGCTTTCTCTGCGTTTGGGAACCAGCTTTTCGCTGTGGGATCCAATCGCAAAGATCTAGCGGTCTTTAATTCGGAGTTGGAAGAAATTATTAGGTTTAGTTTCCCGAACGAAATCTCTTGTCTGGACATCTTTGATGACTCCGTTCTTGCTATTGGTTTCTGGTCCGGCGTTGTCCAAATTTACTCCCTTCCTTCATTTGAGCTTCTTTTTGAAATTCCGCTTTCCAGTCCTAACAATCAATCTCGCCAGTCATCAGAGGACTACACATTCGATAATCAGTCGATCCCGAGAAGCCTCCGAATACTCAAGCCATCTGCTATTCTTATTGGTATGGTTAATGGGGATCTTAGGATATTTACTTCCAATGATTCAGAGCCTGGGTTTTCTTTACATAAGAGTACATTCTTGGGTTCGAAACCTGTTATGCTTTATCACGTCAATGACGCCTTTCTAGCAGTTGGTGATAACGTCGCTTATATCTCGTTATTCCATAATTCAATCAACTTAAATACAGTGAACATGCCCGTGGTGTCGTGTATTGCTGGCATATGTCGTCAGGAATCTTCCCATCGGTGTGTGGCCTATGACGCTCGCCAAAATGCCCTTGTCATTGGTGATATCCAGCTCGAACACATGGCGCACGTCAAGACAGTTGAATGTGACCGAGGATCGATGCGACTGACTCAGCTCAAGTCAGATCCATCTGTGGCATGCGTCTTATCTAATGAAGGAATTGATGAGGAGCATAGAGATCTCTTATCGACTCTCCAATTATATAGCCTTGACAATGATGAAATGCTGCCAGAAAAATATGTGTTTGAGGTGGGAGAGCATGCACTCTGCCTTAGTAATTTGGTGGTTGGGAATCATAGTTTTATCCTGGTTGGGCTATGTAGAGATGGTATTGGCCAAGAGAGTCGGAAACGAAAAAAAGGAGGTGATGAGCACCGACGTCCGAACGATGGGTCTGGAGCCACGACTAGCGAAGTGCAAGAAGTAAACCTAGCTGATGAGCTCAAGGGAGGCATAATTGTCCTCAAAGTCAACAAAGGCAAAAATGGCTATACATTCTCAAAAGTTTTTGCTAACGCGCTTATTGACCCCGTTTATTCCATCTACGCTATTGACCGTGGGGCTGCAATAGGAGCTGTGGGCGAGTTGGTTGTCCTCTTTCAAATTCACGTGAGAAAGGAGTACAGCTCTGACTGTACGATATTCCTGGAGCGCTCACATGTTGTACTCCGGTCGCCTTCATTTCCATGCTACATGTTTTTCCGTGATGATGTAGTGTCAGTCAGCGACTTATTGAGATCTGTCACAATAGCTCGCTATGAACGAGAGCCTAACGCAGTCTCTGCCAAGTCATCTTATAGGAAAATTACGAAAATCAGCAGCCAGTGTCGGATACGGGAACCTGAATGGCCCACTACCTCGCCCATTTTGTACACGGGTAAGGAAGCGTTGATCTCAAATGATTCTGGCTTCGTATCCCTGTATCAGATTGATTACGATATCTGTTCAAGAGCTGAAGCTGGTTTATTAGTAGGCCGAGTGGAATTAGGTCAATCGGTGAATCAAATGATCCCGTTGACCGAGCAGCAAGCGAGGGCTCGAACTCTCAAAGGGGTGACGCCGGTGGCTTATGCAGGAACCCGCGATGGAGGAATATATTTGTTTGCGACTGTGGATTACAGGTGGCGGGCATTATATGAGACTCTCCAGACCCGCTTGGAGCCATTCATCAATGTCCTTGGAGGACAGAAAAAGCTGGAACGAGACTCGTTCAACTTTCCGACCTCTTCTTATGTGGATAGGTGGGATGACAATAAGGAAGCACAGGAACTTGCCGGTCGGAGATGGATAGATGGTCAAATTCTTGATCTATACTTTACTTTGAGTGCCGAAGACCAGGCTGCAATTGGTCGGGAACTTATATCTGTGTTTGGCGATTTAGTGTCCAGTCAGGAGAAACTGGATGAAACTCTATGTGAATTGCGCTATATTCAATGAGATGTATATTAATGGGCAAAAGTGGTTCCGAATTTGGGAGAATGGATATGTGCAGTTCACTTTGTAGTCAGCGTTCTTAGCCACCATCCATCACCAATCAAGCTGACGGAACCGGAAGCGCGCCATGGGAGGTCGTTTTATTGGGTTTCTATCAGGTGATTGAAAGAAAATGGAATGATTATCTCTGACTGCAGGTGCGACACTATCAACATTTGCGATTTATTTGTCGAGTCAGCATATCAAGGCCAAGACAGACCAAGCTCACCGGATCAACCTAGAAACAGAGAAGATCTTGACCAATATCATAAGTCGTCCATATGAAGCACCGAGAGTGATTGAGTTTGAGAAACGAGACAGCATAGCCGAGACCATGAAAGATCTCTGGGATGACGAAGTGTTACGGGGGTCTCGTTGGTTATTTTCAATTCCTTGGTCACGATATGGACAAGCAATCTTGAGCAAAATTGTGGGAGAAAGCAATTAGATGTGTATAATTTGAATTCATGCTGAAAAGTACATCGCTCAGAGATATTGTCGTGAAGGAGGAAGTAATGACGGATCCATAGTCATGGGTCTCACAGTAGTTTTTGCTGCTGTTGTCGCTGTACATCCAGTGTCTTTACTAGAATTACCGATTTCGTGTGTCCAAATGAGTCGCTTGTGCACGATCAGGCAAACAAAAATGCCAGTATCTAAATCGACAAGACCATTGCCAGGCCCTGATATTTTTCATCTAAACGCAGTGATGTTTAAGAGCATCGGCCTACCTTAATAGATATAGCGATACCAAACCCGATTCAAGTCCCTCACTGGGACGATACTCTTCATATGATAATGTTGCAAGCAATCTACGTCAAGATATACCATGTGAAAACGTTTCAAATTCCTTAATATTACATCATATATCATGAATCCATCACTGAACAACCTCTGATTGCAAATGAGCTCTGGACAAGGCCCAGTAGATTATATTTTGCCCTTGGAGACTTCATACCAAAGAGCGGGCCATCCAAAGAAGCTAGCAGCGATTGAACCCCAGACCAAGGTTTGAGAACCATAACGTGAAATCAAAGAGTTATGAGTAGGAGGCTGATGGAGTGCAGTATATCTCATGCAGTTGCGGTATTCAGCAGAGGCAGCACGTCGAGCAACAGTAGAAAACATTGTTCTTGATTGTATTGAAGACGAGATAGATCGAATTGATGATGAGAACAAAATGCAAACCACCTGCCCCTTATATATTAATCCCAGGACACAAATGTAATACCACTTTTCTTAGTGGTCCCACGGCCTCGTTCCACAATGAGGCTCTCCTAGTTCGATCACCCCATCTTCCAAGCGATTACCGCTTTGGGCATATTTTCATCTAGGTTTTCTCTTGGACAAAGGGCACTTTTGGAGAATCCAATCATCAAGATATTTTCCTCATCATTCCTACTAGACTATATAAAAGTTTTGATTTGATTTTGCCGTGTTTACTGCGGTTTAGACCTATTGTCATTCGATCACCTTATCCGAGCTCAACGGTCAGCCCACATTTTTGTCACGCCACTGATTCAACGTCATGATGGCAGGACAACAGCCTGAGAGTGCAAACCATTTCATGACGTGACTATTTGTAAAATAGTTATATCTAAACCTGAAGAAGCATACTGGTGCTAGAAGTCTCTTTTCGGAGATTCTTCTCCTTGGGCTGGTGCTTGAGGTCTCGCTAATGAGTCTTCTACTGCTTTGATCCCTTGACACGAGTGAACTAAGTGTGACCTGGAATTAACTCCTCATTCCTCGATTGCTTAGTGCAAACCAACCCGACTCTTAGACTTCCCGATCAGGTATGCAACCCATAATGTCGATTGCACAACCATACAACGAAGTGGTCCTAGTGCAAGATATAGTACCCAAATAGATTGATGCCTGAGTGGGCATCAGGTTGAGTCATAAGAATAGGGATGGCTGCAAACATCAAACCAGCTACAAGAACAGGGATCGAAAGCGCTCACAACTGTTTTGTAAATGTTAATTAATCGGTTAAACAGAATGTCTCAAGCGTTATGTACATCATCACTCAAAGCGCCCTTTGTTGACGATAAAAGTTTCAAGAGCAGCGATAGCGGCGTACAGTCGGTTTTCAGCTTCAGTGAAAACAAGACTTCGCTCCGAGTAAAAGACCTCGTCATCTACTTCCTCTGGTTTCCGGGGTAAGCAGTGCATAAAGACCCAGTCCTTGTTGGCTCCACCCTTAGCTGCCAAGTCCATGGTCACCTGAAACCCGGCAAACTCTTCCAGTCTCTTTTTCTTTTCGGCTTCATGGCCCATCGAGACCCAGGTATCGGTGACGATGATATCGGCTCCCTGGACGGCCTCCAAGGGGTCGTTGGTAACGAGGATCTTGGGCTGTTGGCTGTGTTGATCGGCTGCTTGACGGGCGATCTCGAGGATGTCGAGATCGATCGCATGGGACGAAGGAGTAGCGATTCGAACCGAAATTCCAGTCTTGGCACAGGCAGTCATCAGGTCGTTGATAATATTGTTTGAGTCGCCTACCCATGCAAGAGTTAACCCCTCTGTTTTGCCAAATCGCTCCTTGATCGTTGCAAGATCAGCGATCGCCTGAAGGGGGTGATAAAGTTCACACAGAGCGTTGATCACGGGCACAGAGGATGCGTTGGCAATGTCCAAGATCTCTTGATGAGGCCCAACTCGGGCAACAATCCCATAAGTCATTGATGAGATTACTCGTGCGGAGTCATAGATAGTCTCGTTGACCTAGTGTTATTGCTCGTTCCTATCAATCAAACCACTTACACCCAATTGAATATCGTCTCGGCCAAGAAACATCGGCTGGCCTCCTAAATAGGTGATTGCTGCTTCAGTCGAAACCCGGGTCCGAGTAGATCGCTTGGAGAACAATAAGGCCAACGTTCGACCACTCAATCCATCCTTATATGGGCTTTGAGGAGGCCCTGGTGTTTTGAACGCCTTCTTGGCTGCCAAAGCCGAATCAATGAGATAGTTGAACTCGTTTTCGCTGAGATCGGAGATCTTTAGAAGATGTCGAGGCATAGCTGTCCGGGAAACCCCCGAGGTTGAAAAGGCTCGGGAGGTACTACCGGCAACTGAAGCCGACATCTTTTTGTAGACGTGATTCAACATTATTTTCTTGCTGGTCAAGGGCAGGCACTCTAGACTGGGCTCGTGTCTGAAAAGACTGATAAGTATTCAGGCCCGGATTGGCCGTTGCTGGGGAAATTACAGATACACAGATATGACTCAACCGAGCTTTTTTTCCAAGGTGAGTCAGTTCCGTCGTAGCACGAGATCGTCCTGATTGCACTCATGCCATAAGTGTCCTTGTCCATATTGGATCCTATGTTCGAGTTGCTCAGTGAAGAAGCCTGGTTGTCTTATTCTATAGCTTTCGTGACGGAATTTATAGGAGAAGCCACAATACGGTCTTTTATATTCCTTCCAATCACATTCTTACTTGTCTAAAGAGTATGTCTGTAGGACTTGTGCTTTCGTAGCAAACTGTCTTTGCTGTCGGTACGAAGTCCTCTCCATGTTATACGAGAGCTCGAAACGAATGAATGTAACAACTGCGATACCGAAACTGTTCGATTCTTTGCTACTGATGAACGAAAACCGAGCACCGAGCGTCGTTTATAGATTGGCTCAAAGATCTATCTTTCCCTAACTAGCCTGTAGGGAGGATATAGCAATATCGTCAAGACAAGTTAGTTTTGGTTTTTCAATATTCAGAATATTTTTTCTAGGTTTTTCTTCTCTTATTCACTTGATACGCAAAGTCAAAAATTCCTATCTTGAAAGAAATATGCTGAGCACGTAATATGTAGAGACCATTCGACAAACTCTGATATCAAGTACAGATGGCTCTAAGAACATATACGACTGATTTAGAAATCACTTTGTACGTCTGAACGTCATTAGCCACTGTCTTTGTCTTTTTAAGTCAGGATCACAGGCCGCGAAAATGACTACGCAAGGCCTTGCATAGTTCTGCCTATTACTAGTGACTAGACCGATCTTTTACTTACTCTTCTACTCTGTATCTAGTCTGCAGGTATATGCTATACCTCAAGCGAGACATGATTTACTTGCGTTCGACGTCTCTAGCGGCTGAGCAATGTCCGGAGCATGATGAGCTCACTATTCTCCTGGAGGGCAGCCATTACAAGGCAGACAGAGCTACATCATGACTATATAATTGGGACTTTACTGAACATACCGTACTTCGAGGACGAGAAAGCACTTTCACAGATTCAAATTGCATCATTCTGCATAGAGTCAATTGCTAAACCTCCAATATTGCAAGAAATAAGACAACCTGTGGGTGATACACTTTAAGGTACACGATCTGGTCGGTAGCGTATTAGCCCTGTGCCCCAATCAGTGATCATGTGACTGACTCGGAAGGCCCATTAGCCGAACGGAGACAAACTGCTCGAGTAGGCTTTCGTAGGCTGGACTCGTTCCAGATAATTGAAGCAAAGGCAATCATATGTTGGGCCATGGCATCAGAATTAATTGTGCTAAAGCTTTTTTACAAGTTATAGAATTATGGCACCTATCGTCTCATCGGTAGACGGCCGACTAGAGGCCACGACTGATCACTGGACCCTGATCTCCACGTCACCCAATCAAAATTAAGGGTCTGTGTAGAGTTTTCTAGAGAATGCCTTGATTGCGTTAAGTAGAAATAATTAGTGCTATCACAGGAAAGCTGGTGATAATTAAACCCAAAAAGAAAAAATAAGCCATCGGTGTTGGGCCACCCACGACATCGAGGCGCTACCGCATCGTTCAGTCTCCGCAAGTCATCACTCATGGACCCAGAAGAGCAGCCTCTGCTTCCAAGTCGTCAAGGGGACGCTGAAGATGGACGGAGTGGGTCCAAAACTGAGACCAAGACAAAATCGAATTGGAAAAAGGTCCTAAAATCGGTGGCCTGGGGCATTTTCTTCCTCTATCTTATCAAGGGTCTTGTGTGGCTGGTTATCTTATTGGCAGCTAGCGTCGCTATAGCAAGAGATGCATTTACAGATGCGTTTGTTTTCAATATCTCTACGGCCTCGGTTGAGCATATCTCTGCTTCTGGAGCCATTGATGTGCGAATCCAAGGTGATGTCCATTTTGATTATAGTCGGGTCCAAAGCCGGACCAAGAGAGTCTTGGCTAAGGGGCTGGCATTTGCAGCAGGATCAAGAGTGCGATCTGAGAGTACTTGGAGTCATGTAGCTGTGCAGGAATGGTGGAACGAATCTTCAACCTACGACTCGTTGGGTTATGCTAAATTGCCTACTCTGGAAATTTCTCTCAAAGATAATGATCCTACTGATATCGATGTTCTGTCGAGAGTCAATGCTAGTATATCACCGGGCTTAGCCGCTCGTTTAATTGGAGACTATCTTGGTGGAGACCTACCAGATCCTCTTTTAATCTCCGCACAGGCCAATCTAACAGCTACTCCCAGATCTTCCTTCTACCGACTGCCTATTCGGACGTCTATCAGCAAGATTTTCCCTTTGCAAGTATACGGCGAAGACAAACCATTTTCTATCAAGATTGGAGAGTTCTCCGTCAAAGAAGACTCTTCCTCGGACCATTTAGTTCTATCAACGGATGCTCATGTCGAATTTGACTTGCCTCCTATATTGGAATTAGGTAAAGTGCCTGCTCTTGCTTGGAAAATCGAAGCGTCGTGCTCGGAAGATCTGATTCCTATTACAACTCAAGCTTATTCTGGTCCCTTCGACCCTAGTAATATGGCTGTAAATATCAGTCTTGCAGCGATTATTGGAAAGGTTGGCCAAAACCCTTGTGGAAACCCCGTTCAGAATCTCCTCGAGGACTATCTCGCGGGCTCTCCTCTGAATGTCTGGATATCACTTCAACCTCCCCAGTACGAAACAGCCGCCTCTCAACAGGAGCCTCCATTTGGACCAGTGTATGAAGTTCCGGCATGGATAGCTGATATCATGTCTGATGTTAACGTACCCTTGTCACTAGCCGACTATGCTGCTATCGAGCGTGACTTAGTGAAGTCAGTTGCTTTTGATGAATTCGTTCTCAATCCTCGTTCTGCTAGGATAAGTGCCATTGTTGAGGCCTTGGTTGATCTTCCCGAACATTTTGACTTGAACGTCTCAGTGGATCAGTTAAGAGTTGACTTGGTGACCAAATACCAAGGTAAGCCCTTTGGAAAGATTGTGACTAGCTGGCTGGATGCTACAAGTGAGGCTGAAGCTATCGATGAGAACCGACAAAGGCTCAAGGTCAACGCGATTATCTCCGATCTTCCTATCCACATTACAGACAGAACGGTCTTCGATGAGCTTGCCAGAGAGATAGTCTTGCGCGGAAAGGCAAACATAGTGTTGGACGGGGTTGGTGATTGTCAAACTCAGGTCAAGGTTGGATCCTTCATAGTGACTAACTTGCCTATCCAGTCTACCGTTACTGTCAGTGCGCGAGATTCGTTGGTCAAACCAGTGATTCCTCTTGAGCCTATCATTGGAATTACGCCTGTTTTATCGGTTGTGATCGATCTCTTGGCCCACTTTTTCCTTGCTTCGAGACCTGAACTGCGTATTCGTGAAGTTCAGAATCTCGGTGGAGCGCTGAAGGGCGATGTCGATTGTGTCTTTAGGGTAGCAGATGCTGCTCGTGAGCTGCTTCTGGCCTTTGACGGTCGCCTTCCGGGCACGAGATTTAGGATTTTAGTGAATGGTGTCCCAGGAGGCTACCTCGATATTGAGGATTTGACAATCGATGGGAATTCAGATGTTGAATCCAGCGTCAGAGGGACCTTTGAGTTTGAAAGCTCGACAAACCAACTAGCCACGAGCTGCCTGTTACAGTGTCTATTGTCTGGTACAGACTGCGCTCCATACTTGGAACTCGAAGCGGATATCCAGAACATTATTAGCCATTCAGTTATTGCCGAAAGGAATACGGAGCTAAGCCCTCTAGTGTTTGGTGTTGGATCTCTTGCCATTGACGATTGGGTTGACCGAGCTAGTCTGAGCTATCAGTTCCCCGACAAGATGGTGATCCGTGGAATAGACTTACCCATCAGCTTGGAGCTTGCCCTTAACCTTCTGTTCTCCGAGACCTTTGGCCAAATCAGCGAGACAGCAGACTTAAGTGGTGAGATCACGTTGGCAGTTGATCCCGTGCGAGGCACAGCTTATCGGCGACTCCAAGCCATGCGGTTAGCTGAACGAGGGCGAGACATCAATGTTGGCGTGCGAGGTATTGTCATGATGAATGGAGCGGTGGCTGAGATAAATCGGATGGTGGGCGTTCAACTGGCTTGAATGAAGAACGGGAATGGAATAATGAATATGAAGAATACGGGCATTTGAGGAAACATTCTTTATCAAGGACTATTGTTGCGGGTAAAGTATCAAGAATGACGTAGGTAGGACAGAGAGTGGCTTTAACCAGGAGGAAGTTGAGTGGCATCAACGACTTCTTCAGCAGTCGTAGGTTCATTTTGTTGCTGAAGTTCGGGCAAGGTTCTAGGCAATGCCATCATTCCCGAGCGTGCAGCCTCCAGAACGCCAAACGGTTGAATCAGTGCCATAAAGGACGAGATTCGTTCAGGTTTGGCACAGAGTTCGACGATACAGTTGTTGGTGGAGATGTCGAGTACTTTCCCGCCAAACTGATGAACTAGCTCTGTGATAGAATGAAGATGTTGATGTTTCTGGCGAAGAGCTTCCGAAGGAGGCAGATTGGCAGGATGGTAAGGGGCCTTCTTTTCAGGCTGTTCCTTATCGATGACGCCGACTTTCTCTTCAGTCATAGATTTGAGGCTGCTCTCATGATGGCTGAGGAGATCGTGGAAGTATTCAGGTCCTAAAAGAGAGACCTTGGCCAAGAGAAGCTCCCGCTTGACAATAGGAGTATTGGTATAGTTCAACACAGCCCAAACCGGGACCAAATCCTCCAGTTGTCTTCTTGCTTGTTCAACCACACCATCTTGGCCTCGTAAGACAATGGTCATTCTTGACAAATCAGGGACATCCGTATTACACACGACCAAGGAATCGATATTGAATCCTCTGGCCGCCAACGTTCCCGATACGCGAGACAAAACGCCAGGCTCGTTCTGGACCAAACAATTCAGAACGTGAGGTTTGGAGGGAGATTCAGACGGCTGAGGGGTCTCATATAAAATTGACGACACCGCCGTTTCTGCCGACCAGTTTGGAGTCTCAATTGTAGGCAAAGGAGGTTGGTTTGAGCGACGATGGAGGACTTTATAAGCTAAAGCCGAAGTGGACGAAGATCTCAACGATCTCGTGGGACCTCTCAAGCAGATCAAGGGCCGGCGGATCATGATGAAAAGTTCGAAGGTGGATCCTAGACGAAAGACGAGGTGGGGGAGATGAAATTCTGTAGCGGGTCAAAACTCTAGAACGCTTATGCCGGCTCTTAGGTCAACAGAGCCTGCAAAAAAAATGGTCATTGCAGGACCCTTTACTACTTCTTGAACCTAGATACGAGAATTACTAAGGGTAACCTTTGTATACTAGTGCCCAATTGTATGGATAGTTGCAGTTTAGCATGATTACGGTAATTTATCTAGCAAGTAAGACCGAAAAGAACGTAAGAGCTAAAGGAAAAGGATGTGTAAGATCTGGCAACAGAAGCTGTAGAATAAAGCAAGACGTTGGGGAGACGCCAGTGATGAGAAAACGGTTTGTTTTTTTCTGACGCATCTCATCAGCCAATCTCTCCAATTGCAACCACAATGACCGACCATTATCACGAACGACGGAATCGGAGTCGTTCACCTCGAGGAGAAAGGGAACGGGAGAGGTCTCCGAGAAGAGATGTACGGTCGAATCATTCCAAATCTGAACGGGATGACCCAGTGTCAGCGGCAGGTAAAGTGGTTCATTCGAGAGACCGACGATGCTAACTTGACAGCTGCTACAGCTGCTCGAATTTCGGCACAGATTCAAGCACGAAAGGCTCTAGCTTCTGTGATTCCATTAGAAGAAGATCAAGCTGAGCATGCAAAGGAGCAAAGCCCCGAACAAGATCTCCCTCGAGACATCATCAAGAATGGAGATGAATATATCCGAGATATTGACATAAATGACTTGAGGAATCGATATACGGTCACTAAAGGAGCTACGGCTATCATGGTAGGTTAACGGAAGGTGCTGGGCCATCTAACTCTTACAAGATCAAACAAGAAACGGGTACAGACATCACCACGAAAGGCAGGTATTATCCAGATAGGTCTCTTGCCAAACCAGATGACGAACCACCCCTATATCTTCATCTGACATGTTTATCCAAAGACGGACTGATAAAGGCGATCAATCTTATTGAAAAGTTAATTGCCGAATCTGAACAGGCCGCTCAAGCCCCAACAGGCGACAAATCATCTGGTAGCGCATCTCCAATGCCGGGACCAGGAGGTCCCGGTAGGAGGAGATTCGACGATCGGGTCGTTGTTGGAATCGAACCGGTCTCAGGATTCCAACTTCGTGGTCAGATCATCGGCGCAGGTGGTGCAAATGTTAAACATATCCAGAGTGAAACTGGATGTCGTGTCCAAATTCGGGGACGGGGTTCAGGATATGTCGAGACTGCCACCGGCCGAGAAGCAGATGAACCATTGTTTCTCCACGTCTCTGGATCTGATCCAGAACAAGTCAAAGCTGCCGTTGAACTGTGCGAAGATTTGATTACTTCGATCAAGGAACAGTATGATGAGTTTAGACGAGGACAAAGGTATCGGCGAGACGATCGAAGGGACAGGGACCAGCCGAGAGGCAATCGCGATAGACGCGCTGAAAGCCCTGTCTACGATGGACCTGTTCCTACAACGTCTTCTGGGGACTATGCCAGCTACTATGAATCCTTGGCAGCTGGCACTGCTGACCCATACGCTGCCTACGGGGGTTATGAAGGATATGTGAGGTACTATCAACAATACTACCAGACTTTACTTGAACAGGATCCGGCTGCCGCTGCAGAACTAGCCGCTAAATATCCTGGCTTGGTTCAGAAATAAACCAAGGATGAGTAAAGACAGCCATATGGTGGCATCGCTTTGCGTGATGTCTTGTATTCTAGTGAAAAAATGTGTCAAAAGATTGCCGAGTAAGCCAACCTATGCATATCAAAGTACTTGTTCTCTTGTAGGCAAATTATATAGTCCAATCTATGGTCTCCCCTAGCCTCTGGTTCACTGTCGGTATAGACTTTTTTAGGAGGTCCAAGGTCTGTAGGTCGGCCTTGCTGACTTGCTTCACGGTGCTGGAGAGATGCTTAATATCCTTGATATTAACAGAATGGGTCAATCAAACCATACCTTGTCAAGAACAGCCGACGCACTTTTCTGGCATTTTGAAGTCGATGACACCGATTTAAGAAGACGCTATTACTAAGCAGATCCTATAGAATCCTTACATTCATTCCCTCAGTGGGAGTCGAATTGATTTTGTCCACTATAAAGGACATGTTCAACGGCGTCCAAAGGCCGGCCGTCACGTAGCAGAATGGGAGTAAGACGAAGCACGACGACGGCGAAATACTGACATAGCGAAAAGCAAAGGACCGTTTATGCATACGTAAAGTGAACCAATCCTTTGTAGACTATATTTACACGAAAAGACAAGACTTATAAGACTCATGTGGGAGCATATTTTAAAGCTTGGGCTTTAACTCGTTTCTCGTAAACGGCTTTATCTTTTCTAGAGAATTAGATTAGAAGAGACAACAGACGGTACCTGAAGGTATTATATGCCTCAGCTTGAGCTGGGGAATCTGGATTAGGATTGTCCAAGAGCTCTTGAATCCCCAGAAGGATTTGTTTGAGAGTGATGGCTGGCTTCCAATCTTCTTCTTCGTTAAGAATGCTTAAACAAACTGTTCCCGAAGGATAGACATTCGGATGCCAGAATCCAGGGTCAAATTTGCATTTAGGAGGTTTCGTTGGGAATTCGTCCGGGAAGTAGATCATTAATCGATAAAGTCCTCCCTGCCAGATGGTGCCCTGTTTACCAGGAATCCCCGCTGCCCAGGCAAAAAGATTCAGAGAGCCGTCAGCATTCTTCTCAGGCCTCGCATAGAAGCCAAATGGATGATCTTTCCGCCATAATTTCCTCTCTTGCTGAAGTCGATTTATGCTAAGTTGGGACATGAGTAATTAGGTCGTGATGAGGTTGCTACTGAAAAACTCGCCTTATTAAGCTGATCTACCTCTCCTCCTCTCCTATTCAAACAAACTGAATCGATGTCTTCCAAATCCCGTATTATTATCAGATAGGGCCGAAGAAACTTCGTTCACTGATGGTACCCGGAAATCCTTGGCCATAATAATGATACCAAGGATCGTCCAAATATTGACCTAGATATCGAAAGGGAAAGAAAGGTGCAACATGCGAACGTAGAATCGGTATAAAATTTCTTTGGAAAGCCAATATTGATCTTTGTTATGCAATAAATTCTTGGATCCTACAGTAGAATATTATGAAGATAGCCACAGATTAGTAATTTAGGCTCTCTGTTGTAGAACTAGGAAGAAATCCGATTCGATACGATCAGACAAAGAAATAATCCCAAGCAGTGGCACAGTGTCAAGGGCTCAATGGCCACTCAATGTGAGGATTTACCGCCTGCGCGAGAATTTCCTTCCCAAGAGTGTCTTCTTACAAACCAGACCAGAGGAGATTCCAGGCCCCGTTATTAAACTAAATTAACACCCCATATAACATTTATGACATGTTCGATAGTCGAATGACAAGGGCACCTTGGTCCTCCGGTTGCTTGTCGCTCACCACATGGCTTATCCGATGGTTAAACGATACACTTCTTTCCGTCACCCCGCGCTGTTCTTTCCGCCTATCTTCTTGAAAAGCAGGCAGAGGCTAAGAGATTATGCAAGATAAATCATCTTTAGCAGCAACGGATGATGATGACCTTGACGATTTAGATGGTACGTTCCTTTTTCTTTGTCATTTTGTTATAGGTTCCCTTTCATGTGATACTGTTGATACCTTCTAGAATAATTATTCAGTGCTGGATGAAGATTATAGACGATTTGACTAACTGAAGATTTCTTGGACGAGTTCTCCGCCGAATTGGATATAGCCGAATCGCAAGGAGATAATAAGAGTAGCCAAGGGCCAACCGCAAGACCGACAAAAGCTGAGCCAAAAGAAAATCTTGACGAATTGGAAGATGATATTGATGAGAATTTTGCCAAGCAAATTCAGATGGGAATGGAGTCCCTGTTAGGAGAGTTGGATCAGACACCGGAGGTTCGGGATCAACTGCAAGGCTTTCTGGATCAGTTATCAAATGCTACTGGGCCTGAATTGCCTAAAGATGTTTCAGATAAGCTCGACAAGGACAAGGGGACATCTCTCAAATCAACCATTGAACAGACAATGGAACGGATGAAAGAATCAGGTCATTCAGTGGATCAACAAGTGGCGGAATCAGACGCTGATACATTCATGGAAGAAATGATGAGACAACTGCAGGAGGCCACCGGAGGAACTGCCAATGGATCATCAGATTATTCTGGCTTGATCCATCAAATGCTTGAACAGCTTGTGCAGAAAGATGTTCTCTACGAACCGATGAAAGAATTGCACAATAAGTATCCTCAGTGGATCATCGATAATAAAGCTTCCATAACTGACAAAGATCTGGAGCGTTATGAAATCCAACGCGACATTGTTGCCAAGATCGTCTCGCGATTTGAAGCCGAGGACTACGATGATGAGGACCCTGAAATCAGAAAATGCCTGGTTGAACAAACCTTAGCAATGCAGGAAGCTGGAGCTCCACCACAAGACATTTTGGGGGATCTTCCTAAAGGTTTGATGAACCTTGACACCGACCAAGATGGCTTTCCTGCTCTTCCAAAGGATCTTGAAGAAGGTTGTGCTGTATCATAGACATTCTTATAGTTTAATTTGTTACCAGCTGAAATTTAGGATATCATCATCTATCTGGGTATATGATATACTACGGTGTTTTGCTAGACTCTACCCTCTCATTGTTGCACTCATATCAAGCCTTCATTATCGCGGTATCGCTAATTGTAGTAACGCTGGCTATGAACGATTACCCGGAGGACGCCTCTATTCACTACCACAAAGTTCTCCCAACGTGCCCGGCTACCTGTATGCTTCATACACGGCAAAGGGTCCGATCGAGGAACCCAAAGGCTGATGTTGCCGCTCGCTTTTCTTCAAATAGCCCGCTGATCTCTAGTCCTCTGAAGAGATCTGTTGTTAATAGCGAGAAAGATACGTTTAGTCAAAGCGAAGGTGAAGATGAGAAGGCCACGTTTCTGTACTCTTCTCCGCCCCAAAGTCCCGAAAATGATATTATTTCAGGATACTATTTCTATCCTGATAATGAGAGATCCTTGAGGGGGTTTGGCAACGACGCTGGCTCTTCAAGGTCACTTCTGCCTACGAAGGCATTGTCTCCACGCGAGAGGCAAAGCCAGCGACTCAACATGCTCCGGAGGCTAAAGCGGCAGCAGAGGACTCTCGAAGCTCGTGGGGGCTTTGAAAGAATGTATGGCGACCTGTTATTGCAAGAGTTGGAAGAGTGGGAGAGTCGGCAAGATGCCGCCGCGCGACAGTACGCTGAGCATGGACCTCAAGATGAGCAAGAGATGGCGGATGAGTTATTACTAGAATCAATAGAAGAGGAAGTGCGGTACGAGGAGATGCAGCTGCAAGTGCTTGAAAGTCAAGATCTTCTCAATTCGTGGGACGACTTGGACTTTGACGAAGACGAAGTCATGGATTGAATCTGATATCTGTTGAAAGTAAGAAATGATTGACTAACTTTGTCTGGTTAAAGAATCCGTTGCTCAGTTTCCACAACCCCTGCTTTAATGAAGTCATACTTCACTTGTGACTGGTTTTGATTTTTCTGCAGGAATCTTTGCTCTCAAGTCGCTATTAAGCTACAGGAGCTGCGTTCTGTTGTGTTTTGCTCTTCAATCTGCGAAAGGATTCTTAGAACATCTAGTTATAAGTCACAAGATCACTCCTGGCTTTCAACATCTCGTTAATTTGGAAGAAAGTAAGCCCATTAAACTTGTGGCCCCAGAGATCTCTGGTTGAACCTATTTTTTCAGAAGTGTCAACCTAAGGCAATGTATATAGACCTCGGTGATGTGGCCTCGAGGTACATTACTACTCTTTGACCTTGTCTTACTGAACATGGAAATTTATATTTGCAAGACACATTCTGTAGCCCTGATTCGTATTGTTCGGCTTGTATTTGGAGGGAGTGGGTCTGTGACTCACCTGTTCATAGAGACGCGACAGTGGCAATTGGAAATCCCTCAAGACACCATGACTACTATCTTAGCCAAGAGGACGGAACTAGAACCCACATTTGACTCTCATGTTAAAATTACACCATTTCAAAAGGTAAATAGACTTGAAATATTTATGCAGCGAGGCTAACGGTAGCGCGTCTATGAACTGTTATTACAGATTCCCGAAGGCAAAGTTGCTCGATACGGAGATCTAGCCAAAGCACTTAACTCTTCACCACGAGCTATTGGAGGCGCATTAAGGCGGAATCCTTTTGCTCCAGTAGTCCCTTGTCATCGGGTAATCGCCAGCACTGGATATGTGGGTGGGTTCAGCGGTGAATGGAAGCCTCATAATATCAAAGGTGCTCAAGGAGTAAAAGTACAAAAGAAAATGAAGTTATTGAGACAAGAAGGGGTCAAATTTACTCCTTTAGATCGGCTGGCTAGTGAGACATTTTGGTGGAGTGACTTTAGGCCATAGAGATATGGCGGCTTTTGGGTTTATATAGATACTGATGTGTCAATCGGATGTTTCACGCGATCATCCGATCTTAATTTTATCTTATGACCATAACTAAATGTCTTCTCTGCCTGGGGTCTACTATCGAGGCCCGAAAAGGAACCCTTACTGCTGATAATGTCGGCCAAGGCCCGAAATTAAGGAGGAAAATCAAACAAGAAAGAAGCACTCGGTGGAATTCAACACCTCTCTAAATTAGTCTCTAGGAATTTAAAATGTACTGCTAATGGCGTATTTGTACAATCTATAGGCGGGGAATAGACCCCGGAGATGACCAGTATCCGTCACGTGCCATGATCCTAACCCCAGCCTTTCGTACGGGGCATCTCCGAGCGTCGTCAGCACTTTGTTCACAATGGTAGTCCCAGCCGAAGTGGATGAAAAGCAATTGCTTCGCGAAGAGGTGGAAGGTAAAATTACTTGGGACGAAGAAGCATGTGAATATGATCAAGAGACAGAATCCGGTTCTAGTGGCAAACGAAGAAAATGGGCTTCCTGGATAAAAATCGCGATATTGTTACTGTTTATTGTAAGACTATGTGATAATATTCCGGCTGGCCACATTAAACGAGTACGTACCACCGAAAGTGATACTGAATTGATCCTGTCTACTCCCAAGGAGGAATTCATTCGAGCTTATTCGAATCTTTACACTTCCAAACCTCATTTGGCGGGAACCAATTACGAATGGGTTCAATGGACTGCTGATAAGTTTGAGGAGTTTGGGTTTGAGCCAGAAATTGTTCATTACAACATTTTTCTCAATTACCCGTTGAATCACTCTTTGACTTTATACAAGGAGGATGGCGGAATTGACTTCGAAGCTTCGCTAGAGGAAGACGTGCTCGATGATGATTCTACCACGGGCGACAAAGATCGCGTTCCTACGTTCCACGGTTACTCTGCTAGTGGAAACGTCACTAGCCAGTATATCTTTGTCAACTTTGCTACTGAGCAGGATTTCATCCAACTTGAATCCCATAACATCTCAGTTGCTGGAAAGATTGTAATTGCCAAATATGGAAAGATCTTCCGAGGTCTTAAGGTTAAAAGCGCCCAAGATCGGGGTGCCATTGGCGTCATCTTATATTCCGATCCTCAAGAAGATGGCGATATTGTCGAAGATAACGGCTATAAACCCTATCCGGAAGGCCCTGCCAGGAATCCTTCATCTGTCCAACGAGGCAGCGTCCAGTTCTTATCCATTGCCCCCGGTGACCCAACGACTCCTGGTTGGCCAAGTGTTGACGGTGCCGAAAGAGTCAGCCCGTATAATACTATTCCCAAGATTCCTAGTATCCCTATCTCCTATCGTGACGCTCTCCCTATTCTCAAGAAGCTGAATGGCAAAGGAATTGGTCCTGATGTACTTAAGGGCGATTGGAAAGGTCGTCTAAAAGACTTTGATTACTCTGTTGGACCTTCCGAGGTGGAAGTGAACCTGTACAATCTGCAGAATTATACAGTCACTCCCTGCTGGAATGTCATTGCCAAGATGCCTGGTCATGTTGATTCTCAAGCTATCGTTCTTGGTAACCACAGAGACGCTTGGATAGAAGGCGGAGCAGGAGACCCAAATAGTGGAAGTGCGGCTTTCATAGAGCTGGCGAGAACGTTTGGTGAACTTAAAAAGACTGGCTGGAAACCCTTGCGATCTTTAATCTTAGCTTCTTGGGATGGTGAAGAATATGGCCTCTTGGGCTCGACTGAATGGGGTGAAGATAAATCCAAGTTCATCACTGAAAATGTTCTTGCTTATCTCAATGTCGATGTCGCTTGTTCTGGCCAAGACTTCAATATGGACGCTGCACCTTTGCTTAATGATCTTCTCACCAAGATTACAAAGCGAGTCCCTCATCCTGACAATGGAACTGTATATGAGCATTGGGATGGAAAGATCAATAGCTTGGGATCCGGATCCGATTATACTGTCTTTTTGGACCATCTTGGAATCCCCTCCTCTGATTTCGGCTACACTCCTGTTAATGATGCTGTCTATCATTACCATTCCAATTATGACTCATTCCACTGGATGGATGTCTTTGGTGACCCCACTTGGGAATATCATTCGACTGTCACCAAACTCTGGGCTTTGCTTGCTTATACTCTTTCTGAAAATGAGGTTATCCAATTCCGGGCCGGCGATTATGCCCGGGCTCTTCTGTCGTACCTTGACCAATTCTCCAATGACAAGATCCCCCCAGAGTGGCTTCATGACCATAAAGTTGTTCCTGACGTGGAAATGTTTGACACTGACAAGATTAACTGCCCCCGTTTCCGTGATTTTGCCTTTCGTGCTAATAACTTCACCGAGGACCATAAGATTGTTGCTCCCCTAGGCAAAGCTCTTATCAGACTCATTGATACTGCCGAGCTTCTCGATGCGCGAGCGATCTTTGTCCAAGATCAGCTCGATAAGGGATTCAAATGGTGGGAGAAATGGAAGCAAGTCAAATATCTCGCTGAAGTCCGCGTTCTCAACAAGAAATATAAGGAGCTTGAAAAGTTTTTCCTTTATGAAGACGGCTTAGATGGTCGTTCTTGGTTCAAGCACACCGTTTTTGCTCCTGGCCTCTATACTGGTTATGCTGGTGCACGCTACCCTGGACTTGTGGAATCAGTCTACAACAAAGATATCCACAATTTCTGGAAGTGGGAGAAGATCTTGATCGGCCAAGTTGAAAGAGCAACCAAACATCTCAAGTAAGATACGCAACGTATGACTCCTGCTTGTTTGCTGTTCTCTAGTGAACTGCGGTTTATATATTTCAAGAGTGTTGGTAAAGAAAAACTCTCTGGCTGACCCTCGTAAGTTTCATACTAGCATAGCATATGGAGAAAACCCAGGTCTTAAAATTTTTGACAAATAGAGCAAAAAAAATGTGCCGACGACCGGAATTGAACCGGCGATCTTCGCATATCATATATACGAGTGCGACGCTTTACCACTAAGCTACACCGGCGGAATAATGTTACAACAACCACTATACTCCTAAACCTGCTAACGCTTACGTTTTGTTTCAATCCTTCTGTAGTCTAATTCTAATTTTGGGTCAACTCCCGATGGCCCAGTTGGCTAAGGCGCGAGACTGTAATGGTATAATTGTCATCTTGAGATCGGGTGTTCGACTCACCCTCGGGAGATTTTTTTAAATTAATAATTAGCCCCGGGCTAATTTTATTTTTTTTAATATTATCGGAATACGATGAATTTTTGCTGTTTGTTGCAGGTTAAAAGTCGCGAGTCTCTGCTACGCATTTATGCAAAATACAAAAAAATCTTTCTATCAATACAACCGGGACTAAACTTTCCATAACACGAGGGAAAAAATTAAACAGATTTTTCAGAGTTTGATGTATCGCTTTCCGACGCAGGCTTGGCTTGGGGAGCGACCGATTGCGCTTCCTTTTGCTTCTTTCCAAAAGGAAGCTTAAAGGCAGGAAGCTTGATTTTATTGACTCGGAAGAGCCAATACATGAACAAAAAGAGACCCATGTTGAATGAAATATAAGCAAAGAGAAGACCGATATCTCTCCAGTGATGGCTATGGCTCATGCTAACAGAGACCAAATATTCGTCACCAACTTTATATTGGCAATATTCGCACAAGGAGGTTGCATTGGGATTGTTGATGTACCCAGTAGCAGCTTCGACAAAAGGATTGAGATACTCATAGCAAGACAATCCTGGAGGAGGGTTGATGTAAGTAAACTCAAAGGTCGAACAGCGAATTTCTCTGTCGTGAAGAGCTGAGGTCAAGAGACCCTCGATAACATAAGTAAGAGGCGAAGCTCTCCACATGAATTTCCAGAATCCAGGCATCAATGAGGGAGGTTGAAGGACACCGCAGAAAGCCATCATGAAAGACATAAAGAAAGAGTTCAGAATAGAAGCCGACGCAGCATCTGGAGAGAAACCGGCGACCAAGAGACCAAAGGAGGTGTAGAAAATACCAAAGCAGACGACATACATAAAGTAAAAATAGCCAGCAACTGAGGGAACATTCTTATATCCGACGGTCCAGTAATAGCATAGGTAGAATAAAGTGCCTGCGCCGATGTTGTAAGGAATCTCCACGATAAACTGAGCAATGAGATAAGTCGACCAATGGTAAGTTCGACTCTCCCGTTCACGGACCTCATAAAGTTCTCGAGCTTCGATAAAGAAGGGCTGCAACTGGTTGATGAGAGGATTACAGATAACGATTCCCATAAAGATAGCGAAAAGCAGCTGCTGTAAACCACTGATATTGTTCTTTGCATTGAAAAAGGTGAATCCAATGAACAAACCAGATACAATGGACAGAACATACTTGGCAATGATATAGTTTGGAGCTCTCCAGAACCGAATAAATGTCCGTTCAATCAAGAATTTCAGCTGAGCGAACCAACCAACAGCATATTCACGACGGAGTTCAGGTTGATCATTGACAGGAGGGAGAGGACGAAGGGTTTCAACAAGATGATTAACAGAGCGAGTCACTTCAGCGCATTCGCTAGAATTTTTCCATACTTCGAACCAGTCCTTGTCGGTAGTAGCAGTAGCTCCGGCACCAATACATTCCAAGATATATTCAGCAGGATTAGCATCAGAAGCACATTTGGGAGCACCGTGCTTTTCAAAGTAGCTAATCACAGTGTTCGAGTTCTTACCAATATCACCGAAATAGACAGTCTGTCCTCCTTTTCTCAATAATAACAATCGGTCAAATTGCTCAAACAGAGTGGCGGAGGGTTGATGGATGGTACACAGGATGGCTTGTCCAGTGTTGGCCAATCGGCGCATAAACAAAACAATAGCCCAAGCGGACTGAGAATCCAGACCTGAAGTGGGTTCATCCAAAAATAAGACCAAATCTGGCTTTGCAACCAGCTCAACACCAATTGACAATTTTTTTCGTTGTTCAACATTTAAACCTCGGCCAAATCCGCCAACAACAGCGTCGGCATAAGCCTCCATATTTAGCAATCTGATGATCTCTTCGCAATAAGCATATTTTTCCTCTTTACTAACAGAAGCAGGTCGTCGGAGTTCAGCAGAAAACCTCAAAGCTTCCCGTACAGTGCATTCGGCCATATGGACATCCTGCTGTTGGACATAACCAGTGCGACGACGGAAAGCCTCATCCAGTTTTTTACCATTGGCGAGCATATCACCAGTGATGACACCAAAATTTATTCGTTGAGCCAAAACATTCAATAGAGTCGTCTTACCAGCACCTGATTCACCCATCAAGGCAGTCATTGTACCAGGACGCACAAAACCTTGCACGTCGTCAAGTAACTTTCTACGACCGCCGCTGATGGGAATGACATAATCAACATGCTGCCAAGAAAAGACTTCTCTCTTCTCGAGCTGTTCCTTAGTCAAGGCCTCAGGGTCTTTTTCTGGATCATCGGAATCACTGCCTCCTTCTTCGGCGGCTCTCATCTTCTTTGCATTTTCTTCGGCCAGTCTGAGTTGTTCCTCCTCTAGTTTCTTCTTGGCTTCTTCTGGGGAAGCAGCATCAGCAAGAGGACCTTTTCCATACTGAAACAGTAACATGTCACCACCACTAGATGTTGGACGGAGGTATTCAGATGCAATCGCAAGCAGAAACAAAAAGAACGCGTAAAAACCAACTAAAATACCAAAATTTCTCCAGATATGAGTGAACTTGTAGTGATAGTTGTTATTAATATATTCGTCACCTTGAACGATAGTACTTCCAGGAGTACTACCTGCAACAGGACAGGACTTGTAAGCAGAGTCAATCGCATCGTAAGAGCCTCCTCTAGGAACAGGGTCTGCGCATTCCATCTGACGACCGTGGAACTCGTTGCTCATCAAGTTTTCAAAACAATACTGGATGGGATTCAACCAGGTGATCCACTTTGACCATTCATGCATTTGAGGTCTAGGAACAACGTAACCGGTGTAAATGGCAAGGACCAAAATACCGATACCAGCAATAGAATTGGCGACGTTAACTGATTTTGTAGCTGCAGCTATCATTTGGAAGAATGCCTGCATCACAAACGTAGCACAGAGAATGAAGAAGAAGAAGTAAAAGAATTGTCCTGCCGTCCGTTTCAAATTGGACAAGAAATAAAGAATAATATCAAATCCAACGGAAACCAGGATCTTCATAGGGAAGTCGGCCAACAAGGCAGATAGAGCCTCGGCAGAAGGGTGATAAAGAGCATAGCTCTTTTGTTTCAAGACAATGGGACGTTGCTCAAACGAGTTAGAGATTTCCGCCATCGAAGAGAGGGCATTGAACAAAATAGCAAAGAACAAAACACCACCACGAGAGAATACACCCATAGTAGTATCAGGAATATTGTAGAAAAGAGAACCCATGATTAAAGCCTGCGCGATGAAAGCAACAGCGTGTACAATATAATAGGCTTTGTTGCCTTCGATTCTCTGCATACCGCGCTTCAATAATAGTCCAAATTGAGAACCATAGCGCAACACATAAGGAGACTTGTTGCGCACTCTCTTCTGTTTTTCTTGTTTATGCACACTAATGAGAGAATTGAACGTTTCCTCGGCACTGACTGATCGCCCGTACTCCTCGAATTCGGCCTCATTGAGACGATACTGTTCAGACTGCTTCCAGAGAGCTTCGAATTCATCCGCCGTTCTGGGAACTTTGTCTTCATAGCCAGGTTTAGGAAATCGACCCAGAGGATCGGTCACAGCAGTAAGGAACTCGGCAGTTGTTTGACGAGGGGGGCAGTGAAATCCCATATCCTCGAAATATGCCTTTGCTTTATCGGTAGGTCCAAAATAGATTTGTTTACCAGAATAAATGACAGTTACTTTATCAAAGAGTTGATAGATGTTCTCACCGGCCTGATAAATGGCCACAATGGCAACATTCTTCAAGATATTCGTAGCGGCGCGGATTGCTTCAGAGTATTCAAGAGCAGTCGACGCATCGAGACCTCGAGTAGCATTATCCCAACTAATAACCGATGCTCGAGTGGAAAAAGCCTCAGCGATGGTCACTCTTTTCCTTTCACCTCCAGATACACCTCGAATATACTCATTACCGACGCGAGTCTTGTAAGTATGGGTGAGACCAAAGACTGTCGCCAGCAGCTGGACATAGTTCTTAACATACTCCTTTCTCGTAATGCTATCAGCCCTGGTTCGAGGCGTTCGACAAGCGGTAGAAAACGCCAAAGTATCGTAGACGTTCAAGAAAGGGAAATGATAATCCACTTTGAATGGTTAGAAAGCTTTTCTAGCTGCGAAAACTTACTCTCTCCAACGTAAATGACATCGCCTCTAAACCGTTTGATGATGGTCTCTTGAGGAACACCTTCATAATAAACATCTCCTTTAAAACCAGTGAATTGATCTAATTCACCAGCAACAGATCGCAACAATGTAGAGCAACCAGCGCCTGGGCGACCAAGAACCTAGATGAGTCAGCCACAATTACAACGTTAACGCACCAACAACATTTCGCCCTCGCGAACAAGGCCATTGAAATCTTCAATGATATTGCGAACGGGCTTGTTCCTAAGCTTCTTGAAATCTTTTATTAGATGATAAGGGGCGCTCAAGACCTGGCCAATATCAGGAGCAAAAGCAGCACTCTGGTCGATGCCTTGAGCGGTGATGTGTCGAAACAAAACACCTAAAGAAAGTTGCTGGATACCTTGGTCGTTTCGTTTCGCTAGGGAATCATGAAGAATCTGGCTCAAATCAAATTCATCTTCATCCAGTGCGTTCTCACCAGTCATCCTCCTAGATAATTTCTTACTCAAAGATTCCATCTTTTCGAGCATCCCAGGCCTCGACAAGGTCCTGCTGAGCTCCAATTCAACGTTATCCTGATCCTCCATGTCATAGTTTTCATTGTCATCTCTGCCATATCGAGACGGAGTTTCGTCCGTATGTTGCTCTGCCATGGTGACTGACTGCCGGGACGACTATAAATTGACTTCTCAGATCTAATATATAGCTCCAACGGTATAGAACGACACAATGTCTTTGAGGCGAGACGCTGGTTTATATGGCGGTGGAGTTCCGTACTACGTGGCCTCGGCCAAAAAGGTCGCCGTACTTTTGTTACGTTTACTCGAATTGGCCAGTGATGGACGGAGATGCGGATATCTATCTGCAAGGCATGTTACTCTAAACTCCGAGAGCTGTTTCAGTCCGAGCCTTCATAATAACTCGCCGCTAAAACAAACAAGCAGAGCACCTTGGAGGATTATTTAGGAAATCTCGTATACTGAACATGAGTACTTTTTTACTTTTTTCTCCATCACTCTGTAATAGTTATGCTATGAGCTTTATCCAATTAAAGATATGCTATTTTACCCGATAACGCTCATCTTACTCGGGATAGGTTTACATGGCTTTTGCTTGCCGGCAGGCTGCACGGGTTTCGGCCGAAATGTTTATCAACCTCGCTGGTAATGTCAATGCGATTGTGCCTTCGCTAAAATGTCGGTATGAACAAGTCCTACGGCCCATATGTGATCCTTTTGTCTGGAACGGCATCTGGGGCACCAAAAATAGGATCTTGACTTTTTACAAGGGGATCGTTTTATCCGAGCCGCAGGCGTGATATTTAACCCGATAAGTGTAACGGTTCGGATCAAATTTTATCACTATCCGCACTCTCTCTACCGTGTATTCTAGGGCTAGGCAAAATACTTGTCTCTTCTGCAAAGCCAATCGTAGCTCTTAAAAGGAGACTTTTCTGATGAAGCTACTGAATTTGTAATGGAGACTTGTATGGGTGAAATCTCTTTTACTTGGTCTTGGGCACGAATCTTTTTTATAGCCCAATGGCCATTGCCCGTTCCTAAGCCGAAACTCGTCGACACATGAAATGCGCTCTTAACTCAAAGCAGATCTAAACTCAGAGCAAGTGATCGCCCTTTATTTGTTCTTGGCTACTGCACCTATGAAGCTGGAGTAACCTGCCATAACTGGCCACCTATGTCCGCTCTATCGAAAGCGAAAAACTCCCAATAGAGCAAAAGTTGCGAAAAATGCTTCATTCTAAGGAAAATTCTGCTGGGTGACACGTCAGCTTCTCTGATTCAGGATTGTCAAAGAGGGGCTCATTTTTTCTAGTTGCTGTCGATCCTTCTAGCCGTTAAAGACAAGAAAGCGCATTCGAATCAAGATATATCCAGACCAGTGTTATCTGTCTAGAAGACAAAGTTGAAAGGTTTTGGCAATTGGACATAGAACTCTTGCGTAATAGATCTGATCGTGTAGTTTCTTATAATTAATCGCCTTGCGGGTTTGCTTTGATTCCTCGATACTGCTCGATTAGGGAAGATGCGCCAATGCAATGTTACTCTGGTTATCTCATTCACAGTCAGCGCTCTTTTGTTCAGAGACAATGAGCGGGTACGCTACAGTTAGAAAAACTAGAAAAACTAGAAAAACTAATCTATCGGGGTTGAATAAGTCAGGTACTACTGTGGATCTTTTTGTAATTGTCAACAAAGAACAAGGGCAGAGGAGAGGTATGCCGGTTGCGGTGGTGGCGTACAGACACCACGCCAACCCGATACAACAACGCGAAAGATCCTGTGGGACAATCTATCTGATGGTCTTATCTAGACGACGCCCGTGAACAACGGCCTCCTTTACGTGGTTAAAGTCCTCTCGACATAGTTTCAGACTGACAAGTAAACCTACTCGGATCAGTTTGGTTCTATATGGTGCCTACGTAGGAACATAGGAGAGCAATTGAGCTAAGCCGATGATCTTGGGTATAATGCCATATATGAGAACCTGCTTCCAGTACCCTGTTTACGATCACATCTTCACCCACAGGTTGGTTGGAATGCTAATTTTTTCATCTTTCTTTGTGTGATTTCTTCTGGGTCTCTCTTTCATGCTCCTTTGATGAGGAGAAGAAAGCCACTACGACGAAATACACATATGATAGAGTGTGCATATCCGGATCCACATTTGCGCAGATCAAGTTGTAAGCGGGGTCCTTTACCTGACTCGTTCAGGAAAGAGGCGTTCCAGGAGGGCCGCGACGGCCTCTTCCGGGATGCAAATGTTCCGTAGATTTAGCCGAGTTTACGGGTTTGGCTATCAGGCATGAAATGAAGCCAAGTGACATCATTTCCCGACCGCATGATCAGCTGCTCTTATCACAGTCATCTGTTTGCGTCGCATATGACCAACTTTACAGACATCTTCAACTCGTAGGCTTGCTATTTTGTTGATCGCATACCTAGAAAATATTCGGCATATTATTCTGGGGATTCAGTGCAATATAACATTGAAAAAAAAAATGACATGTCGCGTGGAACGAACACAAACTTTTTGTGGACCTGATTCTTGGCTATAGTTCAGTAATATGATTGTTGTTTAACTCTAGGTCTGCAGTCTAAGACTAAACTTGTGATACAGTGTGATCACATCGGTACAAACACAATTAATAGTAGGTTTTTGCCCGGGCCTTTTCAACTTTGGATAGGAAAGGAATAAGGGTATCTGGACAGCAAATTCCACAAGAACATTTATAGAGTAGTGGAGTAAAACCAATTGTGCCATTCAAAGAGAACACTGGTAGTATATAACATGCTGAAAATACTCTTGGATTCATAAAAAACTGGACTGTGCGACTTCAAGCTGTTCCTTCTGCCGCCTCCGTTCGCTCCGCAGCCTTTGTAGGGAAAGAAAATAAATAAGTAATGGAAGGGTGTATGTATAGTTTGTTTAATCAGATTATAATCACTCAAAATGAAGAAGGCTCAGGGTTGGTACGAAAAATTGAAATATTCTCATGGATTATCAACAAGCTCTTAACCAGCTATTCCATCGTTACATACTTTCTTTGGCTTTTTTCAATACCAGAAACAGATCCTAAACAGAGAAGAAAGAACTGTCCACCAGGGGAGCTTTGCTACTCTGTTTTTCCCTGCCAAGTAGGTTGCCTCTTCTGCTCCTGACACTCAATGGTGTTACAAAATACCAATATGGCAGTAGGCCAAAATTTGTCATTTAGTAGTGATGGCCATCACACTGACTGTGATATTCCAATAGACTACCTCTTTGTCTATTCTCCAACTTTGGGTTAGCGCATCTGTACCGTCGTAAGTGCTTGGTTGCTACTGCCTATTCATTCAAGGTGAAGTTTCTACAGGAAGATTGGGGATTCTCGTAATTTCATATCTCGCGATCTGGCTCGTCAATACCGTTGATGCCTAAATAATAAGTCATTTATACAATATTATACTTGGACATAATGAGTTTATGGCTTTTACTTGGCCTGACTGGAATCCACGCTTTCCTTTTATCAATGGGGTGCTTTCTGTGCCTATACTAAGTTTACTTGACAAACGCTGTCAGTCTCGAAACCACAAGCTCTGCCTCATCTCTTGACACCCCCTCATATGCCATTAAAGGACTGGTAGGACTGATAGTGCATTATTTTGGTATGTAAGAAAACCAATCCGGAAATGGAAAACGGTGAGCTGCATTTATCTTGTATCTCTAGTATTGCTGTGTCTATAGTGCCCTGCTATGATATCTATTACATGGCAGAAGGAACTGTTGGATCGATATTCCTGGAGTCCCGCGTTCAGCGGCTAGCAAGCTTGAATAAATTATTTTCCGAGATCTACGCTCAAATTTACATAAGAACGTTATATGGTGGTCAATTTATGAGTGAACTTTTCGATAACAGCAATTGTATGTCTCTTTTGATAGTGAGAAAGGTTTTCCACTTATTGGGCTTCTATTTATTAACTTGTATATCCCAGCGAAGCAAGCGAGGTTGTAAGAATAGTATAAAATAAAGAAATCCCATGTATGGATCTGCTTTACAGATATAACCTTTTCTGCATTACGGGAGAAAGGTGGCATGATCAGATGAACTAGCTTTTTCACACTCCATAAGTGGATTCAGGTAGATTACTACGATGTCGATATTTCCTTTGCTTTTCGCATTATCGTTATTTTTTTGTAAGAGCTCTCTGGAAATTTTCGCTAAATTTAGAAATCCTAGAGATGCCCATCGCTGCTTTGGTTATTATGTCGAGAAGACTTGAATAATTCGGATCGTCTCTTACACATATTCGCAAAGCACAAACTAGCTTTTATAATTTTGCGTAATTAAAGTACCACCATGAAATGCTCAAGACTCATCTGAAGAAGTAACCCAAACTCACCATTTCCTTATGAACATGGGACTCAATAAGGGATCCAACGTCCTTTACCGGCGCGATAGAGTGTCAAGTAAAGGGTCAGTAGATATTTTCTCAACTTTTTCGAACTACGCTTGGCATCTGACAAAATCGTTCGGCTAGGTCTGTGAATGCGAAGTGAACTCCCACTGCACCATGAGCTTTTTAAATCGACCCTTATGCCTAACTAGTCCATGTCATACACCCGAACATATTAGCTGCTGCACTGAAAATCATAGCAACGTAGTGGTTGAGTTCTGCGTCTTAGACAAGGATGTAACCACGTTGGTCGTTGAGTTGCAGCGTTGACAAGCGCACGCACCTTCTACAACTCTTCACGTCTCCTGGACCCGAGATCATGAAAATAAGGCCTGCTCGGAAGCGCTCCATTATATGGGCCATCATTATTGGAGGGCTGACATTATGCGGGGTTTTATTTTTTTCCATCGGAGGACTTGCAGGAGCTGGTTTGTCGACTTCACACGACGCGTACCAAGCAGCTCACCAACTTGGCCGTCATCTGGTAGGATCGCCGGTTCGCCATCATAATATGAACTCTCTAGCGGCCACCGATCGAGCTGCTCAAGGGAATGAGCAGGTCTTAATCTTGACTCCGATGTCCCGGTTCATGAACGAGTACTGGCAAAACTTGATCAAGCTGACTTATCCAAGACACTTGATTGAATTAGGATTCATAATACCTAACACTCGTGAAGGATCAGAGGCTTATGAGCAACTGAACAGGGCTGTCCAAAAAGTACAAGGGGGCCCGAAGAAGTTGCGGTTTGCAAACGTGACTATATTGCGCCAGGATTTCGACAGTCCGATTGCCCAAGACGAGAAGAGCCGTCATGAATTGGAGGCTCAAAAAGAAAGGCGGGCGATTATGGCGAGGGCGCGAAATAGTCTCGTGTTTACTACGTTGGGCACTCAGACAAGTTGGGTCCTATGGATCGACGGTGATATAGTTGAGACTCCCCCCACACTTATAGAAGATCTTACCAAACATGATAAATCTGTCTTGGCCGCAAACTGTTTCCAGAGGTTCACAAACGATGCGGGCAAGCCTGACGTTCGTCCCTACGACTATAACAATTGGATCGACAGTGAAATTGCTCAAAATATGGCTCAAACTATGGGCGACGACGATATTATTGTTGAAGGATACCGCGATTTGGCCACTTATCGTACCTTGATGGCTATGATCTATAACCCTGAAGGATCTGTCCACGAGGAAATCGAATTGGATGGAGTTGGAGGAGCTGTGCTGTTGGTTAAATCGGAAGTACATCGCGATGGAGCCATGTTTCCTCCTTTTCCATTTTACCACTTGATCGAGACTGAAGGTTTTGCAAAAATGGCAAAGCGACTTAATTATCACTGCTTTGGACTCCCTAACTATCTTGTTTACCACTACAATGAATAACCTTCTTCCGCATCTTCTCATCTCCTTCTCCTTTACGCCAGGTGCTCATCTTCATCCACGTTTTTCCTGTTTTTGGGTCTCTTATCTTTCTCTGTATGGGCTCAGCTTTAAAGATTTTCCTTGATCATGACCGGGTAACTTTGTCCGTATTGGGGGTCAGAAAACTTTTTTTCCCGTGTAGTAGCACTTTGTACCACACTCCCTGCTCCACCTTTTCATACAGATCAAAGATGTCCTCATCCACAGAATTGACACATTCTACCATTAAAGGTGAGTAGCATTGAGCACTGGATAAAGTCTTCGCGAGACAGAGCGTGCGCTGATGGCAATACGTCCTCAAGCTCGTTATCTGATACCAACTCGACGGGGAAGAATAAGACATTGTGTCCAAGTCGATGCTTCTCTAGGACGTATACTAAGATTGCAGACGGATGGTTCCGCGAGGTTTCTGATGAGCTATGGCCTGGCCAAGCCATGACTCTTCGAGTCAATGAGATTCTCCATGTTGAAAAATCCAAATATCAAGACGTTCTTGTATTTGAGTCCTCCAACTACGGCAATGTTCTTGTTCTCGATGGTGTCATTCAGGCTACCGAGCGAGACGAGTTTGCCTATCAAGAGATGATCACTCATTTGGCGATGAACTCTCATCCCAACCCCAAGCGCGTTCTCGTCATTGGTGGCGGCGATGGTGGTGTTCTTCGTGAGATTGTTAAACACGACTGCGTCGAAGAAGCCATCCTCTGCGACATTGACGAGTGTGTTGTGCGAGTCTCCAAGCAGTACTTGCCTTCGATGGCTGTTGGTTTCCAACACCCCAAGGTCAAGGTCCACATTGGAGATGGGTTTGAGTTCCTTAAACAATATGAAAGCCATTTCGATGTCATCATCACCGACTCCTCTGATCCCGAAGGTCCTGCCGAAGCCCTCTTCCAAAAATCCTACTTTGAATTGCTCCATAAGGCTCTTACTCCTAACGGAGTTATAACTACGCAAGGTTGTGGTGTTTTGTGCACGTTTATGAGTTCAATTCTAACCAATAGCTGAAAACATATGGCTCCATATCAAGCTGATCAAGGAGCTCAAGAAAGCTTGCGCCGAGGTGTTCCCTGTCGCCGAATACTCTTACGTGACCATCCCCACTTATCCTTCAGGCCAGATCGGCTTCATGGTCTGCAGCAAGGACAAGAACGTCGACGTCCGAAAACCTATCCGATGGATTTCCCCTGAGAAGGAAGCTGAGCTCTATCGCTACTACAACCGGGCCATCCATGAGGCTTCCTTTGTCCTTCCCACCTGGGCGAAGAACTACATCAACTAGGGGTAGAAAAAAAAGGAATAGACTGTGACTAAGATGTAGCTCTCTCATGTCTTGCCTGGGCCTTTTGGTCTGCTCTGTAGTCCTTATCAACCAGATACCTACGACAATTACACAGGCCAATTTTCAATCATTTATATACAAATTACCATAGGGCAGTAGGCGTCGAGCTAACGGCCGAGGTTCAGTAACAGATTGGCAGAACCGGAGGATGAGGATGATCCAGATCCATCAGGAACAGAAGTACCGCCGGGAATGTATGTAATATTAGGAGATGCAGATAATGTCTGGGCAATTTCCTTTGCTGCTTCAAGACGTCGGACAGCCAAGAGACCATCACCGGCCTTCTTCAGAGCCTTGGAAATGACATCGGCAGCCTCAGCTTCACCTTCAGCGCGGACAACAGAGGCTTGACGTTCCTGATCTGCCTTGTCGACCACGAATCGGGCCCGTTCGGCATCCTGCTGAGCAATTTGTTTCTGCTCAACGGCTTTGGTAAAATCCTTACCAAAAGTCATGTGAGTGATGGAAACGTCCTCCAAAGCGATATGGAATTCAGCAGCTCGCTTCATCAGATCCTCCCGGATTCTAGTGGAGACGACCTCTCGTTGAGTGATGAGCTCGGCAGCATCGAATTGGGCCACAATTGCCTTTAAAACTTCGTTTCCGATAGAAGGCAACACTCTTTCATCATAATCAAGTCCTAGAGACTGATAGATCTGAGGTAGATGCTGCACTTCAGGTCGATGGAGAACTCGAAGAGTCAACGAAACCATCTGTAAATCTTTTGATCCAGTCGTCGTCGAGATATTTCGCGGCTTGGTTCGTACATCGTATATAACTGCCTTTTGTACCCAGGGAATCAAGATATGAGTTCCCTCCGAAACGACTTGCTGCTTCACACCTTGGAATCGATCAAAAATCACAGCTCGGTAACCTCCTCGGACGTCATACAGAGTATGCGAGACAGCGTAAGCTCCAACTATACCAAAGAAAATGGCCCCTGTATGGTTAATTGGGAACTCTGCAATGAATCAATACGTACGATTCCAAAAAACTGCCGACATTTGGTTGAGATTTGTTCTTGTGGTGGCGGCCCAAGAGGATTAAGGTCAAGTAGGTAACCAAGTATACTGAACAAAGCAGAGGGGGGTGATCCCATAGACAACCAAGTGATGTGGGATTAGTCGTTGCTATGCACACTATAACCGCCAATCAGACCGGTTGCCTTTTCTTCCATCTCAATCTCACATCATGGTTCACGGATATATGGGATGGTGGGGCCATATGGGTAAGTCTAATGAAAAGACGAGTATCTATGGATATAATTAACAATTAGGTGGCCCCGTCCAAAAAGGTAATTTATTCTCAGCGAATTTGAGGTGAGCGCGCTAACCGACGTCTAGGCATTACCTCCTATGCTCTTTCATCAAATGCTCAGAAGCCTCTTAAGGGAACTCTTCACGCTGCCATCTTCAACACTGCTCGACGAACACGTGGTCAAATCCTTTATTGGTCGATTCCTTTGGCTTTGGCTTATACGATCTGGAGCAAGACCATGGAAGTCAATGAATGGCTCTACACTAAGGCTGGTCGAGAACGTTTGGCCGAGGTCAGTTAAATGTATACACTTTAAGATTCTCGTTTTCAGTCGAAAGGAAGACTTCTCTGATCTTGATTCGTAGCCATTGCTACTGCGATTGCACTAGGAACTTTAATGCCACAGCAGTCTGCCCAGGAATGACTGTGCGCACATTCTTCCTGTCCTCCTCCTATACTCATTCCATCCAATGCAGGCAATAAGGTACCAAATCGGAAATGCTGAATTACTGGCAATTTCCCCAGAACTTCCGCTTGATACATCTTCTCCATCCCCTGAAAGACTTTACTCCACTGCCTAACGGCCGATATGTCGTCCAGCATCGGACTGTGCCATCGTAGCGAGGCTGTTTTGACACTATTGATCTGCCGCACGCAATTGAAATAAAGATACTTGTCCCCCAACATGTCGCAGACGTCAGGATCTCGGATGCTTGATGGACGCAGGTGAGCATGTCCAACTAACTGCGCTGCTCCAAAGAGGAAAGGAAGGAAATGGTAGTCATCTAGTCCCCACACTCCATGGCTTCCTGCTGGCTCCAGCCAGTAGGTACCTTGGATGGATCTCATAACAGACAGATATCTTGCAAATACTCTCAACGTCAGCGCGCAGTATAATCGCTTTCTATCATCGCCTTGGTAGTGGTCAAATAACCCCAGTTCTTTTAAACACGCCAGCCATGCCACAAAATTCAACTCGTGTCCTGAGCCGTAGTCAATTCTTGTTCTACTACCCCAGCAGTCACAGAAATAACTCCCAATCTCAACGATGCTCGACGAATCAATGGGAGGAAGTTCGCTTCTCCACCCCACTGCCTGTTCGGTGCTGGAGCCCAAATCACGGCTTTCTTGTCTAAGACTCTTTCCATTTTCCACGCCATCTCCTTTCGTAGTCGTGCCATTGTCTTTCTCCATAGGGCTTCTACCCTTTTCGTCATCCATGTTAAATACTTGTCTATGCCATGATCCCGCATGGTATTGAACATAATCGTAGAAATCTCGAAATTCTGGACTCCCAAACCTTGATTTCGACTCATGTTTGGGTGGGAACCGATCGAGTGCACCCAGAACTCGAGTCAAGATGTCTAATAGACTCGCAATCACCGGGTCATCAGTTGGTAACATGGTCGAATCAAGTTTAGATCGCTGCACACTATCCATCGGAGTCAATTCAAGCCTAGTATCTTTATTGGTTGAACCCGTCGACCGGTTTGCCTCTGTTCGTATCCATCCATCAGGCGGCAGCTCCACATTCTTTACACTGTCGGCCATCTCTGTGATCAGCGACCATATTCTTTCGTATGCAGGAGATTTTTTGAATAGTGCTAGATCCTTTTCAGTGACACATCGTCGTATGGGAATCTCATAACCCTTGTCCGTCATCGGCCGTTACAGTGGGAGGTTAAGAGTGTCGTTGAATAAAGGGCCTCGTGAAGGTCAAGGGAGATGGCTTATGTAAGCAGCCGGATATCCAGCTAATCCAGGTGCGTGAAGAAAGATCTACTTTAATATTTCTCATGAGGGATGAAATCTACTGCGAAAAAGTGAAGATATGGCGGATAACTGCATGTCACTTAGACATGTTCAGATTTCTTCATTGATTAGCAGTGTTTACCATATAACTCTTAAGAAAGCTATTCTATTGCTGGGCATTCCAGTTCATCTCTTCTTCTTTGGAACTTTAAATAGCCTTGAATTTTCTTTCCAACTCATATGGCCCCTTCAGTCGGAGGATTATCCAACCGAGTTCGCTTGCGCATCTAATGACTGAAATTGTTGAGGCCCTGCTTAGCATGTGAATTTGGCTGTAATAACTGACATAAAGGAGTAACTCGGCGAACAGGAAGACGAATTTCAATATGACCTATCTAGGGCATTATCCAAGAGCCTTCCACTTGTCTGGAATATATTTTTACCATAAATATAGCTTCGAAAAAGCTCGCGATCTTGAGTTTAGCATTCGATTCGTGTTCTCTGATCGTATTTTTAATATTATCCTAGGGAGTCGACCCATCAGTTTTAGCGATTTCCCAGTTTTCTGGATCGGTGGCCTGCTATTTCTCTTGCTATAGTTCATCACCCAGTAAGTCTGAGTGGTGATGTAATTCCGCTTTACCTCTTTTTGGAAAAAGAAGTAAAGGAGAGTTCATCCAGTTTCATCTAAATTGAACGAGCCATCTTTTGCTATATCCTGCCGTGAATTTCATGAAGTACAACTTAATTTAGGTGCAGTATCCTTCTATTGTCAACGCAATTACATGCTAAACTAGTACCAGCAATCTTCTGTTTGCCAATAATAACACAAAAGCCTTATTGGCGCAGAAATATGCCTTGTGACATTCGTTAATTTCCCATTTGGGAATTCCTCAACGTCGAGACGTTTGTTGTCGAACTAACCAGAATGTGTGTGTTCGTTCAGTCACAAGGCGCTAGCTTTTCAAAAGCTGTCACCCCGTCACTTATAGGAAATCTTTGGGTTGTTGTTCATGGCTAAGAGCTAAGCTATAATAGCCAAAGGGTAGGGTGAGGCATATAACATTTGCCCTTCTTGACATATTAGCTAGAACGTTGCCATACGAGTCTGTTTTCTTTAAAAGCCAGTTCTGCATAAGGCTTACTCGAGTTGTTGTCACTTGCTTGGTATTATTGTCCAAGCACTTTGAAATCAAGCACCTTTAAGAGGTTACCCTACAAAATTCATTATAGCATAAACCATAAGTTCGATAAACTGGAATGCAATAAACTTCATTAACCGCCATAATGAAGAAACTTGACCAATGCCTTATTAACCTTTTCCCTGAGGAGATCCTGCCTGGCAAGTGGGGCGCATACATTGTCTAATAATAAAGGAGCTGATAGATATCAACTTATTTCAAACCTTCTATTACGTTTTCCCGAGTCAATACCTTTCTTGAGACAATCAGGAGCCACTATCAGAGCCCCTTAGAAGGTCCCTGCGAGAGTTTTACCTTTCATATTATTTATCTATATTGCTATTTGACTTACTCATACAAACGAGACGATACCATAACCAGTAAGTCAAGCGATACCCTTTGCATGTATGAATGAAAAGACATTCTTCTGAAACAAGGCCTACAAAAAGTGAACGGAGATTTAGATCTTAATATCTCCTCCAAATATTCCCTCCTCTGCCGTCAAATCTCACGAGATTTATAAGTGACTCTTATATTGGCCAGTATCTTGAGTTTGATCGCGAAATGTCTCCCGTGATACCAGAGCAGCGAATGATTCGAGCGCGCACACGGGACATTTTAAACCAAACGGAGAACGACTGGTACCCTACTCCCTTTCCATTGCTGAGAGCAAATTCAAACTTGTTGAATCAGGAGTATTGGCTTCCAGGTTCCAATTGAACTTGGGTATAGATGAGTTTCTTGAAGCTGGCATACCCAGCGCCCAGATGCAAGAAAAGTGGCGAGAGCCACGATATTCAGAGGAGTCAGATGTCATCGAGTTCCTGAAGGATGTAATCTCCGATCTCAACTTGGGACAAGATCCTCCAAGATGTGTAGAAAGTTCCATCAAGCTTTCTGTGATGTCAGCAATGAGAGAGGTGGATATGGGAGTCAGTCTAAAGAGTCCTGTCACGGATTCTAGTCTGATTATAGTCCCGATTGACTTAAACAAAGGAGAGAATGCCGAGAAGGAGGTCTACCTGCAGCTGGTCGAACGAGCCTGCAACATATTTCTCGAGGACCCCGGTCGTCGCTTTGTCCTTGGGGTTGGCATAGTTGGAGAGCGCCCATCCTTGGTACTTTGATCGACCTGAGGCTATGCTTGTCGGACTTTTGAACTTCGAGACACAGGAAGGGTGGCTGGGATCTTTTTGGCGTTTCTAACCGCTCCTCTTGAAAGCCTCGGAAAGATGTCTCCTGCGAATACTCTTCTTGTAGATGGAGTTAGCTATTCCTTAGTAGGTAATATCACTACTAGAACGATGCTTCTAGAACAGACTGTCATAGTCCGGACATACCAGGATCTAGCTGAGAGGCGCTTCGTAGTCAAAGAAAACTCCGGAAAAAAATCTCTGGCCATTCCTATTGATGTTTGGAATCCAGGTCATCGAATTTTTTTTCCGGGAAATCCTTCTTTTGCCCGTTTATAAAAAGTTGACCGATCTTGGAGACCCTTTTCTCGTCGTGAGCAGCATATTGGATGCCATCAAAGGCAAGGATATACTTTCTTTTATTCTAATAATTAGGGTATAAGAAACTCATCGATCGCGGTATTCTCCACCGAGATATCAGTTTCAGAAATGTAATGCATGATCCTTACAGGGAAAGAGGAATTTTAATAGATTTGGATCATGCAATTCTTCCTAGCCAGTCTACTCGGATCCCGGAAAAGCGCATCGGGACGACTATTTTTATGGCCAGATCGGTATGGAGAGGGGAGGAATGCACCATTTTGAGCGACTTGGAGTCTTTTTCTGGGTCCTCGTTTTCTCTTTTACAATCCACCACCGCACCACAATAGGACGAGCAAGCATTTGAGTGGCATCCTAATGAAAATCTTATGAAAAAAATGAATGGTTCCCGTGGGAGTCAAGAACTGACAGAGATCTCCTTACTAAAAGCTTTTTGGTACTCAGTGCATATTTGATCTCCAAATGCCAGATTTCATTTTGGCACCCTATGTGCAGCCTTGCTGGAGAAATGTTGCTTGTGTGCTCAAGCCCTTTGCCCCGTTTCTGGAGATTCCTCTCACCGAAAGCCCTCACGATGAGTTGTTGAAGCGTTTGCGAATGGCACTTGAGACGGAGCTACCACCACGAGGACATGAAAATGCTGTAGGTCATGCTGGTGTGACCCGGTGTGAAATCGTATAGATAGCCACTTGTACTTCTTTGAATTCAAGCGTACAACTGCATTTAATCTCTCTACTTAAACTACCCTGCTCTCGTCGCCTGTGTATGGCAGCAACCGTAATGCTGCATAATTCCACGAGCACGGGTTCAGGTCGTCAATAAGTCGTAAACCGTACGACCTGATGGACGCACCTCGAACGCTGAGATCGACCAAAAGATAATGTAGGCCTGAAATTGGCTCCAAATATTGAATCGCTGCAATCTAATCCCCTACTCATCGTGCTAGCAAATGGAATCGAAAGTCTATTCAATTTTTTTTTCTTTGATGGTCTTGGCCAGAAATCATTCACTGAGCTTTTGTAAAGTTGATTTCCCGTGTTCAGCAGCTATAGAGCCGAATTAATCTGATAGATAACATGATAAATCCCTCTATCTCATGGAGATCGATCTCGTTTTGAGCATCTTATAATTATACTCTCAAGTATGCTCCGATTAATTATTAGATAAAAACATATCTTAGTGTACTGCTTTGAGACGGAGAATAGGAAAAGTGGAGCATGTGGACAAGGGGCATCAGATCGTTCATTTTGAGCCTGGTTATCCATTCAGGAAAAGGTAGCTAGTGCAAACCTCGTACGAAGTTCTTCTAGTCGAAAAGTAGAATCATGCCTAGTCAATATCATAAAGACCTTCTCTCCGTTAAAAATTGCTTATTTCTCAGATGAGATAACATTGAAACTAATAGATCCTTGTCTATTTTCTAAGAAACTTGCTTCCTGCCATCTTCTATTATTTTCTCTTTTTTTTTTTTTTCAATGCATCAAAGCCTGTACCGGGCATATGAAATAAATTACTTATATGTTGCCTTTCTGTAGTCTAAAGTTTATACTCCAAAGCATCTTACCCCACCTATGGAAACGAGACTCGTTGTATATATTAGGTATTTGAATATCGCCATACCATTCGAATTACGCAACCGCTAGAATAAATGATCTCGAACAATACCTCAATTATTTCCAACCAGAAGATCTGATACCAAGCAATAGAGAACACTCTGAGCTCTAATAATGAAAGTTCACCTAGATATAAGCTCGTCCTCTATCCTCTTTTCCTGACGATATCTTTTCTTTTTTAAAGCAGGCGCAAGCACCACTTCTTGCCTAGAGGCCAGTCAAAGCGTCATGATCTTAATAATATCATATATCTTTTCCACTACTTTACGCATTTATGCACAGTAGAAGAAACCAAAAGCACTAAAGTGAGTCGACCACCTGAGCTTATAATTATTATCACCACGGCATTTTTGAGATCGAGCAAAGTGTCAGAAGGACAAATTTGGGGGTATTTATATACTCAATGCCTTTTTTGATATCATAGTTAGGTGAGCTTCGGTCTTTTTCACTTGCCTATGTGTTGCGGGCATACCTTTATTTATCCAAACATAGGTTTCCCTGATCATCGTAAATCAAGATATTATCCATTCTTGTTCCCGAGGACTGAAGAGTCTGAAGCATTGGGCTTTACTGTAGCTTCTACATTCCACGATTCCAACTTTGCTCTTGTCCAATCAGGGGTAATGGGTACTCGGTTTCAAAAGCATAACTGGGTGTGGGAATTTTCGGAGCTTGCTTTGCTCAAGGATCACAAGTTCAAATTGCATGGTTCCAGAGTAGTTAGAGGAATAGGAGAGTAAAAAACAGTCTCTTCTTATCAGGCGATGTTGCACGGCACTCGAAAGGCCTCATAAGGCTTCAGTTTCTGTCCGACGAGCGTGAAATTAATATGCCGACTTCTCTGTCAGAATCACTCACGACGTCAAAGGATATTTTATTCTGATCAAGCTCAAACAAGGGAGAAATGACGCAAAGGCAGCTCTCTGCCATTCATCGAACGAGCCCCTAGTACATTTCTTGAAGCCTCAGGCTGACTCTTCTGTCATTAGTGTCACGATATAGTGATAACGATAACAGAACTGTGGACTTCTGTCATTGCACTAAAATTCTGAGCAAACTTCATGAAATTATTGTCCACATTTTAGAAGAACGAGAGATCTAGTTGAAACCACATGACTTTTGCGCACTCAATAACTCAGTTGAATGATTGGGCTCGCTCAGGTAAAGTTTATAAAATTGTCATGACTCGAATCTCGCTTATGCTTCAAAGAAACGTCGTCTAACGGGCAGCTCTTTTTACATCAGACATTTCCATTATATGACGGGTTCGCTTGTTGGACTCGCCTGCGCCAAAAGATCAAAAAAAAGATCCAGATGATGCCTCGACCTGTTCATCAGTATCTCTCCACCGTCCGTTTCAAGATTCATTGTTATCATAGGACCAATCCTACTGCTTCACTATAAAGAAGACAGAATGATTATATTTTTAACTATTGTTATGTAATCCTCGATATACTCTATCATATTTTGGTTGTAGCAAGTTCACGAGACGATCCGCGTTTGACTACGCCGATTGACTACCCCACCAGTTGCCATAGTCGAGTCTGGCGCCATGTCTCGAACGGCGGCTTCTCGACTAAGCAATGAACTTCGAAATTTGGCGAAGAATCCTTCATCCGTCGTAAAGGATCTTGGACCAGTAGACGATGATTTGTTCCATTGGCAAGGGACTCTCGTTGGTTCAGATTTCAAAGCTGACTATGTCGATTCTGCCTATCGCGAGGGTCAGTGGACTCTGGACATTCAGATCCCTCAAACATATCCCAATTCTCCTCCAAAGATAATATTTCTGAATCCAATTGTTCATCCAAACGTGGATCTGAGATCTGGTGCCATCTGCTTTGACTTGCTGGATAAGAATTGGAGTCCAGTTTGGACTCTGGTGACCGCTTGTGAAGCTATTCGGGACCTTCTCGAGAATCCTGAGCCTGATTCACCTTTAAACATTGATGCAGGCACTTTAGTGAGGATCCAGGATCGCTCTGCTTATCGCGATCTGGTCAGCTTCTACATTCACGAAGCGAGTGAGAATTTTAGGTGATTCTCATTGGAGAGTGAATAACTTTAGACAACTGGGTGACTTGTTCAGTGCCTGACTCGAAAGGTTGCGCCTTCAGAGTGGAAGTGGAACTTATCTGACTCGCAAAAGATGGTAAACCTGGAGTACGCATCACAACTTATCAAGTGCACATTTGTTTTAATGGCTTATTGCGACGGGTGCTACGGAGACATGAAACCATCACAATCAACTTTATATACACTTAATCAAGAAGATAAAAACTGCACGATGTAGAACGAGACGAATGGAGTAGGAAAATGTATATGCGATCACCTGTTGAGCTTTCGCTTTAACATACGCTGCTGCTTTCGTCTCTTCTTGAGCTTGTGACGGTTCATCTTAAGCTTGCGCTTGCGTTTCACAGACGTCAAATGCATCTCCAAAACCTCATGGGCGAACTTGGCTAATTCTTTCGGAACGTCCTCTCCCCTGGAGACTGAAGCATGTAGATGTTCACTGAAAGCATTCAAGAGTAGCTTCAATACCGATGACCGACCCTCCATTCCTTCAACTTGTAAAGTAAACACTTTGTCTAGGGGAAGCACGATCCGTTGAGATGAAAGCTGGGAAAATCCAGACATCGAATCGCGAATAGAACCACGGATAGATTCCTTTTCGGGAGAGATCACCCGGATTGAATCAGGAGAGCCCATCAAGTCCTGCAACTGCTGGGCGACTTCGGCCATTTGGTTGACGGACCGCTCGTCACGATCCACTAATGAAATCAAAGACTCCGGAAGAGGATTCCCTAATAGATCGTGGCGAGAAGCCTGCGCGGACTTAGAAAGAGGAGGTGCGGGTGGATGGAAGGGGACCATTTGGGAGAGCTTTGAATAAGGAATGGTCTTTAAGATATAAGAGTCAGGGTCGTAGCCTGAAGCATATGAAGTATAGGATGAGTCGAAGTCTTCTAAAGGTTCATCTGCCATATCCTGAAGGTAATCTTTTGAGAATTTGGATAGAGGGCCGTCTAAGGCATAAAAAGCATCATTAACAACATCAGCCAAAGAGGTGTGGGTTGTTGACGCAACTCTTGGTAGAGAAGCAAAAGGAACGACTTGAGACTTCTTTTCCTTGTCGTCTTTTGGAGGACTGACCGCTGGCCGGTCCTTCGGTTTTGCTGATGACGATGATGAATAGCGGCGACCTCGAGACACGTTTGAGATCTGAGGGACACTTAAAGGCAGCCGGGGAATAGCTGTCCTTAAATTCAACCCTAGTCTAGGTCTCATGGATGAAAACATGAACCGGGATGAAAATTTGTTTGTTGCCACGGAAGATAGAAAGCGTCGGATGACTCTAGAAAGGCGACCGTAACAAATGTCATTGCCAGTGCTACGAGTGGATACGTCCCCGCTAGCGCTGTCGCACCTGGGGTGGAACTTTTGCAATGTGTCTGCATAGGTGGATTGAGGTAAGAGGTAGGAGCGTGGTATTCAAAGTATGCAGCCCTTTTGCAATCTACAGCGATTGAGGAAAATAGAAGCTTAGGATGAAATATACTCTCTCCTTTCCCCAGAAAGAATCGCATCTAGAATGCAATGAGACCAAAAACCAAAAATAGGAGACCTAACAGGGATTTTGGAGACAATGAATTAGCCGTTGATGTCGGCCTCGCAGTGACTGGTTGGATAGCAGATGAAAATGGAAGCAAAGGGGATCCTGAAGAGGAAACAGGCATCACAGTAGAAGTTGCCGGCGACGAAGAGGAGCCAATATAGATCCCAGTGGAAGATTGATTTAATAATGCCGGAAACGAATTATTTCTCGAAGTACTAGGGGCAGGAGTTTCCTGAGTTTGAGAGTTAGCGATAGTGGAAGCTGCAGAGTCGGTCGAAAGCTGGACTGAATACAAAGATGAGAAGGTGTAAGATAATCCTTGGGCAGCAGATTGGTTGATTGAGGCTAAGTCTTGATAAATATCCGATCCGACATCTATTCCATTTCCTTGACAGAAATAGTAAGCGTAATAAAGTGAACGGGCGAGATCATTCTGCCCACAGCCATCATAAACGCAGTCCACACATTGATTTAGAAAAGCAGATGAAGAACAAAAGCACGGCCCATCATTACTAGCACAATTAGGAGCTTCTGTCTCACTCTGTTGAATACAAAGCAGAGCACACTGAGGAATAGAGACCAGATCTGCTGCAAGCACCATTGATAGAAACCCAAGGAATAACAACATTGCGCAAGATATACACGACGTGAAGATTAGCAAGGGGAAAAGATAGCAATTTGTAGGCTCTAAATGCTTTTCCTCTTATGGCTTTCTATATAAACCCCAAATAGGAAATTCTCTAGCCGTTGCCCGTCCAATACCCGCGCAAGTACAATTTTCGGTCCAAGATTGAAATAGGAAAGGCCAATGGCCAAGTAAATGAGATACATATTATTACATCTTCCTCGGTAATTCTTGCAAGTATTAGGAAAGCGGCTGCAGTGACTCTCTACCAACCTTCGGCATGCTTTCATCCTGACGCTCCACCAAGACATGTCCCTATACATCCCTATAATTCGACTTTCCGTCCATCTTGCACGTGAAATGAAATATCTCTCTGAGAGGTCGGCTGGTGTCCTTATGAAAACAGACGACCTATGCGGTCTGATCTGACTACCGTTATGTATGGCATTGAATGCCAATTGCTGCTTTAACAGAAATAGATAAGTAAAATAAAAAGACACTAGTCAAAGAGCACCAAGCTAACGTTTGGTGATCTATGGACGTAGTCACTGCCAAACTAATCAGGTGACCGCGCTAATAGGGCGCCTGAGATGCCATGTTACTCTTGTTCAAACGGGGACATCTTCATCGCGCTTGTCACGACAATCCATGATTTTGGTTTGACGGATCTGCTTTATATTAGAATCAAGTACTCCGTCTAGGATCACTTTCTGACGATGGACCAAGCATCAATTTTGGCGTCTGTCGAGCAACTGAGAGACCCTCAATCTTACGGTCTCTTCAAAGGAAGCTCAGTTCGAACTCTGGGATATGTCGCATCTTATGATGTGATGCAAGGAATGCTGCATCTGGCATGTCCATCTCTTGAAAAGGGCGAAATAACACCACCTGCTTACGACGATCCCGAGATTCTCATCAGCCTGGATCTAGTCAATACCAGCCTAAGTCGGGATTGTGTTGATAAGGGAGAGTGGGTCAATGTTATGGGTTACGTTATTAGTTCTGGAGAGGTTCAGGCGCTTCAGATTTGGAATGCTGGACCAGCTAATGATGCCATTAAATGGCTCGAGGTCATTTCAGCAAGACTAAATAGCTAGTAGTCGGATTGATAGACTATTTTTCAACGAGCGGAAATCCTGCATATCTAAGTCTATTTCTTGAAGGTATATGAATAGCCTTCAAGAAACCGCAGCCGCAGCGGAGTACGTCTTTAACTAGCTAAGTCTAGAGCTGCTGGTAGAGAAATGATTTGTATAGCAGGGAATTCCAAGCCATAAAAATGGACGACCAGTTTGAACCAAAAATTAAATGTAGTACCTAATAAAGTAGAAAGATCATCCAAATTCTTTTGTCTAAAGTACAGATTACTCGGCCTCTTCCTCCTCCTCTTCGTCATCGGAAACGACAACGTTGTAGAATCGGAGTTGGTAGTTTCGCTTGCTGGTGGAGACAATTCGAAGCCAGTCTCGAAGGTTGTTCTTCTTGAGGAACTTCTTGGTGAGATACTTGACATATCGGCCAGAGAATTGAGTGTGAGCAACGATGGTCACAATACCTTTGCCTTCAACGGCAACAGTAATAGCATCTCCAAGGTTTCCGGTTCGGTTGTCGACCTTGATCCGTTCGTTGAGGAACTTCTCGAAAGCAGCGAGGTCGATAATGGAGTCGTTGACCGGGGCTGAAAGGTCGATCGTATATTTATTGGAGATCTTTTGTTTCTAGATTGTCAGCCTACTGCATGAAGAGACAGCAAAGCCAAAACATCTAGGCTTTTCAAGTACTTACAGGAGCCATTATTGACAAACGAGTGGAAGGATAATGATGGGTCTTTGCTACCTACGAGGGATTGAGTCGTCACGTGCGACCACCGTCATGCCAGGGTTTACAACCGGGCTTACTTGTGCTGTGTAACGTCACCGTAACGACGGCTCGTTCAAAATACAGTGACCGCGTCGCGCGTTTCACATTGGGTAATGGTAAATTTCGATCTGCAATAGTTTTACTGCGCACCGCCCCTTGTATAGTACGACTTATTACTCGGAGACATGCAACCCGTGTATTCCGCATGATAAATAAATGATTCTCACTCAAAGATCTAAAGAAAGAAACAAGCTCGGTTTGTAGAAAACATTTCTAGTGAGTAGTAATTAAATCTCAAGCCTATCAGTTGAGGCTAAGGAATTAGCCGTCGGGAATGGAAATACAAAACATGACTAAATTTAGTATGGAAACGGCTGCGAGGGTAAGACCTTTTAGTAAGGCACTGATCGTCACGGCAGTAACGCCTTGGTGTGGGCACGGTCAAAAAGGACCCTAGTTCTTTGGTCGTCCAGACGTGACAACTTTTAATCCCAGCCCGATTCGACAGTGCAAACTCTTTTCGACTCGTTTCGGAGTAGCGTGGAACCTAAGTCGACTTTCAGATACGACTAGAATAATAGATTTAGCCATGCTGATGAGTCTGCTCGTGTTGCTTCTGGCCCCTGGGATTCTGGGCCAGGTGACTATGGTGGACCCACCGGTGGGAGGTGTGCTTGAGCCGACGACGAGTCATATCGAGTATGATGTCTATTTCCAGGCCGAAGAAACCATTCCTTCGACTTTGTTTGGGCTTGCCTTTACTCCTTCGTTGGCTGCTCCTCCTTATCGATTGACGGCTCGCCAGGAAGAACCAGAGGCGACTTCGGTGTTAATAGAAGGCCGAGCTGACCCTACATCATCATCATCTCTTGCATCTTCTTCTACCTCAACCACTACTTCTACTCGGCCGGTGACCTCCGTATGGGTCACGACCACGGTGAATGGAATCTTGACCACAATGCAAATCTTATATTCGCAATCCTTCTCTCAAATGTACTCGACTGTTTATACTCCTTCGACAGGTACAATCGGTCTAGGAACCATCTCGGGAACCGTTGGCACCCTTCGCGTCTATCCTACAGCAACGGCCTCTTCATCGGCCACTCAGATACTGCCTATTCCCCATCTTCTCCTGGTCGTTTCTGTATTCTTGACTGCCATTTTATTATAAACCCGGTAGAAGTCCTATCGATCATATGTGGGCAGCTTCCCCGGCGGGGAACTACGTTGGGATTTGTGGGTAGGGGGTTTTCTTGGAGCATCACGCGCTCTTGTCATGGAAGGGATATTTTTTGGTTAGTTTGAACGTTCTCCTTGTCATTGTATTTTGTTAAGGCCTTAATCCTTTCGATTGCTCTTGTTATCACCGTTACTCATATTAATCACATCCTTTAGTGAGCTTACAGAAATTTCTCTCGCCCAAAGTAGATAGACTCTCTCTTAGTCTACGTTTCTTTTCCAGTAGCGTCTTGTAAATTATTTCTACCAGCCCCTCACTCTGTTGATACACACTTGAAGTCCTTCTCTTTAGTATACATTTTAATCGTATCACCCTCCTTCGCTTCACCAATCACAATACTTGACTAGTAACTGCACTAGTCGTTCCATAGCTCGTTGGTCCACTTCATCAAAACCATTAATGGTAGTACAGTCGATATCTAGTACTCCTTTTATTTGACCGTCGGTTCCAATCATTGGGACAACCAGCTCCGAGGCACTCTCGCTATCACAAGCGATATGGCCAGGGATTTTGTTCACGTCAGGCACTAATTGAGTCTCTCGAGTTTCGGCAGCAGTACCACATACTCCTTTTCCAAAGGGAATTTGCTGACAAGCCACTTTACCCATGAACGGACCCAAAACCAACATTTCCACACTTTGAATGGGATGGTGAACATAAAAACCAGCCCAATTGACATCCATAGTAGGCCCGTTAATAGAGTGTAAAGCATGCCATACTAGCGAAGCTGCATTACTCAGGTTTGTCACCCAATAAGATTGAGTCTCGAATAACGCCTCTGCGCCTTCCAGCATTTGCTCATAAACCTCTTCCCGGGTTTTCTCTTCTTTCTCTGTCCGAAAATTAGAAAAATCCGCGTGGAAACCCTGCTGTCAGACGGCTTTCATCCGTCTCTTACCATTGTAACAGTTGCGAAGTGAGACCTCCCTTAGAACAAGAAGACTACCAGTTCTTCCCCTCTCACGGTAACGACCGTCACCTCCACAGAGTTCAGTAACGATTCCCATCAATCTTCCCATAGGCAAAACCCTAGTTCATGTCAGGAAGATAGAAGATATTTAGTCACTATTGAGAGCAGTGTAGCTACGCTTGGTTTTATCATCCAATCCCAGCATTCATTAATAAGACATCACACTAAAACGTAAACAATCCTGATCTCTTCGATTTCATTCCAAACGGATAAACGACCAGCGTGGCCAAAAACAGCCCCACGGTCAAGGAGACAGCAACACTAACCATCGACATGGAGAAATTACTAAGCAAAGTACTATCACCCGAGGATGATGTGGTTGTACCATTGGTGTGATGGATGCTATCCGCATAAGCTATACCAGAGATCAATGATCCCTGGATGGCCACGCCTGACGGCACTAACACAAAGATGGCTGGTATCATGGCCGTGACGGCCATGCCCTTGCCAATGCGGGAATATAGGTTTCCGCAGACCCCGATAGTGAAAGCAGACAGGGCCGAAGACAACTGGCTACTATTAGACAGATAATTCGAGACAAAATAGGTGACAGCGTAGCCTGCTCCAGCAACCGTTACCATGATGGGTAGTTGACGGATCCTCGCTTGGTTGACCATGGAGAGGAAGATAGTGTAGAGGGGTACAAAGAGCATCCTCCACCAATGATTAAGCTCTGCAGGGCAGGTCGTCGCGCTTGTGGCATCTGCGTACATCCAGCCATAGATTCCCGCACCCAAGGTGATACCAAAGGTCATGAAGGCGGAATAAATGATGGCGTAAAACATCCGTACTGAGCCTGCCACCATATTACGAGCTTGAAGCTCCAGAGCGCCACACAAGATCACATATCCTGGAAGGATCAACGCCAGTGAAGCCTGGGTTAACGCCGAAAAACAAAAATACCGGTCGGATCCACCAATGGAGCCAAAGACCCGACTAAGAAAAGCAACAACAATGGTGGCCGAAATCTCGAAAACATTTGAGTAGAGATCCGACCGAGGTGCAACATACATTTGAAGAAATCCAACCAGAGCGCCCAAAACCCCACTTAAAGGCAAATCACGCCAGCGTGAACCAAATGCAAACGGACCGACTGCCGCCGTAGCCAGGCCATAGAAGAAAACCACGAGCATCGGACTGAATCTATCCTTCTTTTGTAACAGTTCGTCGAGCCGTTGCTGGGCTTGCTCAACCCCAATAATATCATGAACAACCTCTTTATAAATTAAATGCGTATCATGCAACTTTGACAAATTCACTCCCTGAGCCGATTTACATAAATGCATCTCTGAGGTATGGGTCGTAGCATCTCCAAAAGAAACTATCATGCAACCGGGCACATAAAGAAACTGTCCATCTATCTCTAAAACTCGAGCCGTCACTCGCATCGATTCCTCCAACCGATGAGTGGGAGCTCCATACAACATCAAAGCCTTGCACAGCTTAAGAATAAACCGCTGACGTTGAAGAATCTCGGCAATGTGGACGGTGATCCGGACCCGGTCTTCATATCGAGCCTTGGATGATGATTTAGAACTACTACCGCCTTTCTTTCGATGAGGAACCCAAGAAGGCCGTTTGATATGCTTATGGTGATGACCAAGTAAATTCGATAACGATGATGTGCTTGCATTGGCTGAGCGGCTGTACCACTTGGGAGTAGAGGTTCCACTAGGTGCGGTACTTGCGGCTTGGCTAGGAGCCAAAGACTCGCTTTCTCGGGTCGTGAAGCTCGAAGAAGACATGGATTCTTGAGGATGATTATACAGCTTCAACAAGGACGATAATACTCCTCCGGCATAATGGGGTTTATCTTCAGAGTCTCCATTTATTGAATCGTCTAGAGTGACGGTCGGGATCTTCTCATCAACATCTAACTCATGGCCAGTTTTAACATTGTTTGGAACGGAAAATGGTAGCCGTCCTTGCTGTCCTTTCTCAGGATGGACATGAGTTTGCACGAGTCGTAAAGCTTCTTGTTGTAAAGAGTTCTGCGAATCAAACCTCTTCTTTAAATCGTCTGTTTCTTTCTTTTCTCCCTTAAGTCTCGCATTGTACGGCCCTAGAGTTGGAGATCCAGTCGCACTAGCGGGTTCACTATAACTATGGTGAATAGTAGCAACTTGAGTAACTGGACTAGGTATTGTGGAGACTGTAGAATTTGAATCTTGTCTTTGATGGTTTCGAGCACTTCCATTTTCACTCTCGACCCCACTATCTTCTTCTGCTTCATTGTGAGCAGCCAGCTGTCCTGATGAATTATTATTAGATAAATTGTAAAGGGTATTGCGTCTTGTTGCCCTCTGAGACATAAGCTTTTGAGTCAAGGCTCGGCTAATATCTTCAGGACTGGGTGGATAAGAGCCATGTCGGAAATACTCTGTTCGCTCTTCGTTAGGAGATAAGCCGGGCGAGGTATGACTCGATGATCCTCTTCTAGACTGAGATACATCGTCTTGTGGAAAGACTGTAGCTCCTGTAGTAACGTCATTATCGACCGGAAAACGAACTCTTAACGCTCCTCGTGGACTTTTCGCGCCTTGTAGCTTGTTACCAGGTAAAAGGATATTAGACGGTTTATGCGATCGCGATATTCCGCTCTGTGATGGTGTGTTGGTCGAAGTAACCGTTATCATAGGCGTAGAGCCTGATGATCCTCTAGATGATCCATTTCCGCCTTCAGAGGCGCTCCCCGAAGGCTGTGCTGAAGTGTCATGCCATCCATCCGACCTTGGAGTCTGTTCCTCTAACTTAGATGAGCTTACATTTGCACTAGATGACGCTGAACCGGCCTCAGCTCCTTCGACCGTTCGCGCCGTCCCATATGACGATGATGACGACGGCACTCGAGAAATCGATGAACTATTGACTCCTGGTTGTCTGGCTCGAGATATCTCACTATCAATAGAACTAATAGGAGTACCACGATGGCGAACAGGGGGCGGAGGAGCGACCGTTCCTTCTGGTGACGAAGCTGTTTGGGCATCGCCAGACCGTAGAGGTAGAGTGGTAGACGATGACGATTTCGAGTCTTTCTCTGCCGATGTCGCACGATCCGGCGGTGTCTGCGACATGGTCTATCAAGAACCGCAGAGAACAAACTATAGGGCTCCACCACAAAAGCGGGTCCTGGATGATTGCACGTGACTACTTGCTACGTGAGGTTCGGCCACCTTAAATTAACGCTCTTTCTGCTCGTCTTGACAGCCGTTGCTACGTACAAACGCCCGCTCTAGGCCATAATCCATCACTCTTTCACTCATTGCGTATAGATCTACATAAGCAACTTATCCATGTCCCACTCTGCCAAGTGAAGTTCTTTCGAGGGCTAGCCGCATGCAAGCCAAGTAGCGATAATGCGCAATGACGAGGCTCATCGAATCCGACCGAAACTAGCCCAGCACTAAGCGATCCGACTCATAAATATCAAACGAAGAAAAGGTAAGGATATGCAAGATCGCAATTCATGAGTTATCCTTCGATCTGCTGATCTCGAAACCGAGCGAAATTGTAGTCTCGATTGGTGTCTTGCTTGAGCACGTCCAACGGAGGCGGACCTAACGGTTGCCTCATTGGGTTTTGATTCGGGTTGAGAATTGGTTTAGGCATGACAAATTTGTCGGGAACTTTTCGAGGAGCTTGAGATCGCGCTCTCCTTCGACTACTTTTATTGGATATCCGAAGGCTTTTATCGACACTTATCTCGGATTCCAAAGTTGAATCATATTTGCCCATCAAGGAACTCATCTCGGGATGAGAAGCTGCATCATATGATCCAGGAACAAATTCAGGTAAAGTAAAACCCAGGGCCGTAGAATAAACAACCATCGGAGTGTTACCTTGATATTTCTCCAGGGTGCCCGTGGAGACTAACGGGTTTCGATACTGGAATTGTCGCTGTTGTAGGCGCTGCTGTTGCTGGTGATCACTAACCAAATTTAAAGCATGAAGATCTTTTTGCATTTGATTCAATGTGCTATAATATGGTGCAGCCGTAGGTTCGAATGATTGACGGCCATTTGCATAGGAATTTATATCGTAGCCCTTGCCTCGCAGGTTCGGTCCTGAGGAAACATGGTGGAAACCTACGCCTCCACGATTTAATCCAAGAGATGATCCATTCCCATTATAATATCCAGTATACGAACCATTTTGCAAGCCACGATCGGTTCTATTTGCACTCAGCTCCGGCCTAGAGTTTGGGACAAAGACATTAGCCTTTGATGCTGCTTCTTCAAGAGATACCGACGCTGTTCGACCAGGAACTTCCCGTTTCACCATCTGATATCCTCTAAAGGCTTATTTGATCGGAGACAGATAAATCAAACTTCCGCTCAACAAAGAAAAGAAAAAAGAAAAGACAAACAATCTAAGACCCAACTTTTAGTGTCAAAATGGTGACTGTTCCCAAACTCCTGATATCAAGTTCCAACCAGACTATTGTGTCCGTTTTCTATGCACCGCCTATCTCAACCCAACCTTGTGCCCAACTGAAACCAAGACTGATCGCGATCAAAGAGTCTGGCGACGGGTGGCTCAAGGGGGTTACTCCTGAAGGCCAACAACCAACTGTACTGGATAAACTGATCGCAGCGCGACGGGCGGAACAAGTGTGAAGCTACGACTAGTGCTTTAACAATCAGAAATAATTATTCATGCTCGAGGCCCAAGTTTATCAAGAGCCCGAACTCCTTGTTCCTCCCATTCCTGCTTTGTGATCCATAGACTATCATTTTGTCGCATTATATTTGCTAATACGGCGCCTCCTAGGAACACCATGTGTCGGCGACGGGGAGGATCTTCAATATGGACTTTGAACTTACTCAGTCGGTCAGGGTTGCCATTCAAGACTCGAGTAAGCCAGAGCTGTCGGAGCTCCTTCTCCAGCCGAGTAGGAAGACCGGGATACATCGATGAACCTCCAGACAGAACAATCGCCTTGAACAAGCTACTACGGACATCGACATCAGCGGCCTGGATAGTGTTGAACAACATCTCGGCGATTCCTGGCTGTTCAACATCGATGAGTTCTGGTTGGAACAAACATTCAGGCGCCTCGAATCGCTCAGAACCAACCTTAATGGTTCGGCCATCAGGGAGTTCATAAGTCTCAACCAGCACAGTAGTCTCCTCGGCCAGTCGGAGATCGAGATCTAGATCATTACTCACATAACAGACCCGTTCCTTGATCTGACGGACAGTTTCAAAGTCTGCGGTTCGATTGAAAGCATAACCACGTCTTAATAATAAATTGATCAATTGCTTGGTCACATCCCGACCTGCAATATCTAATCGGCGAGTCAGATGGCTAAGAACGACCGATTCAAAGACAGGAACGATATGAGTAACGCCATCGCCAGAGTCAACCACAACACCTGAGGATAGACCTGAAGTTAGACATTATGCGGAAACCACTCAATTGAATCAATTGGCGACATACCTTGAGCATACAAAGCAAGAACAGCTTGAATTGCGACGTAAACTCCTCCAAAGCCGTACTTCTCAAACATCACATCCACCATTTGTTCTCGGTTCTTTTTCGGATTCATCGGCGGTTCTGTCAACAACACTTTATGTCCTCTAGTATCAATCTTCATCTTTTCGTAAAAGGCGTAGTCCCATAAGTGCTCCATGTCATCCCATTTCTTGATGATACCATTCTCCATCTGAGAACATTAGTCTGGCATCCAATCCTTCACTCACCGGGTAAGAGATCTGTAATGATGACCTTACAGCACTGGCTTCATCTCCACACATGATATCTTTTATAGCTACATTGCCTGTCCTCTCCTCGGCCCGGAGAATGGGACGACCAACAATAGATGGGAACGTATAATCGGGAAAATTCGTCCCTGCTCGACCAATCTTGACAAATCCTGTACCTTGGTCCAATACTATCGTCAGCTATACTTTTCTTCGACGTCGTAGGCTTTACCTATCGGAACATCTGCCATGGTGGGTGAAGTTGGTTGCTACGCCGGTGATGGCGGTTGTTGGTCAACGGCAGCATCCCCTGAGTCTCGATCACCGATAGTAGCAAGACAACGGACAGACTCATTTCGTGCCCTAGTCATAGGTTCAAAAGTGTCGTATGCTAATATCTACGCGTAGTAGCCCCCATAATCCGTATCAATTCCTGAAAATGCTGTTCCTGCAATTGCCTCATATGAAGCTAATCTTGGTATTATCAAGCGGTCCTTGCACCTGTACAATATGCATAAATCACCAATATCACATTTGCGTTGGTATGAGCAGAAAGGCGTCTATCGGTCTTCATCCTCATCATCACCTATATCGACACCTGTACCTTTGATCTGGACCCAACTACAGTAAGACAAGGCAACAAAAGCTGCCACTATTAGCATGCCACCGAAAATAGTAAGAGGAGGAATTGGAGTCTTGAATAAGAGCCAATCCGTGAATGCCACTAAAACAATGGTAACCCTGATATTAGATGAACGGAACCTGCTATACGTACAAAGCTGCGACGCTGGATAAGACGGGCGACGTTAATGACATCAAAATGAGGAAACTAGCTGAAAACGAGACATTCCCAGCGACAGAAATGAGAATGAATTTAAAAGTAGTTGAATCAGGTGGAGTGAACGGTTCCAGTCCGGTCAAATGACAAACAACCAAGAGAACCCAGAGAACACTTAAAGTCCAAGCTCCGATTAAACTTCCTACTACCACTGCAAAGACACTCTGACGACGAGGAGAGACTTCACTTGGGGGACAAGCAACATACTTATACAAGACTTCGTATAAGCCATAGAGAACAGCTCCAATTGCTATAATAATATCACCAAGAACAGGATCTGGAGCATTGATTTCCGGCCCTTGAGAATTTGAAGCATAGGAGACCAAGAAGACTCCACAGAGAGCAACTAACACACTGATGATTTTTGTTGAATGTATTTTCTCTCCTAGGAACACAATTGAAAAGACATAGGCGAAGAAAGCTGAGCAATTATATATAGCAGTTAGGTCTCCCGGTGAAGTCATATTCACAGCCATATACCATGTGCTCCCAGCGACAGTCAGACATGCAGTCAATAAGCCTGTCATAGTTACAATATATTTCACAGGATTATTTTTTAAACTTTGATACCGACTAGTAGATGCAATCAGAACGGCAGTGCTATGTATGTTATGAAGATGTTTCCTTAGAAACACCTTGGAAGGAGTCCTGTGCTTGATTATTCGATGAATTATTATTTGGCACGGCCATAGTATAATCCATGAACTATGCGTCACATATCTAATTTAAGCTCGCGTTCATCAAACAACCACATACAGTACAAAGACAGGCTTTTTATAATGTAGGCTAGTAGATATATATCCTGCTGTTTCGGTCTGAACAACAAAAGATATCAAGGCAACAACTAATGCTGTCCCAGAGCTATAAATTAGATTTGCTTCGGTCCCAGATCGTACTATATATATCGTCGTCTTTCACTGAGATGCCTCGATGTCTCGCTTGATTCTCGGCTCGTTTGCACTCTTGATACCGATTGTTCAGAGCTTACTAAAGGGTCATGGCTGATTAGACTTGTCTCATCTTCTCCCGAAGACATTTGTTATCAGTAGCTCCTATCTTCCTCAGCTCTCGTGGTAGATGGCGATGGTAACGCTCTTGAAAGCAACGCGGAGATAAAACATCACACATATTACAAAGAGCCTGCACCTTACAATTCAAACTACAGTACTGATATTTTTCAGAAGGTTTTATTGAGCTACCACGCCATCATAATCTCCTCTTGTAATCGTTATCGTGTCCGTGTCCATTATAAGTTAGACCCGTCGTTAATCATATAGCCTTGTTATTGGCTAGTCTCTTCTTTCATCACAGGACTCGGGAGAACCAGTACCCCAAACTTGTTCCATTGAATACTTTCCCTTAGTCTCAGGGACAAAGTATATAGTGAACATAGCAAAGCTAGCGGAGAAGATTGCAAATAAGATGAAAACTTTGCTAGAGAAGACACTATCAAGAATAGGGAACAAAAACGCCACTATAAACGATGAGGCCCAGTTGACGGCCATACCTAAACTCTGAGCGACATGGACACTTTCTTTGGGAGCGACTTCAGAGATGTAGAGAAAAGGTAAAGGACCCATACCACAAGCGAAAGAAGACGTAAATATCAAAAAGTTGACAGTGCTGAAGAAGATTAATTTTAACCCAAGACCGACGGATAAGAAGAGAGAGGTGATTGCCATACCTGTCAAAGACAAGACGAACAACTTCTTTCTACCCATTCGATCCACCATGGTTGAAGCAACGGCAGTCACAACTACATTAGTTAAAGTAATGGTACAGTTAACAAAATTCGCTCCCTTGGGCATAGCCTGGCTTAGAACGGACACTCCATATAGGACAACGATGTTGATACCAGAGAACTGTTGAGCGATACAAATACCGAGAACAGCTTCTAAAGGCCGTCTATATTTGATTTTGGTGATGAAGTCGTTGAAAGAGACAGTCGATGACTGAGATGGAGCAGGTGACGGGGACGATTCCGGTACATTAGGTTCTTGGGCTTCTTCCAAGGTGTCTGGTAGTAGATTTGAAGAGGAATTCTTTCCATAGATGTCAGCGCCAGCCCCTAAGGTCTTACAGATCGTCGCAGCCTGGCCTTTCTGTCCGTTATTCTCTAAAAATATTGGTGATTCGGGGCAGAAAAGATAAATCAAGACACCCGCCAATATAGAGATACACATTGATATCACAAATATTCTCCTCCATTGACTCGGTGTCGCAAGAATCGCGCCAGCAACCTAAACCATTAGCACAGCAAATGGTACATTACCTACCTGAGTGAATAAGATACCAAAATTTATCAGCAATTGATTCATGGACCCTAAAAATCCCCTTAAAGCAGCTGGAGAAATCTCATTGACGTACATGGGCACAATAACCACAGTAGCCCCGCTAGCCAAGCCGGCGATAAACCTGCCTAAAGCGAAGAAAAACACAGAATTCGAATAATACGAAACTATCGGGCCCAATGTATATAAAACGCAGATGCCAAGACAGCACAACAATCTTCCATACTTCTCAGCTTGCCTTCCAGCCAGCAACGATCCAAACAGTCCTCCTGCGTTCAATGTCGCAGTCACCAAACCGAATGTTGAAGGGCTCATACTGAGACAGTCGACTCTAAGAGATGACTGGCCTGGCTGACAAATCATTACTTTCTCTATAGCATTTAGCCCGGCCTGTTTAAATCAGTTTGGTCCTAAATCATAGCTTGTCACTTACAAGATGATATCCGTACAATAAGGAACATAGACACGAGGCAAAAGTTGCCATGCATATTCTTAATGTCAAGGCCATAGTAGCCCAGCAATTGAGGAGGAAAAGTCTGGTCGATAGGCGCTGTGATAAGAGCTTGTAAATAGAGGGATGACGGGGTGATACAATCGCGATATGAATCGTTACACGAGATGGAAAAACAAGTCAAATTATATTATAACTCCAACCTTAGAGCTAGCTTTAGCAGCAAATTTGGGACCATTTCAATAGACAGTGCAGAGTCCGATAAAAGTATCGTGATAACGGGCTGGTAAGGACTAATGGTCATCAAGAGTTTGCTGATAGCCACGATTGGCTGAGAAGACGGGCGCATAAGGAGCACCCATACACAAACCGAAAGCTTCACTCAAGCCCAAACACATTGTCAAGCCAATGAGATATGACAACGATACCTTCACTCTGCGATGGAATATTCATATGGCGGAAAATCATGGCAGCATGAGAGGCGGTAGTTTTATGAATATGTACCGGAAATTTCAGCCAGGGGAGACGATTGAGAGAGTTGCATATAAAGACCTGATCAGAATTGAGATCGAGACGCAGGGGTGAAGGGAGGTCGTGGAATTTGACAGGCAGTTTACCTTTATCACCTTCATCACTTGAAAAGAGGCCATCTTCAAATAAAGATTGATCTTCAGAATCTGGCCCTGGGAGTAGAATATCCTCAATGACATCCAAGACCATGTCATCTATTGTCTCATCTCCTGTGACCTCCCACTGGCCATCATCAGTAAGCGACTGCGTTTCATGATAATACTGTTTTAGTCGACGACTCGACTGATAAGTATGAACTAGAGCGCTAACAAGCAAGGCGGTAAACCATGCAGGCACTAAAATGACTCTTCGGGCGACGTTCCAGATGAGTTTCGGAATTTTAAGTGATATTGCCCCAACAGTCTTGAGGAAAGAATACCTAGCACCGCTATCCTCTTCAATTGGTTTAGGATTCAAAGGAACCCTTGGATTAACGATGATTGGAGCATACCGAGGAATATAATTGATAATGACGTCTCGTAGCTGAGTAAAAGGATCGGTCAAACTAATCGCAGCAGTGAACCAGGAAGTCCTTCGGTCATTGACGATATTCGCATAGGCAGCACGGTATTTGAATAGTCCCAGCCCATAGTAAAAAGTAGAATTACGTTCAGCCATGTAACGAACCAGTGGTAGACCAGTTTCTTTAAACTTGTCTTTCAAGAAAAGCTGTCGACCGGTCTCAGATAGAATCTTAGGTCCGATTGTGTTGAAAAGAAACGAGGAGATGTCGTGATAAGGAGAATTTACTCCCATATGAGGAGTAGCAAATGAAGTGAATCCCTGATTCAATGTTAATAGAGAGTTCAGAGAAATTGAACATACAATAGGCTTGATTTCTTTAAAGAATCCTTTTGCATACAAAGCTCCGATAGCGTATCTGGCCACCAGTCCGCCTATTCAAGTGTCAGATCTTTATCACAGGCCAGCAATGGCTTACCTAAAGAATACCCAATAATAGAGAATTTCTCCACGATTACACCATGGAGGCGTCGGGCACGGACATAATCTTCGATCTACTCAAGTAAGATAACAGCGCCCCAAGACATACCTCCTTAACTACACGCTCCCCTCCTAATTCGACTCCGTCGTAGGTAAAACCTCCTTCATTACTTTTAACGTTCAAAATCTGATAATCTTTTTCGCCTTGATACCGTTCGTGTATGGCGCTTTCAACATAATCCAATTGATGATGAGTACCCCAAAGCCTGCTTTTAGTGCACTATCACTAAGATATCTTACCCATGAACAAGTACAACTAGATGCATTGACTTTCTGAAGTTATCACAATTATCTATCAAGAAGAAAGAGTTGTTAATATTTTAGGAGGTATTCTTGGCAGTGGGAGTTTGAAACATGTGACTTAATGATAAAGATTGTAACACAAAGCTGAAAAATAACGCAGGGAGAGCAAGGCCAAGAAACTATATACAACAAGCACGACTGTCCCGTATTCACAGATACATGAGTGAGATTCAATAATTTTTGGGGGAAAAAAGTCGACCAGCTTCTTATTTTGTTGCCCCTCATTAAAGGATAATCACAGGTCAAATCTAGGGTGATCTCCAACAAGGATCATTGCTGATAACCTCAACTGTTGCTTCTGTTTTAAACTCATATTCATTGATCTCAACAAGAGAAGTACTCTCTATACTGTGTTTCTCATATGGAAGTTCTAGTCGTTGATTGTAACGTTATCGTCGCCGCAGTAATCTCCCAACCCGAAAAAAAAATTTCCCCCATTCTGTCAATGGCGGGAAAGGACATGAAACAGACGACAAAATCGAAAAAGCCTCAAGAAGATGCTCGATTTAAGTCGTTGTCATACGATCCGAGGTTCGCCCCGTTGAAGAAGCATAAGAATGTCCGTATTGAAGTGGATGATCGATTCAAACAGTTGATTGGACAAGACTTCAAAGATACCAGCGCGGTCGATCGATATGGACGCAAGATCAAGCGGGATGTTGGTGCGAAAGATTTGAAGAAATATTATGACATCGATGTAGAATCTGGGTCCGAAAGTGAGGAAGAGGAAGCTTATGACCCTGCACGAGGAGAAGGGCTAATATCTTCGAGTTCTAGTGAAGATGAGGAAGAGTACTATGATCGCCCTGAGGCGGGTGAGGTTTTATTAGATGAGGGCGATATAATTTTAGGCGATGAGACGTCTAGAATAGCAGCAGTCAATATGGACTGGGATAATATTTCTGCTGTCGACCTGATGGCCACGTTTAATAGTTTTGTGCCCAGAGGAGGAAAGATTTTATCAGTTAAGATTCTGCCCAGTGAATTTGGGAAAGAACGCATTGAACAAGAAGATTTAGAAGGTCCTCCGCGGGATGTCTTTGTGGCTCCGAAGGATAATTCCGCCACTGCAAGCGATGTTGAGGATAGTGACAGTAACAGCGATGACGAGAAGAATTCTGATGATGAGGACGAATCTATTAATCGATTGAAGGAAGCCCAGGTAGATAATGGAGAAGAATTTGAGAATTCAAAGTTACGACAATATCAATTGCAACGACTTCGATACTACTATGCAGTGATCACCTGCGATTGTGTCGAGACGGCTCGGGCTATATACGAAGCTTGCGATCAGGCTGAATATGAAGCCACCGCTAATCATTTTGATTTGCGATACGTACCAGATGATATGGAATTTGATGATAAACCAAAAGAGGAGTGTTTTCAGGTTCCTAGCGGGTATCGTCCGACCGAATTTGTGACTGATGCTTTACAACATTCGAAAGTCAAATTGACCTGGGATCAGACCGCTCCACAGCGAGTTGAACTAGCGAAACGAAGCTTCGGCCAAAAAGAATTGGACGAGATGGACATGCAAGCCTATCTCGCATCAAGTAGTGATGAGGAAGAGGATAGGGAAGAACTTCGAGCGAAATATAGAGCTCTTGTCGGAACAAATGAAACACAGGCAGTATTTAACGGCAAGCCGAAAGATGATATTGATATGGAGGTCACATTCACTCCCGGACTAAGTGAAGATAAGGCCAAAGATATCGAGGAAGAAGAAGCGTTTAATACCTTGGAAAAATATAAAAAGAAAGAGAAGGAGCGCAAAAAGAGCAGATTAGGAAAGAAAGGTATTGTTTCAGGCGAAGATGAAGAGAAGGAATCTGTGCAGGAGCCTGACGAATTGGGATTCGATGATGATTTTTTCGAGAATCCTAGTGAATTTACCAAGAAACCCAAAGACAAACATAAGGACGATAAGAGACAGGAAAGTGAAAGTGATGAAGGAAAAACATTGAAACTGAAACAGCTGATAAGTGAGGAAAACGGAGAGGATGATCAGATCAAGGTTGATATGAAGGATGTCCTCAAGGCAGAAAAGCTCAGGAGCAAAAATAAACGCCGATTGAAGAAAGATAAGAAAGCTCAAGAGCTGCTAAAACATGTTGAAAAGGACTCATTTGAACTTGACATGAATGATGATCGATTCAGAGAGATTTACAACGACCACGAATACGCCATCGACCCCACTCATCCTCAGTTTAAGCAGACTAAGACTATGGAGAAATTGTTAAAAGAGAGACGAGAACGACGGCCAGAAGGCAAGACTAGCAGAAAGCGCAAGAACTCTAGCGGAGAGAATGAATCCACAAAGAAGGCTAAAGATGACTCCAACATTAATCATCTGATTGCGAGAATAAAAAGCTCATCAAAGCAGAAATAATTGTATAATAGGGAGCTGATGAATTACAGCATTTTTACCAGAGTTTTCGACTTATCCTTGACGTAGTGCTTGACTTGAACGTGCCGGTCTGAGTATTCGGAGGGATTCTGCGGGATTTGGCGGGATAATCTCATTGTTTTTGTGATAATGCTAATTGTACGTATTCTCTTATCTTATCGTGAGTAGAGAATGCAGTATGACATTATTCGTAGAATACACGTCCCTTCCTCCAAGCACCTTGAATCTGCTACAGGATGAGGGAACCATCTCCTTGCAGGAGATAGTAGCAGTACTTTGTTCTATCTGATATGAAAGAAAGATAGCGTTAGATAATGATCAGAATGGCTAATGGTCATATGAGCGAGAGAAATCATCCACGCTCGGTAGAATCCCTGGTAGATGGACATATATAGACACAGACGAGAATAAATAATAATGCCGATATCGTTGAACCGATTTCCAACAGTGGCGCTAGTTCCAAATCCGAATATGAGAGTCCCAAGCTTGTCAGCTGCGGAATCTAGCTACATTAGTATTTTAGCCACTTTCAGTAAGCCTAGGCATTCTCTGGATTACGATAGCCTACCAATATCTAGAAATTCAAAAGGATGAAAGCTCCAGAGATGCTTATCTGCATGGATACTCCAAGATCACCTAAGAGAGCAAGGCATTTTCTTGGGTTCAGGCAAGATACAAGATAAATACAAGTAAACAATTGGGCGATAGATTTCCTACTTTATCTTCTCTTTCTGGAATAAATATATGTGTACCCCGAGTACATTAGCAAGAGAGCAGCTGTAAGGATATTCCTCAAGATGAGATGAAGATGCGTGCATGCCTTGCCAAAGCTAGACGTCATATTAAATGATATCGTTACCGTAACGCTAGAGCCGCAAAAAACCACATGACTACCTACTGAACTGGCCTTTCGTGCATTACGACATTCGGAAGCCATGATTATCCTTTCAGGTTTACGTCCATTATTTGGTCCTGCGAAGAGAAAACTAATGTCCAAGACAATCGAGAGGGCATTTCTACACACCTCTCGTGGGAGTTGGCTATCGCCGATCAAGGCTGAAGGTCCCAACCCGGTTACGGCATCGCTGCTCAAACGTGCAGGTCTTGAAGAGCCTAATCGGACTTATGGTCTTAGGCTGAATGGATGGATAAGAAATGGATTTGCCTTGAATTATTCGAGATCAGGATCCGTGATATCCGGTGCCCGAGGATTCATGACGACCGTAGCAGTAAGGAATGAGAAAAAGGACGCAACGGAGACGAAAGACAAGAAAGAATTAGAGGAAAAGTTAGGCGCTGCTAAAGAAACGATAGAAGGAACTTCAATTGGAGCTCTAGGCTATATGAAGCGCGGATTCACTTATCTTATCACCTTGATTGTTGCTATTGGGGCTACCTTGGGAGCCTTTGTTTTAGGATTTTTTATCTATGACTACACGACTTATAAGAAGAAAGATGAAAGTTACGATTTGTCGGTGTTCAAAGATTCTTTGTTTCCACGACGAGGTGGACCCAAGAATTTACCTATAGCTGACCATTTGATTAGTGATAACGACTCGGAAGAGCTCGAGGCAAACGATCAGAAACCTCATATCGTTGTTCTAGGCTGTGGTTGGGGAGCAGTGTCTTTTCTCAAGAGGTTACACAAAGACGACTACCATGTCACCGTCATAGCTCCTAGAAATTATTTTCTGTTTACACCGCTATTGCCTAGTGCCACTGTAGGAACGTTGAGTCTTCAGTCGTTGATGGAACCTGTTCGTGCGATTGTTCGAAGCTTGAATGGACACTTCTTGGAAGCTCATGCCGATGATATTCTCTTTGATGAACGTTTAATCGAAGTATCTCAAGTTGGACCTGATGGTAATTCACGGAGCTTTTATGTTCCTTACGATAAACTAGTAATAGGAGTGGGATCAGTGTCAAATACTCACGGCGTTGAGGGTCTGGAATATTCTCATCTGTTCAAGACCATTGCTGACGCCCGAAGTGTTAAAGACCATATAGTTAAGAACTTTGAGATTGCCTGCATGCCTTCGACCACTAACGAGGAGCGCAAGAAGTTGCTTAGTTTTGTGATTTGCGGCGGCGGTCCAACGGGTGTGGAATTAGCTGCTGAGTTATACGATCTTTTCAATGAAGATATTGGAAAGTTCTATCCTAAGATTCTTCGAAATCAGGTCTCAGTCCATATTATCCAGTCGAGAAGCCATATTTTGAACACTTACGATCAAAAGATTTCTGAATATAGCGAAGAGCGGTTCAGAAATGACAATATAGATGTCTTGACTAATTCTAGAGTCGTTAGAATTGAGAAAGACCGAATTATCTTTAAACAGAAGGACTCGAACGGTGACACAGTTATCAAACAACTTCCTTTTGGCTTATGTATCTGGTCTACTGGAATTGCACTCTCGCCTCTAACTAAAGCGGTCTGCAAAAAACTCGCCGGTCAAAATAACAAGCATGCGATAGAAACTGACAGTCACTTAAGAGCAATCGGTTCTCCTTTAGGTGAAGTTTACGCCATTGGAGACTGTGCGACAGTGCGGACCAATATCGCCGAAACGGTGTCCAACTTGATTGCAAATGGAGCTGCCAAGTTAGGAATCAAGCAAAATGATATTGGAATATCCTTTGATGAGTGGAAAGAGATAGCTGGTCATATCGAACATAAATTCCCTCAAGCTCAGGAACATTTGAAACGATTGGACGATCTCTTTGATCAATATGATAAAGGTCATAAAGGCCGATTGACACTGGATGAATTGGAGCAACTTGTGCAATCGATTGATTCGAAGATGACATCTCTTCCTGCGACAGCACAGCGGGCAAATCAACAAGGCATCTACCTGGCAAAGAAATTCAATAGGCTTGCCCACGTCAATACTAGTTTGATTGACAATTGTGTGGTAAACGGTGATGTCGACGACACGTATTTTAAGCCATTCGAGTATAGACATTTAGGTAGCTTGGCCTATATTGGCAACGCTGCTGTGTTTGATCTTCCCGGCCACACCTATTTCGGTGGTGTGATCGCAATGTATCTTTGGCGTTCCGTTTACTTTGCCGAGTGTGTGGGAATGAAATCACGACTGAATATGTTTGTCGATTGGTTTGGACGGTATGTGTTATCTACGATACAAAATCTAACTTCAGTGCTATTTTCGGACGGACAATGGTTGACGGTTAATCTAATAATAGGTGACTCGGCGGTAACTCTTCGGCGTAGCCAGTTAGTAGTACTATGACTGTATTCAAGTCGAGTCCTGTGACTCGGACGAGCTAGCTTCGCTTGTCTTATGGCGTTCTGCAAATGACAGAGAAATAAAAATGTAGATATCGTATTTGAAATCTAACTTGTTGATCAAGACTGCAAGGCTTTGGTCTTTTGAACTAGCCTAGATCCCTCATGAGCTGCTGACGGATCTTCTTATCTTGATCATAGTCACTATGGATTTCTTGAATAGTTTTGACAGGTTTCTTTGGAATAGGCTTGGGTGGATTGAAAATTTCACCTTCTTTCTTCTTTAATGCACCAACGCCTTCTTTATCAATCTTAAGCGAGACCTTCAGAGGAGCTCGATTTCCTTCTCGGCCTTGGGCACCTAACCCGGTTGTTTGTCGAGGAGACCACCCATATTTACGAAGGTAACGGAAGCCCACACTTTGATGGTGCACGCTGAGCGGTCCTGCCGAAGCTTCTGTATGACAGATGGAAACTAAATGAGAAGTAGACCGTAGATGGTTGTACATTTCACTCGGGTGCACCATCATCCCACACTCACATTCGACGAGGCAATTTTCATCTCGCTCTGCAGATCTACTGGAGCTTTGTCGTGCTGTTTGCGCAGAACAGCGCACTGTGGTAGCCACCTCTTCGGACGAATCGCCGCTATCACCTGAAGGCAACTTAGAGTTATTTGTATTCAGCGGATATATAGAAAGACTCTTGTTATCTTCCAAACTTGTTTCGACTGCGACATCTTGTTGTTGCTCCGGCCCAGGAGAAGCTGTTTTACTCTCTCTGATAAATGAGCGATAAAAATCGGCAACAGTTTTGCCTCGATCGTTAGCAGGTTGCTGCTTAGGAGACTCTCCAAGATCCCTAAGACCACCTTCCGAAACAAATTCAATGGGCTGACGACGTAATTTTATTGAAGGGAAAGCATGTAATTTCCGTGTTTCTTCCGAAACCGAATCATGTAGGCTTGCAGGCCGCTTTCTTGGACTGTTCATGACATAGCACCACGGCTCATAAAATGGGAGAAATGTAACGGCGAGTGACGAACAAATCCAGGAAGGCCCGCAACTCGGTCGTCATGTGATGGTTTGGTCTCAGACAAAGAGACATGTGTTCTATTGGGACGGATCAGTATAGCAACTAAAGTCTTTATGATACTCTTTCCAACTACTTTTTGCTGTTGTTAGAGATACTATTGTACATTTTGTTTGTGTTCTGTAAACTGTAAACTGTCCTGCCAGAAGGAGCCTAGCATATAAGAGTTCTTACATGCTGGCTGCTCCTCTCTTACTGTTTGTTGATCAGGCAGACTTTATAAGAATGAATCAAGTAATACGCAGAAAGTAATTTCTCGAGCGCGCGTAAAATCTTCTGGAAAAATGCTAAATACGATCTTTAAGCGCTTCGTGGCGGTTATAGTCCAGAGAGATGAATAGGCCGGCCCAATTATTCAATCCGACTACAGAAAAGACGCTAGTTATGTGGCTGGTACTCTTGGTTGCATATAACGAGCGAATGGGACACGCCGGGAACTTCAGAATCAGAGCTGCTGCATTGATAGGGCAAGGAGAAAACCTCCAGGCGAGCACACGTATGTCCCTGAATTAACGTGGTCAACTGATCGACTAAACTTTTAATCTTGGCACAAGTGTCTGTGGTGGTGTTGCTAAGCCGAGGAATACTGCCGTCCCAGCGCAGTAACGGAATAAGCAACCGTGCTTGTCTATTTGCCGTGCTATGACATAACGGGAAAAATGTACCAGCACCATGACGGACATAGGGGCGGCTAGGCAAGGCGATATCGTACGCATGATGAGGTGATCATGAGAGAGCTCATAGGTAGGTAATATGGAAAAGATGTGGATGAGCGACTAAAAGTAATGCACTGGACAGCTTGCTGGAACGATTGAATGGTAGCTGAGACAAATCGACTAGTATAATTATAATGCGAGACTCGAATACACCAGGTGACAGTAATTCAAGGCCAAGTAGCCGAAATCGATGGGCTTGTCGGAGCTCGAGGCGGAGGTCAGCAAAGTGCAAACGCCGTATCGGGGAAGCGCATGCATTCTGTGAATCAGATTATTTCACTAAAAAAAGCAGAATATCATGATTCTCATGGGTGTAACAACGTTCTAATAGGTATGCACTTATCACATTATCTATGTAGACAACATGAGCTCGTTACTAGCAGATTACACTTGTTGGTTGGTCTCTTATGATCTGTAGCCACCATCTCGCGATCGAAACGATGTGATGTAACTGTCACAGTTGCTAAATTTAGAGAACGAGAGACCGCTAGTTGACAAAGAGTAACACGATTTCTAGAGCAAAACGAGGCAAGCGTTATGATGGATATTGGAAAAAAGAGCGTAAGCAAAGAAAAGAAAGTGTAGGGATTGAGATATATATGCTAGGAGACGCGAAAAAATTATATTCTCAGACGCGTGGCGTCAGGGTAATGCGGTCGAGACGACAGTAAAACAAGGGGTAGAAGGAAATGGACAAAAAGGGACAAATCCTTATCAATTTGGGCAAAAAATCAACAGGGTTACTGGCTTCCATTGACATCTGGTAGGGTTGCCAAGAATTGATCCCAGTTTCTTGGACTAAGAACCGTAAATATGGGAGGCGGCATCGAGGATCGGGCTGATGAGTTAGGATCCGAGCGGACTTCTGCGTTTGGCCTTGACTAATTTTAGCCGTTGTCATGAGGCAAGAACCTGCGAGATGAGTACTAATGACTGTTAATTCCGAACCATGCATGCTTGAAGACTACGTAGAAAAAAAACATGAAAAAAAACCTGTTTGGAGACTGCGGTCAAAATGTGTGAAATAAGCATTCCTACCAAGTCGTTTTAATGCCCGGGTTTCGGAGTTGTCAGACACTTGTGCCGCCAGGGTAAACCGGGATCGCTGAGTACTTTGCCCATGACAACAGCCCTTTTATTTCTATTAGGGGTTTATTCTTGACCCTTTGTCACCCTTGGGCCTTTTTCCACCGCACACCACCAGTCAAGCCAACCTCCAGAGTCAACCCACCTTATTTTGAGCTTGAAACTGGGTCGATCTTGATCTCTTTAAACTACCTTTTGTCTTTCGTTTTTTTTATTTCTTTTCTCTGAACTTGTAGAGGTCTTATACCCTCTCGAGTTGTCTTTGGTTACTGCTTCATTTGATATCCGTTTCAGCTAAGGTGCAGGACCTCTAGCTAAACCTGTCATCTGTTGTTTTTATCTCCTTGTCATTCGCTTGAATTTCCTTTTTTACAATTGACCGTCAAGTTAGTTTGAGTTATCTTTGCTCACGACTCTCTGTCGATGTCTCAGCCTACCGTGTCAGCTTCATCTCCCTTGGGGCCTGCGTCTTTTGGATCAAGAATATCGCCAAGTCATTCTAATATGCAATTACCGGGTGACTTTGAGGATATTTCCTTTGCAGATTCGCCTAAATCACTCCATCACCCCAAATATCGTGGCGCGGGCGGTCGTCAAGTGACGACACCAAGTCCCAGCAGTCGCCCAGGCTATTTTGGACCAATGCCAAATAAGCCTGGGCTTCGTTCTATGCCCAGTGATCCTACGTTATGCAGGCGGCTGTCAAGATCCCCCGAACGGTCAATGGTACGTGTTTTCTAGCTGCTGAACCCTTGTATGCTAACGCTATTAGTTATATTCTCCGCATTCAAATAATCAAAGCCCGGGATTGGGAATCTCCAGTACGCCTCGGGCAATGAAATCTAATCATCCTCCTCTCTCAATGGTCCCGGAAGGCCAACCGGGACTGCGAAAGATGTTGAACAGTACGGGTGGTGAGTTTTCGCGGATGGCAACAGCTGCTTATCGTCCTCGACCCACCGGACCCCACTCTCCTCACTCTTCATTGGCCGTACCATCTGCCAAACGTCCAGGATCGCGACCTAGCCCAACCTTAAGATCACGATCATCCTTTGGCTACACCTCTTCACCCTGTCCTCAGTCAGCTCGATCTACTCCTGTTCGCTCGAGGACTTACGATGAGTTGACTGAAAATGACAATGACGATATTCCTGATAACATGATCGTCTTCAATGTTCCTATTTCATTGAACCCGATGTCTCCGGCTCTAAGCGCGTTTACTTCTCCTAGCCATTCTCCTGGTCGATCACCAACTGGATCTATTGCATCATTGTCGCCTTGCCGAGTTCGATCTATCAGATCTAGTGTTACTTCGTCTTCCTCTAAGAGTAACGATCCTCCTCAAGAACTCGACGAGAATGATAAGCGGTCAATTGAATCATTGGCTAAGAGCGAAAGTGAAGAAGGTTCGAGCGTCTCGTCTCCTTCACCGAATGCGGGTATTGTCGAGGACAGCTCTGAAGGTTCGGTCCGATCCGATTCTCGCTCAGACGAGTCTACTCGGGATGGTGACTCTAAGGTTCGTAAGCATTCGTCAGCTACAACTTGGCTCAGTGACCTATCCGATGACGCTCAGCATTTGTCTTTTGAATTTGAAAAAATGGCTTTAGCTAATGTTGACTCTAATCAAATTCCGTTTGAACTCGAATCAATAGTATCTAGCACGTCCAGTAATGGCTCTGGTCTGAACAAGGTTAAACTGCCTCCTCCTACGGTCCTTTTGGATGACATGGTGCCGATCTCTTCGGAGCGGGCCGCGTTTTTGTCTCGCACTAGACCTAATTGGCTTCCTCCCAAAAACAAGACAGATGAAAAGAAACATCTTCGGGAGTATAAGAAGCTCATGCGGCATTCATTGGAAATTGAAAAACGAAAGATCCAGGAACGACAGCGATTAAGCAAGAAGGAGGAAAGATTCAAACAAGCCGATCTGGAACTCTGGACTGATTATGTGATGCCGAATTTTGAGAAGGCGATTTTGGAACCCAGAATTAGAGAACTGTGGTGGAGAGGTGTGCCTCCGAAATTTAGAAGCCAAGTATGGCAGAAACAGATCGGTAATGGTTTGAAATTAACTCCTGAAACATATAGATTAGCACTCGAGCGAGCTAGAGAAGCTGAAGGCGAATGCCAGCAACATGAGGACTCGGAATCGATTGATACTGTACAAAATCGACATCTATTTGAGGCCATTCATGAAGGGGTAGCGTCGACGTTCCAGGACTTACACCTTTTTCAAGAAGGCCAGCCCTATCACGAGAAGCTGTACGATCTTCTTTGTGCCTATGCATTTTATCAGACCAACATCGGCTATGTCGCGGGACTTAATCGGATCGGAGGCGTACTGCTATTACATTTTGAGTCTCAGGATGCTTTTATCTGTATAGCCAATTTGCTCAACCGGCCTTTCTTGTCGACATTACATTCTCAGAATGAGGCCATGTTATCGAAGTTCAGCAAATCTTTTTCGGAAGTTTTTGCTGCTAAACTTACAAGTCTCAGCCAACATTTTCAAACTATTGAGCTCGAGCCAGAAAGCTATCTCGAACCACTGTTGACGCCTCTACTGTTGATGCATTTGCCGCTAGACACTGCGGTCAGAATATGGGATATTATGTTATTTGAGGGCGATTGGTTTTTATTACGGGTTGTTCTTGGTATTCTCAAGCACGTCGAGCACCGGCTGTATCAGTCGGCTGACGAGGTCCTGGCGATCTTAGGTTGGAACGCTCCCGAGCTCGTAGCGGTCGCAGATACAGACAAATTTGTCTTGTCGGTCCGCAACGTGCTTCGCATGAATGACAATGATGGCGACAATTGAAGGATGGCGTTGTGTATATTGAATGGGTCAATCATGTAACATGTACTGGACACGTAGGAGTGACATTGCTTCGTGATAGTATACATTTATTAGCTCGCATCCAGGCGATCAAGAAGGCCCAAAAATTGCTTAGGATCCATATGAGGGTTCCTAGAAAGGTCATGAAAAAGATGACAAGCGTCAAAAATCCTATTAGGTCAGCAAGAAGGTCATATGTCACTACTGTACCAGGCTCTAAGCTGTCTCGTGTGGATGATGTGTCGGAGCTGATCGGCCTTTTCGGATGCCCTCTGAATGATTTCAAGCGGTAGATCTGCTAGACGAGCCACGTTAAAGCTAAAGAGTTAGTGCAAACAGAGTCAAATTACCATACCCATAAGATCGCTCGGCTACGCCTTGGACGACGCGGTAAAGGAAAGTCACTCGTTCGTCGTCCCCTGATCCGGATGTCATGTAGTCCATGTAATAATTGTCCACGATCTTGGGATGGACCTTAGCGAAAGCGCATAGAGAGGGGAAGTGGGTGATGAATAGAGAGAGAGACTGATTCTGAGTTGTGATATAGTCTAGTACAGCATATGCTATAGCAACTCCATCCATTGTACCAGTTCCTCGTCCAATTTCATCGAGGATGACTAGGGAACGAGGACTAGCATTTCGTAGAATATCGGAGCATTCGTGCAATTCGACCATGAAGGTAGACTCGCCTCTAATAATGTTATCGTACGCCCCCATTCGAGTGTATATAGCGTCCAGCATACCAACAGTGGCCTTGTCAGCCGGAACGTAGGATCCTATCTGAGCCAAGATGGCTAGCACAGCCGTCTGACGAACATAAAGGGATTTTCCACCCATGTTTGGACCTGTAAGAACCATTGTCCGGACCGGATCACCAAGGTGGGTGTCGTTTGGCACGTATTGGCCCTGTAAAGCAATCTCAATAGTCGGATGTCGGCCAGCGACAAAATCCAGAGTACAAGTATCCACATAAACTGGACGGACATGGCGAGGTTGTTGAGAAAAGCAAACCAACGAATTGATTGCATCGAGTAGAGCCACAGCTTGAGAAGCATTACGCAAGACGGAATAGTGCTGACTGATGTCCAACAACAAGCGCTTATATTCCATTTGACATGCTGATACCAATTCCTCTCTATGACGCTCAAGTTGACGCAAAAGAGAAATTATTTCAGGACTATGGAACCTCGACACCGTCTTAGTTCCGCTCATCTTGATCCATGTCTTCGGGACGCGTCTAGCTTCTGTGTTTCGCAGTTCAATCAGGTATTCAATATTAGCAACTGTTGAGTAATTGAGCGTAGGACGATTTAGAAAGGATCGTAGCTCATTCAAATGTTCTTGTAGCTCACCTTTGACGGTTTCAATGGCCAAACGAGCTTGTTGGATTTCCGGATGGCGATGATCAGGAAATAAGTCCTGAAGATTATTATTGAAAGCTGCTTGGTGGTCGAATAAAGATAGATAGTCACAAACAATTTTCGCTGGTGCTAAAGAAGAGAACGCGCGATCAATCAGAGATTGTTTAACTGTGCTGGATTTTATATTCGAGTGCTCCGTAGAAGAGACAAGTGCAAAGTTCGAGATATTTTCGAATCCGCGCAAAATCAGCAAGGTTTCTTTGGTGGAAGATTGCCCATAAAGGATCCTAATAAGACCTTTGTCAAGGTCAGGCAGCCGCGAAAGTAACTTGATCAAATCTAAGAACTTTTGGCTTGGTGAAGAGCGAATATAGTCTATAGCATCGAGGCGCTGGTTCAATTGGCCAGGATCGGTTAGCGGTTTAGCTAACCAAGATCGCAGAACTCGGTAACCCATCTTAGACTGTGTGTTATTTATGGTCCAGAAAAGGCTGTCTTTTTGGCCAGAATCTGGGCTAGAGAATATGTTTAAGCAAGTCAAAGTATTTGCGTTGAGGATCATTGTCTGATTTTCAGTAAAGGCAGCAAATCGACTGAAAGGATTAAAAAGGTCTGATAGTCTAAACTTGGAAAGATATCGGATGAGAACCGAAAGGCAAATCTGAATAGGAGAGGGTAGATCGAGGACGAGGTTGAGAGAATTCTGATATTCCTGGGATGACTGAAATGTCTCATAATGACTGAGGATTTCAGCTTTGGATTCATCTGATGATATGATAGGCACTTTTTCAACGCTTGCAGAGGTCTGTTTTATGTAATATGATAATAGTTTATTTGTCAACTCGCTTATAGGCTGAATAACGAGTAACTCGCAAGGTTCCAGATGGAATAAACGAGTCTCCAACTCAGACCGAAGGAAATTGTCATCAAAATAATCATAGACGATTTGGCCTGTTGAAGGTGTAACGGATAAGATTCCGATTTTAGAACCCGATTCATAAAGGCATAAGATAGCTTGATCGTTTGCTTGTTCCGAGGTGGTGAAGATATCGTCAATATAGGTTCCCTTCGTATAAACCTGAGTTAATTCCCGTTTGAAAGGTCCTGATCTGTTGGCTGAAGCTGCTTTTATAGCTGCAGTCTCCGTCTGTTCGACTATTCCCACCTTGTATCCTTTAGAAATAAGTCGCTTGATATGAATATGCAACCTATGAGTTGGCACTGATGCCGAGGCGAAGCGCTGCCCTCCATCACCGTCCAGATCTGTTCGACCTGGAACGAGAAACAAATCCAATGCTTTAGAGGCCACATGGGCATCCGTGCCTAGAAACCTGTACTTGTATCCAACTTCAATCATAAGCACCAATTCCATATTCTTTCGTTTAAATTCTATAAACTGTTGTTCCAAAGGTGTCAACTTTGTACCTTTCTTGGACTTTGACTGGCTCCTTCCTCGACTCTTTCCGCTTTCGCCCTCGCTCTCTTCAGGGTTATCTTCATCACCTTCATTAGCATTTTCCCGTTCCATAGTATCTGAATTGTACCGTCCCACTATATTCTGCCCACCTAGCTTTTGGACATACAAATCATGCCTGGTATCATTCTGTATTCTCAACCGTTTAGATGCTCCATTTCGATATTGATCCAGAACACTCGCGCGTTTCTTTGGGGTCTCTCCAGGTTTTGGATTATCCTTTCGAAGCTCTTCTGCAATGCCTAGATCTGTTTCTCGTGGTTGTGGACCTTCACTGTCCTTCTGAATTTCTACCCTTGCATTCTCATTAGCGCTCGGGTCTTTGCAGTCGACGATATCAATGGAACTTTTGCTATCGTCCTGATTAGATTCAGATGGAGGCTTTTTTGAGAAAAACTTGGATAACGAGACTTGAGTAGGCATCAAGTCCCGTTGTTGACGCGGTAAGGGTCGAACGTTGGGTCCCTCCTATCTGGTGTCTACGACATGAACCTTACCTTATCTAGACTAGAGTAGAATCATAATTTGTAGGTCCTCGTTCTTAACTTGAGTTTACTCTACGCTTTTCCTATCCGAACCCAGATCTTATACAATTCAATCAACAGCTGATTGATTAGTTCTCCCTGTTCCACAGATAGCGTGGACCAGCCAGCCCTATCCATCCGATGACAAATCCACATCATCTACTCTATAATGTTATCTAATCTGATTTGATGTTCTTCGATGTCACGGATCTTTGACACATCTTGCGTACCACGAGAAAAGAAGCGAAAGCAATCATTCCCGAAAGAGCGAACAACCCGGCTCGCTGCTGATGCGTCATCACCGTGAGAATCGGGTAAGGATAGATTTTTAGCTCGAAATGGACATATTCGAGCCATACCCAGTACCCTAAAGCAAATATCGTATATCCGACCGCAGCTGCACTGGCAGATAGAGTCCATGGAGGAGAGAACAACATAGTATCCAAAAGTAAGACAACCGCGGGACTTAGATGAAAACCTATATCAACATGCAATGGAATCACTATAGTACTTGGGACCACCGAATTCCTCTTGATGGCGCTGAGTCCCCAATAGAGAATCGACACCAGGACCTCCAGCGGCGTCACAAACGTACTCAGTGTAGTTTTCATATCGACTAGGCTCTTCGACCCTGTGAGATCTGCGAATAATGCAAGGATAAAGGTGAAGATAGAAGCCACTAGAGACAAGATCGTTAAATAAGCTGTGCGTCCAGGATACACCATCGAGCCGTCCTCTGCAAGACGTGGAAACTCCTGGATGTTACCATACGCCCACACAAGAGTATATAATGCCCCAGCATGGAAGATGATCTCTCCAATCTTAGCGGCGGTCATCTTTTCGGCCCACCGGGTGGATAAACGTCGAACCCAACTGAGTTCCGATACAGTTTTGATAGATGGGTTGCTTGCTCGGCAACAGGATCTTCAGCAGCGCACGTGTTCGATCGAGTGCTCCTTTTTGTCTAGGGAAGGCTAGAGCTTATGCTATCACTTGTTTCCATGCTTACTTTACATCTTCGTTTTATTTCCCTCCTTTCAGAGAGGACGACAATACTGTTGTGCATGCTAGCCATGATTACGCCTGCTTTCTAGTCTAATACGCCCTGTCTTGCAAACCTTTCGCTCCAGTACACCATTATTCATGCTCATCTCTTAATGTCGCTCTCATTGGCAACTTCTTCCTTCTTGGCATCTTCATTCTTCATGAGTGCCTCCTGATGATCCTCGTACTCCTTCAATTTCTTCTCTGCGTCAAGATCGCCAAATGTGTATCCTCCACGTCCGTCAAACTGTAAAAGTAAATCATGATACTGCCACAAGCTTGTCCTGTGACTAACAGTCATGAGCGAAATGCCCAGATTCTTCGCATGTGTATACATTATGCGCTCGATATCTAATGACACGGCCGAAGTACACTCGTCCAGGATCGCATACTCGGGCTTGTGGTAAAAAAGTCGAGCCATCGCGATTCTCTGCTGGGTACCGCCCGAGAGTGTGTCTCGCCACTCCTGTTCAGTATCCCACCCATAAGGTAGAGAAGCAACTAGATCTTGGAGCTCGATCACCTGCAAAATCTGAGTCAGATCTCTGTCAGTCACTCCCCGTGTCTCCATATCATCTTCGGTATCTGGATATATAACCTGTTCTCGTAAGTTACCACGGCAGAGGTAAGGTCTCTGGGGAATATAAAAAATACACTCAGGAGGCGGTTTTATAACTACTCCTCCATGGACTGGCCAAAGTCCTCCGAGGATTCTGAAGAGGGACGACTTGCCACAACCATTCGGTCCAATAATCAAAAGGTTTCGGCCTCTAGGCAGCTGAAACGTCAACTTATCGACTAATAAATCACCATTAGGTGAGACAATGGGAACATTGTGAAAAGCAATCTCGCCACCTTCCTTCACAATTCCAGTTTGACTCAAAAGAGTCTTGTGCTGTTCAGATGCACTTTCTGACGAGCTTACTAGCACCTTTTGATATTTCCCAGCGCTGATATCATCCATAACTTCCAATAACTCGCAAACGCGCGTAGTGTACCCAACTAACTGGGCAATCTGCTTATAACTAAACATTATCCGCCCAAAGGCATCTGATGAAGATGTAAGAAGCCGTCTATTAGTTACAAAAGCCTCAGTGCGTGATCCAGAATTAGAAGCCCCAGGAATAGTGGGGATGGTGATGAAGACAGGAATCGCACAAAGACAAAGTCCTAAAGCGCCCCAAACATATTTAATGACAAAATCTTCGGTTATGTTATGATATAGTTTCCTCCTCAGGACTCGGTTGATATGTTTGATCAATGCAAAATAACTGCGGTCCAATGTGTGCTTCTCTATCGGTTCTCCATGAAGTAGTGCGACTTCTTCTCCCCATTCTATAACATGTGAATGCAAATATCGGAAATCGCCTTCAAGCCTCGCCTCTTGTGCTACATATCTTCCCAGAGGAGGAGTTACTGCTCGCAGAAAGTTCGCAGATAGTTGAACTAATAAGCCGATAATAAAAAGACCTTCTCCACCTATAGTTTTAGATAATTTCCAGTTATAGAGGCAGATGTCCAGTGTCGGTTTTGCCAGATTAGCGTAGAGGCCAGCCAGTGTAGAAGAAAATCGCCGGACGTCAACAGTTATAAGTTGATCTGCGTTCTTTATTCTATCATCTAGATTATGAATTGCATAGAACATGGCAAGGCTATCGTGAGATAAGTAGATGTCGTGAATATGTTCCGTTAATTGGGTCCGGAAGTGTAAGGCCATCTTGCATTGCAGATAAACCAACTAGAACTATTAGAAAACACCATATGGGTAACTTACCATGCTATTGACATATGTCGCAGGAACGCTCATCATAACCCACCAGATGACTCTGAGTAAGAAATCTTTCCCTTTTCCTCGTACTAAGGCACTAACAATCTTTCCATCGAGCGTCGCAATATATAATGATATCATGGTCCTGAAAACCAAACAGATACTATCAAGAATAATTAATATAAACCCTCGACTTTTAACGCTTGGAATGACTATCCTTAATAGGCGTAGTAAGCGGCGAAGGAATATCAGATTGATTTCTCCCGATTCGCTTTTTCTTCGCTCATTCTCTTCCTTTCCAGCTTGAATTAATCCGTTTTCCTGTTCTAGCGTTCGCTGATTTCGTTCACTGCGTTCTTTTTGATCCAAAATTGACGCTCGCGCTCGTCCAGCCAAAGCAACAAAGAAAGAACAATAAACTACTCGCAGAATCACCTTTCTATTGTTGAAATATTGAGTTTTCAACCGCTTGGGATCGCCAAAAAGCCCAAGCAGAATAGAGCTAGGCTTAGATAGAACACCCATCACTGTCAAGAGTGTGGGGTAAATCGCTGACTAGAACCAGACTAGAGTAACACTAGTTGTAAATGTGTAGCGAGCAGCGCCTATGGGGACGCGCCTAGAGGGACGGGTCCGTAGCGGTGCAACAAACATTGGTATGCTGTAAGACCTATAACTTGGATTCTTTATAACTTGGAATGCTATCGATCGGGTGTTAGTAAAGCGGGTGAATGAGCTTCGTGCAAACACAGCGAAGGTTTATCCTTCTGTATTGAATATTGGAATACAAAACTTTGTACACCACTATATAGGGCGTTCGAGAGTTATTAATATCTTCTGTTGGTGTTGAACTATCACTCCCAAGCGTATCATAACTTAAACACGTGCTCTGTTCGCAACGTAAGAGTATTGCTTCTCATCCTTTTAATCGACATTTTTTGGAATATATCATTGCTTTGATTACAAATGGTATAGCATTCAGGGCTTTTCACCGACAAGACGACGTATTTTGGCTGAGTGCTAGCCAATGTATCGCAGATCATTTAATATATCGTGTTATATGGGTAACATTAGCTGCTTTCCAGGGCCTGTGACAGTAGAAGCGATCACTCATACGTCTGATTGGCTTTGGCGATTTATTGGAGCGCCTGAATATGTTCGTGTTTTGAGCTGTGCGGTTGTTGGTGGGGTATGAGACATGAGAAAACATACGAGGACCTTCAATGTAACACAGATTATATTTCTTAACTCCTCCAATACACCAATGCCAAACAAAGCGTTGCTTATTCATTCACTGCAGCGATACATTCAATCTCTATGTCGGTCCCTTTAGGCAACATGTAAGCAGCCACACATGTTCTAGCGGGCTTGATCTCGCCAAAATATGAGACATATACCGAGTTGACCTTCTCGAAATCTTTCATATCAGCGAGAAAGACGTTGACTTTGAGTACATTATCTATGGAAGAGCCTGCCGCCTCAAGAACATGAGACAGGTTCTTAATGATTTGATGCTGCACGTCAGAATTTTCTCCATGAACCCTTACCACTCTCAATGTGATGTCTCCTTCGACCAGTTGACCCGTGAGAGGGTCAAGTGCTACCTGACCGGAGCAGAACACCGTGTCGCCGTACTTGATAGCCTGTGAATAGACATTTAAAGGAACAGGAGCCTTATCTGTAAGAACTTGGATTCGTCTGGTCATTGTTTTGGCTAGAATACCTATTTTTACGCTTTAGTCTAAACCAAACCTTTTATATCTTTCCTATCGGCCAACAACTAGGCCTATCATGAAGTCTGTAACGGCGGCTTGTCATATGACTTTTGTTTCGACAGAACTCATAGACCATCTGATCAAAAACGCTACGACTTTCCCGAATAAGCCTTTCTGTCTCGAGCCTGCTACCCGGACTTTTCCTAATTGGCCGTAGAAGAAAGTAGCCCGCTATATGTGTGATTATACCTATATTAAAGCGTCTACGTGTAATGTTTATATCACTTTCTTATATAAATCGACAGCAAGTCTTGGCCTGAAATAAATGAGCATTTTCCATTATCTTATCCACTCTATTTCCCGTGCAGTTGGTTGTCATCAAGTTCGATTTTCTTTGACTCACGCCAAAATTTCCTTCATTCTCAACTATGGGTAAAGGAAAAGTTTGTTTAGCTTACTCTGGCGGCTTGGACACTTCAGTGATCCTTGCTTGGCTTATCGAACAAGGATATGAAGTAATTGCTTTTATGTGCAATATCGGTCAAGGTACGTGTGACTTACCTGGGCTTGCTAACTGATAAGAGGAGGACTTCGAGGCTGCTCAGACTAAGGCCCTCAAAGTTGGTGCTTCTAAATTTGTCCTAGTAGATGTTCGCCGGGAATTCATTGAAGAACAATGTTTCCCCGCTGTGCAGGCCAATGCTATCTATGAGAATGTCTATCTCTTGGGAACATCTCTTGCTCGTCCCGTCATTGCCCGAGCTCAGATCAAGGTCGCTCAAGAGGAAGGCTGCTTTGCTGTTTCTCATGGTTGCACTGGGAAAGGTAATGACCAAGTGCGTTTCGAGCTTTCCTTTTACGCCCTCAAGCCGGATGTTGTTGTCATTGCTCCCTGGAGAGACCCCACCTTCTATAACCGCTTCGAAGGTCGCTCTGCTCTTTTAGCTTACGCTTCCGAAAAGGGCATTCCCGTCACTCAAACCAAGGCCAAGCCATGGTCGACTGACGAAAACTTGGCCCATATCTCCTTCGAGGCCGGCATTTTGGAAGATCCTAATACAACTCCTCCTAAGGATATGTGGAAACTCACCATCGATCCTACCGATGCTCCTGATACTCCCGAGGAATTTGATATTGTCTTCGAAAAAGGTCTTCCTGTCAAGCTCACTTTCACCGAGAAAGGCCAAAAGATTTCCGTCACTGACCCAGTTGATGTCTTCCTCACTGCTAACACTATCGCTCGTCGCAATGGTGTCGGCCGTATCGATATTGTCGAGAACCGTTTTATCGGAATTAAGTCCCGTGGCTGCTACGAAACACCTGGTCTCACCTTGCTCCGATCAGCTCACGTCGATCTCGAAGGTCTTGTGCTCGATCGTGAAGTTCGAGCCATTCGAGACACCTTTGTCACCCCCACCTACTCTCGATTGCTCTACAACGGTATGTACTTTACTCCTGAATGCGAGTACGTTCGCTCCATGATTCCTCCCTCTCAAGTGTCGGTCAATGGAACTGTTCGTTGCGCTGCTTACAAGGGTAACTTCATCGTTCTCGGTCGATATTCTGAGACCGAGAAGCTGTACGACGCCAGCGAATCCTCCATGGATGAGATTGGTGACTTTAAGCCCAGTGACGCTTCGGGCTTCATTGCCGTACAGGCCATTCGCCTTAAGAAGTATGGTAAGGCCAAGATCGCCAAAGGCGAGGCTTTCTAAATATTTTACGCAATTGTTTATATAACATGCAACTTGATTGTGTCGGCCTACGTGTAGTACAAATAGTTAGCACTGAGATATCGATCGATCCACATCATGACACAACCAAAAGCAAGACACCTAGTATTGTACTTCAGCCTCATCGATGGGAACCTCTTCCTCATATTCAATTTCCTCATCAGAGACGGTGGCTTCTTGATATTGCTGGTTGTTAGATCTTTTCGTTTGACCAGACTTACCTGATATTCGCTGACAAGATCATTCATATCCGATTCAGCCTCGGTGAACTCAATCTCATCCATTCCTTCACCGGTGTACCAGTGCTAGATAAATTAGCGCGTCATTTCCAAAATCATCATACCAAGAAAGCCTTTCGACGGAACATAGCAGTGAACTGCTCCCCAACTCGCTTGAAAAGCTCTTGAATGGAGGTAGAGTTACCAATAAAAGTGGCAGACATTTTAAGATGTTCAGGAGGAACAGAACAAACAGCGGTTTGCACATTGTTGGGAATCCATTCAACGACTGAGTGTTAGAAACAAGAAATAAATCATAAAAACTCACAATATGAGCCGTTCTTGTTTTGAACGCTTCTCATTTGATCTTCTACCTCCTTGATAGATACTTTGCCTCGGAAAAAGGCAGCAACAGTGAGATAACGCCCGTGACGAGGATCAGAAGCGGCCATCATATTCTTTGAGTCGAACATTTGTTGGGTAAGCTCCGGAACAGTCAAGGCGCGGAAGTTTTGGGACCCAATAGCGGTCAAAGGGGCATAGCCAACCATGAAGAAGTGGAGTCGAGGGAAGGGAACCATATTGACGGCCAATTTACGTAGATCACTGTTAAGTTGACCAGGAAATCGCAAGCAGGTCGTGACACCGGACATGACACATGACACCAAATGGTTGAGATCATTTAGACTTGGCGAGGGAAGCTTGAGAGTATTTTGGCATATGTTATAGAGAGCCTCGTTATCGATACAGAATGTCTCGTCTGAGTGTTCAATAAGCTGATGAACGGATAAAGTAGCATTATAAGGCTCAACAACGGTATCAGAGACCTTAGGAGAAGGTACGACAGAAAAGGTTGCCATCATTCTATCAGGGAATTCCTCTCGGATTCGGGACACCAACAAAGTGCCCATACCGGCACCAGTTCCGCCGCCAAGGGAATGGGTGATTTGGAACCCTTGAAGGGAATCGCAGCCCTCGGCTTCCCGACGGACAACGTCGAGGACATATTCAACAAGCTCGGCACCTTCAGTGTAATGGCCTTTAGCCCAATTATTTCCGGCACCAGATTGACCGAAAACAAAATTGTCGGGGCGGAAAAGGTTACCAAAAGGGCTGGCTTTAACGGCATCCATGGTACCAGGTTCAAGATCGACTAGGACGGCACGGGGAACATACTTGTTTCCAGCAGCCTGGACAGCTTAGAAGATGCTTTATTATAAGATCAACATACCTCATTGAAATACACATTAAGGCGCTCTTTTTGGACCGGATTGGTACCATGGTAACTAGAGACAGGTCAGAAAATCATCCAACGGAAAAACATACGCGCCAGAGCCATCGATACCATGTTCTCCACAGATAGTTTGCCTTTAAATTAGAACGAGATGGAATCAAGAGAAGATCATACCAGAAAGCGGCACCCTAAAAGTTAGAAAAAAGAAATCATCAGAAGATCAACTTACAATCTGATTACCACACTGGCCGGTAGAAATGTGGATCTAAAATCGTTAGAAATTGATTCTCTTTTTAAAGAAGGTAGTAAATCATATAAAGTTATGTGGATAGCATGTAAACGAGAAATGTTCGTCGGAGGGGTTGAAATCAAGGGGCATAAACAAAATCAAAGTGAACAAAATCACAACGAACTTACAATTTCTCTCATTAGGATATCTCAGAAGTAGTTGTGCGTCAAGGAAAATAGACAGATATAAGGGTATTGGACGTTCTAGGAGCAAGACTAGAAGACTGTTTAGGAATCAGTCTACACGTAAACAAAAGGAGAATAGACAGAGTGTACGCGCCAAAAAGTGCGCTGGTTGTTGTGACAACGGTCGCATGACAACAGAGAGAAATATGTTACAGTTTGTCAAAGGTCACAAATGTTCCGTGGTTTATCTAGTTCAGCTAAAGGACCTTGAAGAGCCTCTCAGCGGACTCGAAAAGCTTGTGTTTGTCTCTACCGCCGTTGACTCAAGGCCTGCAACTAGTCACCCGTAAGGTAAAACGAATGAGCTTTCAATGTAGAGCACACTTTCAATGACCGTTACGTCCTGAGTAAGCATGCGTTAGCAATCTCCACAAGAAAGTCAAAACCTAGCAGCATAATTTGGTTCTGCTATTTTAACTTGAAGGTGCGAAGAAAAGAGGAAGATTACGGGATAGCAATACAACAGTCACCACATTTAAACAACCATCTAATATTACAGCCATCTCAAGTCCTATTATCTTCTTCTTCGCTGATTTCACCTCCGACCTCACGGCACCATCGATAAACTTTATGTCTGTATCGATCAGCGCGTAGCAGACCCATTCTTATCCTGACCAAGCATCGAGTATATTCCTCGCTTTTCTGGACGGCCAGTTGAGCCAGTTGCCTTGTCTCTTCTCCGACCTCAGGAGAGAATCCGAAATCGCGGTCAACCGGCAAAGTAGGCAAGGCGTAAAATGGTTCAAGCTCAGTGTTTTGGTTCCTAGTGACTCGTCCAGTATTTGCATGCTCAGAATCATGCTTCAATCCATTTGTATTAGTTGATTGGTCATCTTGGTCGTCAAGGTCGTCAAACTCATCCTGTGATCGAGGATAAATGGTGCCGACTGGAACTTTCGGCAATGTAATAGGAGGTAAATCCAAGTTTTCAGTTCGGGTATAATTCGTATCGTCACCCAGAAATACAGTCAGTAATCTGGATAATTGGGCCAGATTCTGCGACTCGGTGCAAATAAAATCAAGAGCTCGTCGAGATAAAGTGGCCAGGATGCTTCGAGTATAGACTTTAGAGATAGCTGGATGTTTGGGTAATTGTGAAGGATGTTCGATAGGAGCCAGGATTTCTTGTAAGTCAGTATAGTGCCGACCCTATTACAACACTCACCGTCTAGCTTGACTTCATCGTATATGTCATCTTCATCGTCTTGCTCCGAAGCATACTCATCTGAATCATAGTCAAGATGTTCCTTTTTATGGACTATTGCTCTTCGTTTATTTGCGTATTCGACAATCTTTACGTTAGACCTATACCAGCCTCCGCCTCTTGCTTACCTCCACTACCGGACTATAAGGCTCGGCCCGCAATTGTTCCATGCTCATGTAACTAGCATGTCGTTTCAACTTATTTCCTCGATTCGTTCTGAACACCTCCACGCTAAGATCATCATCACCTTCTGTATATTAGTCGACAGGTTTCGAGATTCTTATGAACCATTTTCATTCCTCGCTAATGCCTCCTTCAGGCGGCTAGTCGTCAGTTACCACTCTAATAGTCTAACGTACGTTATTGCTTCAACAGTGGCGTTTCCCATACCAGTTAGAGCTCAGGAGTGAGTACGATTCTCTTGCTAAGCTGAGTCCCACTGCCAAGTACGGTGGCCGGGTAAGTAGGAAGTGTACACTCAAGGACATCGGTCAATGTAACGCTAAACCTTCCTATTATGAAACACATACGGGACGGTGACGGACTCACCCATGGCCTAAATGGCTCCAGCGAGAATCCCTACTTCCACGATAAGAGTTGGACATCTGGAGAAATGGAGTCATTTGTACGTGTCTGACTCGACCAGTCAATAACATGACACTCTTCTTCGAGTGAAATACATATGAGACTCAAGAAATAATTTAAGCGGGATCAGCCCGGACGATGCCATGCAATTCGTTCTACTAGCTGCTTTTAATCTCTTTCTCTGTTCGCTTAGGGATAGATGTTTCCGTAGAAAGCCTAGTAAGAATACTCCAATCATCCTTGGGATTTCCCATGTTATTCTTAGTTAGTGAGCTTGTTAAAGATAGAAATCTTAATATATCATAAAATTGTCGGTAGATATCAGGAACTTATAGATTATTGCTACATCGAAGGTCATTGCAGATCTGAAAATATTCATCTTCACGATAAAGGTAGTTTAATCGTCGCCCACACATATAAATCGAGCCTCCTATATTTCATAGTATCCGTATTGATATCTTTTTTTTAAAAAGTATAAGAAGCGTAAGAAGCATCAAAATCCTCTCGGTCTGATTTCAAATGGGAGATTCTCTCAATCACTCACTCACTGTGTCAGGCGTTACCCTCAGTCCTTAAGTCCCGACGTCACCTGTCGAAACTAATATAAAAGGGCTCAATGAATGAGATGGGAGTAGATCTATATCCTATAGAATTCTTTTTACAACCTATTCCCTTGTTATTTATCAGTGGATTAGGCACAGACCACAGGTCAGATAGTCAATTGGCTAAGGAATACGAAGACAAAAACTCTCAGAAGCTCGAAAGCGTATTTCCCGACGTATCATGGACTCCAAGGGATGCTTTAGCTAAGGAACTAGTCGGCCCATTGATTAAATTATGGAGCTCTGACCTAATAAAAACCAAAGGCAAAAACCCAGTTCCAATTTATAGAACAAGGCTTATAAGCCGAGTATGTGCCCTTGAGCTAACATCCTCTAATCAACAGAATCAGAAGTTTCCACTTAGGCGAGATGGGAAACGAGATAATGAAGAGCATTCGGCCTTGTCACCTTTATCATCAGAGAGTCCTCTATACCCAGATGGAATTCTGAACGAAGTCTGGTTATCAAGGTACTTGTATAATCATCCAGCTGCACATTTGGCTTGTTACGATATGGTCGATGATGATAGAATCGCTGAATTAGTATCGGAGCTGACGAAATTAAAAGCATTAATGAACCAAAGCGACACCAAACTAATGGTTTTAATTCTGGGAAAAGTTCCCATGAATGAAGGTAATACTAGTGATCGTTTATATGAGATGCGCAAAGCTACCGGGTTAGATTCCAAGTCGGGGCTGCTATATGTTGACAGTCAAACAAAAACACTGGAGACATTTATTAAAATGATTCGTGCAACTTTATTTTTTCCTAGCCTAGACTTTTACAATAACATCCTGCGACGGGCGAAACGACGAAGAAGCAAAAGTCCTTATGATCTTGACAATTCTGGGCTGTACTTGTCCAATGAAGGATGGCAAGCTAGACATGAATATAAGGTTGCCACGTTGACCGAATTCAAGCTGGATTTCGATGGAGCTGTACGGTTATATGAAACCACGTATGAGAGTTTACTGGCTGCAACGGAATCAATGGAAATATTTTCTCAACGATGGAATGAAGCTCGATTATTGCTTGATTCAGTTGCTTTTAAAATCGTCAGACTTTATTTGTACTTGAGTTTACCGACTCTTGCTCAACGGAAATTTAATATCCATAAGGCTAGCATTGAGGCTTTGGTCCGCGACTCAAGTGACGATTCGGCCAGTCTTTCTTTTAATACCTGGTTGCAAGCTCAATATGAACTTGTGGGCTCTTTACTTTCTCTGGCCCCTCAATCACTTCTGCCCAGAGATATTCCTTATATTTCTAATATTGAAACTACATCCCCGACTGATATTCTTCATCACGGCGGCTTTTATTATTGGAGAGCTGCCGAGTTCGCTCAGCAGTGTAAACACTTATATAAACTTTCTAAAGAGAGTCAGTGTACTTACTTGAAGAGCAGCGAAAGCAAAAGTGATTATGATATGAAGACTCTCAACATGTATCAAGCCAGTATCAAGGAATTTCAATTAGGAGGTGAAACCAACCATCGCTTTGTATGCTTTTTATGGACTCAGGTCGCAAAGCTTTGCTTCAAACAGAAACTATATGTGGATGCTCTTGCGCTTCTTCAACAAGCTTGTCGTCCTTATCGTCAGGATTGCTGGCCTACTCTTTTGCTTCCGATATTGAAACTCATGATAGACTGTGTTTCTCAAATGGACGATGTCACTTCCTTAGTACCTCTTATCTTTGAATCTAATGCATTATCCGCTTCTTCTCTACCCTCTTTACCTTCGCCTTCTCAAACTCCCCAACCTATCCTCATTCCACCCGAAGTTTTCAGCATAATTGACCATCTTGAACTGGTGTTTATGTTCCCTAAAATAGTCAATGGTCAATCGATGTCTTTCCAGTTATCTATTTTCTTCCGCTCGTCCATTGGGTCACAGGTATCCATTGAATCAATTTCAATCCCAAGCTCGGGAAATGTCAAGAAATCCAATATCCGACATGATCCTTCTAAAACCATTGAACCCGTTTGTTTAGTAAACCTTGCGGATGTACCAGAAAACCCCGATCTGCTGGTTGGATCGGCGAACCTTTCCGTCCAGAAATCTTCTCGATTAATATTGCAAATTGCAGTTCCTATAAAAACTCTTGACGATACATCTATCACTCAAATTACGGTCAATTATTTAATTGGCCCTTATCGACTCATCCAACCGTTACCCGTCGATCATTTGAGATTTGACTCTCTTCCTCCTGAGTGGTACTTTTCTAATGACGGAGGGCTGTCATCAGCTGTCATTAATACCAGGACTCCCTGGAAATTCATTGTCAGTCCTCAACCTCCGAAAGTTCATATATCGGTCGAACCGCCTTTACAAGCAAAATGTGGTGAACTGGTTGACTTATTTCTTACTATAGAAAATCGTGAAGTTGGACCCATCACCGGTGAGGTCATCATTGAATCTCAAACTCCTGATTCGTCCCTCTTCTGGGAATCCTCGTCATCTGCTACTATTGCTCTCATTTCCTTATCTCCTAGAAAATCTCATCCTCTTATGATAAAAGCTCGAATGCCAAATCATCCTGGGGCTCTCGAGTTTTCTTTGGTTGCCAATTATATTGTTGACGATAATCCCGAGAACCCCCTCATTCAAACCTTAGCTGTTGAAGTTCCTGTTCAGAAACCTTTTGAATACCACTATTCATTTGCACCACGCCTGAACCCTGCACCTTGGCCCAATTTCTTCTCAATGTCTCCTGAAAGCACCTTGACACCTTGCATGACACGAAAGTGGACTCTCATAGCTGATATCTCCAGTTTGGAGGAAGATCCGCTGGAATTAACGGACTGTGAACTCACAATTATCCGCTCAGTAGGCGCGGACTCTGTCCTACGCGACCAAGAAAACACATTCCCTGTTCTCGTTGCCAAGCAGCCAAGCCACTTATACTTCACTTTCGATGCCAAAAATGAAGAGGTGCTTGATAGACGAAATGGGTTACTAGAAGTACGATTAATCTTAAAATGGCGGCGAGATCCATTTGCGAGTATCAATGCTCTGGCGCTGCCCGTTCTTAAACTGAACCTGCCCCTAGCTGAGCCTAGATTGCTATTAGATATTGAAAATTTACCGGATGATAATGTTTATCGTCTTATTTATAGTATAGAAAACCCTACAAACTTGGCTCTTACTTTTGCTATATCAATGGAATCTTCTGATACGTTTGCCGTTTCTGGTTTTAGGGCAGCTCGGGCAAGAGTTTTACCTTATAGCCGACATATTCTGGAATATGACGCTCTTCCGTTGACAACCGGAAAGATCAAACTACCCAACGTCAAGGTTCATGACACCTTCTACAGCAAAACATTGGCAGTTATACCCGCAAATTCGCGATTAATCTCGGAGCGCACCGGTGATATATTCGTGTCTATCTAGTCTCCAATCATATTTAGTAAACCTTCTTCCCTAAGACCTCATTATATGGTGCCGTATATGCGTAAGTCAAGTTATTGTAATCTCTCCAGTCCGGGTTTCAACGTGCGGTCAATCTCATCAGCACTAATACCCAATTTTACCTTAGCACCTAGACTCCCTTTGACCGCTTGATGCATTACAATTCCGGCCTCGACGAGCTCCATCAGAGAAAACATAAAGCCTTGCATGCGGACAGTATTTTCTTCCATTAACAACGCTTTGAGCTCAATCGAGTTCGAGCCCGATTCTATCGATCGCTGTGCTTCGTCGAAAACCTCTCCTAGGGGCACTTCGACTGCTTCACTGCGCCTAAGCCGTGTCATGAGAGACACGAGCACCAACTTTCCAGCCAAAGAAAGCCGCTCCAAATACCCTTGAATAGGAGAGCTGGTCGCTTCACTGATCACTTGTCGAATATGTTCGATCTTCACTACTCCAGCTTTAGCGTTGCTAGAACTCTCATTTCTTGGATCCGCCAGCTCAACAGCTTGTCGGCAAAGATCTAAAGCCCTGCGAGCATCCCCGCTGACGCTCGCAATCTTTCTAGATGCGAATTCAATAGCCTCAGGAGCGACAGTTGTTCCTACCAATCCATGCAGTCTAGAAGCGATAATCGTCCTCAACTGATCATAAGAATATCCAGAAAATGCAATCCGAGTCAGCCCTAGACGACTGGAAATTTTCGCGGATAACATTCGCTCTGGTAAATCCAAAGTGTTCGCAATACCAACCACAATTAGTCTTGAATGAGGTAAAGTCGGCCAGTTAAAGAAGTTGTAAATAACGCCTTGATTTTTTGTCACTAACTGATCAAGCTCATCCATTAACACGACCATAGTCTGTCGGTTCGGTTTGGCTGAGGAGAATTCTTGCTCCAAGAGCTTAAATGCAGTGTCTGGGGACACTTTCTCATCTTTTAGGGCCTCCCAAAGCATACCATAAGCATGCTTTGGATCCGCAACTCGCATTCCATTAATCTCCAGAAACCTGAACTCATTCAATTCGCCAGCCTCTGAGAGCTCGGCCAATTTTCTCACCACCTGTTTAACAGTGGCAGTTTTGCCTGTTCCCGGAGTGCCACTGATATAAATACAGGACCCGGTACATTCAGCGATTGCATTTTCCAGAACATCCAAAATCTGTTGGAATTCAATCTCTCGGCAAGGCAGCGAATCAGGAACAGCAGCGACATGTAACTTGGTGCCGGCGTCAGTATGCTCATTATCTATGTGCTCACGCACGTTTTCTCGCTCTGGTAATGGAGCAATCGCCAGCCTGTGCCGTGTACTTGGAGCTGATCGACCAGTACTTCGTCGCTTGGGCTTCTCTGGACGAACCTCGGGTTCCGTTTGGCTTACTCTTATACGTTTTGGTGACGGTAATTCAATTTCATGACCATCAGTCTGTTTCTCAGATTGCCTAGCCCGCCTTTTCTCGGCCTTGCGAAGCTTGATTGCGTTATCAATAAGCGATCGGATATACCCAAAATCGGAATCTTTTCCTTTATACCATGATTGCCAATTGAAATGCTCGGTGAATACTCCTTTGGCGGTTGAACATCCAGCTCGACAGATAAAAGGAATGGGTTCGCCGGACTTCTTGATCTGGCGGGTTATTCCTCGCGGATATTGCCTATTGAATTGTTCCATAGATATAACGAAAGCATGAGATATTAATACAGGCAGAGCGTTCCAGTCAGATTGATCTGTAATGTAAATTTCATTCTCTTCCGCATCAGGAGGAGCTCGTTTTCCAAACGACGACGCCCGCTCAAGCCACCAGAGCGTTGCTCCCATTCGTTTGGAAGATTCATCAAGACTGAAGGAGGCTATAATACCAATGTAAGGGTCAGCATGATTGGCCCGTACCAGGACACAGTCGCCCAGACGAAATGTTTCTTCATTATTTTGCCTCCGAACAGCTATAGGCAAAGAATTGTCGCTAATTATCTCATCGTTAAGTCCAAGATAATCCCAGCCGTTGGACATGTATTATCCTTTAGGGCAACTGCTCGAGGATAGAGTTTCGAAGGAGGCGTGTAACGGTATTGATCAAGAAGAATTCTGTCAATACTAAGCAATTAATTATGAAATAAATAACTTTAGGTAAGGCAGACTACGGCTTCTTATTATTGATATCGACATTTAAGTAGCAAGCGAGAAGTGTAAAAACATGAGGCATCACGTAAGTTGACATAATGGGAAAATTAAGAAAAAGCAGCATTAGGAAAAGATAACGTAAGAAGATGACGTGGTAATACAATCAACCAAGAACCAATAGTAAGTATATACACATATAACCTCAATTAAACCTTATCTTTTGATTGTTGAGCGATCTTTTGCTTCAGCACTTGACGTTAGTATAAACAAGTACTCATTGACAGTACCTTCTTCGACTGCTCGTAAATTTGACACCTTGCCATTCACAACCGTCTGCAGGTCAACCAGATTCTGTTTAAGCGTGTCGATCTTCGCTTGGTAGAATTTGAGAGCGTCTTGATGATTCTCAACCGATTAGATAAAATATAAGGTTTAAGTCTCACCTTTTCAACGTAATAACCAGTTCCAACGTCCACCATTACCTTATCCACTTGGATTTGGCGCCCTGGAACATATAATGAGGAAGTCAGTGGTACCAAGATCTCGGCGTCTGGGGATTAGGCGTATTTAACACCAATATATATACCTTCTTGTTTTTCGTCGCATATACCGTCGATACTTCTCTTACAATCCAGAAATTTTTGCTGCGCTTGATGTAATTTAGAGAACGACGAAGTCAAATGCTGGACCTCTTCATCCAATTGTCGCTTGATTTCAAGCAACTGCTGAGGTGGTAATGTTGTCAAATTAACTAGCAATTAGCATTTTCGTATTCAACCTTTTATTACTTTGTTGCGGTTCTTCGCTCATTGTATGAGTGAGAGAGACCCTGTAACGGCCGTGATGGTAAATGAATCATCTAGTAGTACACGAATCCGGCTATTGTTGTTCTATTCCCTCGGTAGCACAGGAATACATAGAATGAGTGATGCATGGCAGATTTACAGAATGTTTATTTATCTTGAGTATCCGATTGACATCACTGGCACTCTCAAAAGTCGTGTCCTGTGATCAACCGCTACTCGCCTTTGTAGCACTTGCTCTCCCATTACCTTCGATCAAATTATCCTAAAATGGAGGATGAATCAACAAGGATAGATGTAAGATGAAATTCGGAACTTTCTAACTTTAGAATTTGATTCGACAGAGCGACGACTACCTTCAACCGGAGCATGGTTTTGAGCTGTTTGGTCGGTCGTACGGTGTCCCTTTAAAAGATGTCGCCAGTGAGAGGTACTTTTTTTGATGGGATTTTTTTCTAATCAGTAGTGAAAGATTGAGACTAGCAAAGAAGGTCCAGGGAGAATATAAGTACTCCATGGAGCTACCAGTTCATATAGCTACCAAGCTGCCTGCCAAACATCTCACAGGCCCAGAACGCCCCGGGCAGTTATTACTTGAGAACGGCTCAAAAGAACCAGCTGGAGCTTTAACGATCCAGGATCAACAAACCAGACGAATTAAAGGTGGAGGTATTGGTGCTGAAGCAGCTAGACAAGCCTTAACGAGGCGACGACAAATGACTGCGCCTGTTCGACCGGAATGGCATGCTCCGTGGAAGCTCATGAGAGTCATCTCGGGCCATTTGGGCTGGGTTCGAAGCGTCTGTGTTGAGCCTGGCAATCAGTGGTTTGCTACGGGCTCGGCTGACCGGACAATCAAGGTACATCCATCGAAAAATACTCACGTGCTAACTTTGTAAGATCTGGGACCTTGCTACAGGAACACTTAAATTGACGCTGACCGGCCATATAATGGCCATTCGTGGTCTTGCGGTGTCGCCTCGGTATCCGTATCTGTTCAGCTGCGGTGAAGATAAGCAAGTCAAGTGCTGGGATTTGGAGCAGAACAAAGTCATCCGACAATATCACGGCCACCTGAGTGGTGTCTTTGCCTTGGACTTGCATCCAACACTAGATGTACTTGTCACAGCTGGGCGCGACGCCGTGGCCAGAGTATGGGACATCCGGACGCGAAATGCCATCCACGTCTTATCGGGGCATAAGAGCACAGTCAGCAGCGTCAAATGCCAAGAAGTGGACCCCCAGGTCATCACTGGCTCGATGGATGCTACGGTACGCCTTTGGGACCTTGCTGCTGGCAAGACAATGACTGTCTTGACCCATCACAAAAAGTCCGTTCGGGCTTTGACGATTCACCCCCAGGAATTCACATTCGCAAGCGCCAGTCCTGATAACATTAAACAGTGGAAATGCCCAGAAGGTGCTTTCATGCAGAACTTCTATCCTCAGCACAATGCCATTATCAATACTCTGAGCGTTAATGAGGATGGTGTTTGCTTTAGTGGAGGCGACGATGGAACAATGGCATTCTTTGACTGGAAATCTGGCCACAAATTTCAAGACCTTGCCACTACGCTGGTACCGGGCTCCTTAGACGCCGAGCGCAGTATTTTCTGCAGTACCTTTGATAGAACAGGCCTACGGCTAATCACTGGTGAAGCTGATAAGGTGAGTACAGATAGATCAAGAGCAACTCTAACTAGCAGAGTATCAAGATTTGGCGAGAGGATCCAAGCGCGACTCCAGAGACAGATCCTGGAATCCCTTGGGAGCCGAGATTATCCCAGTCGAGGTTCTAAATTGTACAGTATGTATATTATCATGATCATGGATTATTCTTTTTCTCCATTTACTCCATTAGTCTGCCCTTTTCTTGATTTCTTTGGCTTGGTCCTTCAGTTTCAACGCGTACGTGCTCACGTGGTTCAGGTTCTCAGTGCCGGCCTCCATGTCTTTGACCAGTGCTTCGGTGTACAACCGGACACTCTCCAAAGTAGCCCGTAGCAATCGCAGCCTCTGCATTTCAGTATCATGATCAGCCATGGCGCAGCTTTCGCTATTTTTTGCAAGCTAGTGTTCGATTGAGACTATGAGCAACTTGTTGAGGGTAGCGAGTAGGGAGCTCATTAGATCCGGATTACTAGGCAACCAATATCGCTAGAGTAACTAAAGTCATGACCGGGTAAATATTGGCCTGCAATAACCGTTCGAAATGTCAGTAGAAAGAGTTAATCACAACTACCTGGAGAACAGTTTGTCACTCCTACGTCCCCATAACTATCTACATACTAGTACAATACATTTTGGAGCCATAATGCTATCCCTTTAGTGTTTAGGATGGTACTCCCAACTCTGGGATCGAGTACTTGAATTGTAACAGCTACCGGCAACTGATCTGCCATTCATGTGAGAGCCGTAGTATTAGGGAATCTCTAAAATGCTCTTTAACGTAGATTCTGGTCCTTGTCAACATGTATCTAGGGCATATATAGGGCCAATCTTTATGTTGGATGCCCTGACGAGCAAATTTGAGCTATCTGACCCTGTCTCGCCCAGTACTTGGCTCCGCGTGCGATTCGTCCCAACCTGACATCACAGTTACCAATTCAAGGCTATGTCTTGGTTGTCGGTTCCTTATCCGCATCCTCCTCCTGAAGGAGGCTACTGGGGTCCAGTGTAAGTGAAATTGATGGACTCGAGTTGAATCCGGCTGTTCCGAACTGCTCTAACGTGAAGGACCTCGACGATTGACTGGTGCGAGGAGAACTACGTCCTTAGTCATTATGTCGCGGAAATGTTCAATACTCTAACTAATGCTGCATTTGGTAAGAAGCTGCATGATCCTGCTAACCTACTCGAGTGGCTTTGGCTGTGTTGGCTGTTGTCAATGTCATCAATCAACGACTGGAGACCCGATTCTTACTAACGGCGTTGGGGTTCGGGTTGACGGGAGTGGGTAGTTGGCTATTCCATATGACTTTACAATACCGCTTCCAGCTGCTCGATGAGTTGCCCATGGTGTATTCAACTTGTATCCCGGCATGGATGGTCTTTTCTTATGAAAAGTCCAAAGCTGCAAGCATCATGATTGGTGTGGTTATCGCCGCTAGTGCCGCTGCTCTAACAGCCATATATCTTAAATATAAAGACCCCACAATCCATCAAGTAGGTTACGCTTTAGTGACTGTTGCCGTTCTGCTCCGAAGCATCTATATGGTTCACACGCGGATTTCGGATAAGGCCATCCGCAAGGAAATGTTTAAGACTGTCGTTCGTGGAGTTACTATATTCTTGTTGGGTTATGCCCTATGGCAATTGGACGTCCATCTCTGTACAGTTATTCGCCTCACTCGCCGATCTATTGGAATGCCCCTCGGATTTATTCTCGAGGGCCATGCATGGTGGCACTGTAAGTCATTTTTGCTCTTTGATCTCGCTAACAACCTCTAGTATTGACAGGAACTGGGTATTTCTTTGTCGCACTGACCTTCTCTAACATCATAGGGTTTATTTTTACCTAGTCTTTTTGGAGTACCTACGCCTCGTTCTCACTAATAGAGACTCTTATTATCAGTACCTTTGGGTCTGGGGATTCCCAACTTTACGTTTGCGCCCTGATGCGGACATAGACAAGCTTTTGGCTTCATATGATAAAAAAACCCATCAAGATTAGTCGTGTTTCTTTTGCATCGTCAATGCATATACATTGCTCTATGTACTATATCACTCAATCATCAAACTTGATCTTTTTGGCCTTTCGGTTCATGTCCACACTTTTGAAAAATGCCCCGTAAACTGAGTGCTCCTTCTTTTTGGTATGCCCTCCAAATTTAAGCAGCTCATCCGGCACAGGCTGTCCTGCTGCTCTCAGAACATTAATCAGCGCTCCTGATAGATGCTTTTCATGATCCGTAAAAAATGTAATCGATTTTCCATCCTGACCAGCCCGTCCTGTCCTGCCAATCCGGTGAACATAATCTTCAACTGTCAAAGGAAACGTCAGGTTAATCACCATTTTAACATTAGGAATATCTAGTCCTCTTGCCGCAACATCGGTGGCGAGCAATAACGTTCGCCTGCCACTTTTAAACTCATCGAGAGCAGCCTGTCGCTGTTGTTGAGACAAGTCGCCATGGATAGCGACGACTTGGTGACCATGACTTTTGAGAACCCGTTCGACTCGAGCGGCCTCCTTTTTGTATAAGGCGAAGATGAGTATTCGGTCATTTTTATGGTCTCCCGAATGGTATTTCTTAAGCAAGTCAAATAGCCGCCGTTCTTTCTCGCTGGGATCGATTACTTGGACGATCTGCTCCACCCGAACGTTGGCTCTAAGATCCTCTCCGCTTTCACCAATAGAAATCTTGACAGGATCATTCAAGAAAGTATCGGCCAAAGCTCGAACAGACTCAGGCCAAGTAGCAGTAAACATTACAGTCTGGCGTCCCTCTTGCTTGGTGGACCCAATAATCCTTCGAATGTCATCCTCAAAACCTTTCTCTAACATTCTATCTGCTTCGTCTAGTACAAAGTATATAGTTTTCGATAAGTCAGCAGACCCATCACTGATTAAATCATTCAGACGCCCAGGTGTTCCAACAACGATATTGGCTGTCTTGACTGCTCTCACTTGTTCTTGTTTAGGTACACCGCCATAGATAGCAACGACCTTTAATCCAACTTCTTTACAACATGGTAATACATTGTCGTAAATCTGTTGCGCAAGCTCTCTAGTAGGCGATACAATTACCAAATGAACTCCTTTTGGCTTGTTTATCCTAATCAACCGCTCGAGTGCAGGAATAGCAAATGCTACTGTTTTGCCTGAACCAGTCTCAGCAACACCAATCAAATCTCGCCCTTTTAATAAATATGGCCATGCACAAGCCTGGATCGGAGTTGGCTGTGGATACTGAGAAAGGAACTTCCGAATATTAACATTTAGAGCCTCTTTAGGAATGTCATCAAATGAAATAAACGGATTTTGATTCTCCGAGCGCTTATCTTCAATATTTATGGTATTCTCTTTGATGAATTTGGCTATTCGACCCCCATCCTCGCTCTTGTCACTACCGTTCGCATCTTTGGATTCTTCGCCCTTTTTAGAATCCTTCTGCTCATTCAATTTTTCCTTCTTTTTGTCTTTCTTAGACTCTTTATCTTTCTTTCTGTCGTCCTTCTGACTCTTGGCCTTGCTCTCTTCGTTTTTCTTTTCCTTCTTAGCTTTCTTCAATGCTCGCCTCTCTTCTTTTGACAGTTTTGCCTTCTCTTCAAGCTCTCCATCGACTTCATGAGCCTTGCGTTTACTGCTTTCCTTGTCTTTGCTCATTGTATTAAAGCAACAAAAAAATTTCCCCTGCGGCTTGATTGGGACTTTTGTTGCTGCATTACAGTAACAGATCGTTACACGAGTTTAGCTCGACACTAGAATGATTAATGGATGTAGAGATATACGTCCAAAAAATCGTCGACGGAGAATTATTCTATGGAAGATGCAAATGCAAATAATCGACCACCGATGCCACTGCTCCCATGAGAGAGGTTCGTAGAACGAGAAACCTCTCTCATCGATGCGTCAGCTAATAGAAAAGCTGGAATCACTGTTCAAATTTTCTCAGCATCGCATATCGCAAGAGTCATCGTCTTGTAATCTCGAGATGATAAGGGAAGTTTCTTGAGCTCTTCTTCAAGATAACGGCAGACCAAATTATACAACGATCTTCCTCTCAACCTTCTCAAGAATATGGAGAGTATAATCCTATTGGGTCAGACGCACGGGAACACACGATGAGAAAACAAACCAATTGAGATGACGGTTAGTAACGGTAGTTCCTTCTAGCCTAAAACATAAGATCCTGCGAACAGGGTCAATTAATCCAGTACGTAATTCTCGACTTAGTACCAGTTAGAGCATGAACTTACTGTCGAATAAGGAAATGCTTAATCCTTTGCCTTTGAGAGCTTTAAAAATCAAGAGCAATCTCACGACAAGACAATTAAGTTGACTAGCGAGCACTTTGAATACAAGTTCGACAGACCGACAGGACTTGGAAATAAGGACAGAGACCTTTGCGATCATATGTCTATTGAAAAAGTCAGTACAAAGACCTGAGATATCTTACCGAGTAAGCCTGTTTATGTTCTCAATGTATTTACTAGGCCCATAATGAATATTTATGGATCTATGAATAGCTTTCAAGTCCAAATTTCCTAGAGAAGTACATCCCAAGTCTTGCAAGGAGACGAGAAATCCACAGAAAGGAACGTTTGAGCCAGATTGATAGGCCATCTGATTGTTAAATAAATCCACATTTGTGGCTGATTTCTCTAGATTGACGTTAATCCCAAATTTGGATGATCCGGATCTCATCCTGATGATGAACTCAGCCACTTTGGATTTATCTGGAGATAGAAATAAAAAATCGTCAACGTAACGAATTAGGCACGAATCATTGCAGTTAAATTCCTGTAATTCTTCCCTGACAAATTGAGAGTAGACCAGATTACAAATTAGGCTGGAGGTACAACATCCTTGTGGGATACCTTTATAAACAAGATAATGTTGTCGCTTATGCTTTATGATCAATTCTTTCAGCTGATAATTGAGGAGGCCCTTCAAATAAGAGGAATCGAAAAACTTTGTTTGGTAAGCCGAATCAACAACCAAGCCTGCATCTTGAATTTCATGATCAGCCATATCAACCAAATTAATAATTTCCCGAGCATAATCAGTTTTAAAGCGATATGTGTTAAAGAATTTTCCTTGCATGAATTTTATCAACCAATATCCAAACACTTGATAGGAGTCATCTTTAATTAAAGTATCAAAAATGTCACCAATTATATCATGTGGGATTGTATTAAAGGCATTCTTGACATCAATTTTCGCAAAGTAAAGTTGAGGAAGATGCTCGCTGAAACCCGAGATGGATCGGGCATATAAATCCAACTTTTCAACGATTTGATGGTATTTAGAGACTGTAGAGAAGTCATTTAATAGCTCAGATTTAGAAGATTCGTACGAAAGGCATCTTAACAATGGTACCAAGTACGAATTCACCGACAGGTTGAACATGTGAGAACGGTGGTTGAATTGCATGATCGGTCGAAATGAATCACCAGACTTAGGAATAAAGCGTAGTTTACCGGGTGTGATCTTGCGAACGGCAGACAGAGGTCCTGAAACAGCAGCATTGGAACGTCTGCTCAGCAGTCGTTCAACTTTTCCCGGGCTGAGAGGAATGAGAAGAGTGTTTACAAGACTAGAAATCGCTAAATGATCCATTTGTATCCATACTTCATGACGATAGTATAGCAAAACTTGCTTGGAGAATTTGGTCTCAGTAACATAGAACGCCGAGCCAACGATTTTTGGCAGTAAGCAGCCGTAGAGCCACCAGAGAAATTCATAGACCAATTCTGTGGCCTTTTTTGACTCGCTTAAGCAAGGCTTCAGTTTAGGACAAGTATTTCTAGCCCAAACGCAATGGGAAACTTTAAAGTTGACAAGGACGTCTGAAAAAGATGCCCGTTCGCTCTTTCTCAATCTAATGTATCTCTCAATATTATCGCAAATGATTTTCCAGTTATAATCACTCCCCCAGAATGTTCGAGGCAAAACTCGATTAATGACTGCCTTCACATAGGCCAAAACCTGATGATTTTCACTGTTCAAGGCGCCTACTCCAGAAAGGTTCTTTAGAGGGCAGTAGTGATTCAGAAGAAATCTATACGCTCGGGAAGAATTTTGGTCCCTGCGAATTATGCTTCTCATTAACGACCGGATCCTCCATAGCTGTTTTGGAATAAACAAGCCATTTTCAAGGTTCTCATACCACGGAACCTGAGGTGTCAAAGACGACGGAGGTAGTCCAAATTGACGAGGAAATATTACCTCACACAAACCTCGAAGCAATATCCTGAAAGAAAGTTCCCGGAAATTGGGACCAAAATAAGAGCTGAAGCAGCTATAATCATACTCACCATTGGCGCGCAATTTTCCATGACGATATAAAAGTCCAGATCGGTGCAACTGCATATTGTTGAACCAGAGCCTGTGAGCTTTCTCTTCATGTTTCAGATCACTTTTAGTTTTTTTCTTAAAACTTCTTTTTGAATAGAAGGCACAGCCGGTCAACTGAACAAACCGATTACTACTTGAGCGCTTGAAGAGAGCTGTTCCGTTGAAAAGAAAATATATTACTTCTGGTCCCACAATACTTAGCAAATTTCTCCAACCTGCTTTCAGCAATTCCAATTCCTGAGAATTCGGATAAACAGGCTTAATATCACTATCAATGTCTTCGTTGTTATCGTAGACCTATCGTTAGGGTCGCTCCAAGTTCTCCCTTTTCTTACGCGTATGTAACCAGTAGTCAGGATGTTCTTTCTTGAAGGTTCCAATGATTTTTCGAAGCTATTTCTAATAACATGGGATATCAGCTGATTTAGTTAGGACCGTGTAAGGACCATTCGATTACTCACATCCTCAAGGGAGATATCTCCTCCTAACTCAGCTCTATCCTGACTTGAATATCGAAATCGCCTCAATTGTTTGAATGTTAAGTTCACCCCTACATAGGTGTTATCTAAAGTACCTTTTAAGGAGTCATCTGTTCTGTTCAGGCTTTGTTCGTATATATCATAGGGGTCCAATATCCTTTGTAGGAATGTTCTCAGGGGAACAAATGTAGTGTAGTGACGTTCCAGTGTTTCAATTAGACCGACAGTCTTCTTCATAATTCCTTGTTTGCTCAGAATGACCCGTCATTGAAAGGTGTTGTCTTCAAGGAATCTGGTAACGCGTGTTATCGAACTGCACATGACAAGAAATGCAGGGTTAGTAGAGAAGGCAACGTCTCCTTACGATCTAAAGAGTTTCTGCTGATTATTTCGGCAAGAGAATAAGGTCCTGTATCATCTACATATCAAGAAAATCTCATAAGCCACTCTATATCATACATACTATCCAATCCATAAATAATCATTAGGAAATATATCGAACCAAAGCCCAAGCGCACCCAGCAGCAACGCTACCGGTGAGCATCATCTTCAGTCCTCCAGTTATACACGTCGAGGCAGTGTAAAGATTGACCGTTAATAAAGTCCTGCACACGCCAAAGGCAAAGAGTGTTATAATCATAACGATACTGCTGATCCAAAATCCTTCTTGCACGGTACTGGTAAAGAAATAAGGTATTAAAGGAATGAACCCTCCGACGAAGTAACTGGTTCCTATTGTCATACAACTTTGCATTTCTCTACCTTCGGGAGGTTCATCCAGTTGTAATCCGAACTTGATTACAAAATCAACGACAGCATCTCGATCGATCTGATCCCGGCGTTTCTGCCGTGAGACGTTCTTACAAATCTTTCGAGTCCTACCAGGAGTAATCACAATATTCCCACTGGCATCCATTGTCACCTCATCTTCCACAGTCTCACAATCACAAGCAGTCTCTCGTTGCAGATCTGCCACCAAACCATCCACAGTCCGCTGAGACACTCCGAAAGGAGCCAAAATATCCTTTACCTTAGTCGCATACTCGCACGGATCAGCAGCATGTAATGTCCGCTCCCGCGCAACTTCTGAGTGATAATAATCTGTCTCACCCTTGGCCGCTAAATATCCTCCCAATCCCATGCTTATCGCTCCAGATACTAATTCGGCCAGCCCACCAGTAATCACTAGATGTGAATCTCCCAAGCTACTCAACCCAGCAGTCAACGCAAAAGGCACCGTTAGCCCATCTGATAGTCCTATAATTGCATCTGAAACCACCCTTGGAGAAACTAAACCAAAGGCTCCGCTGTTGTTCACACTAACTAATGACGCGTCTGACTCACGACGCACTCGGGAGCGAATATCGCTTCCTACCGCCGTAGGCAACAAAGCCTCCCTCTCTCCTTTCCTTTGCCCAAATAAAATGTTCTTTAAAGTCACCAATACCATGCGTAAAGTGTTGTCTGGCAGGGACGATGGCGAAGAGGGTATTTAAAATGTAGCAGAGCCGCAAATCAAAAGGCGTGCAGTGGCCAATCATGCCTTGCGCATTACTAACAAGGCTCATCGGCCCTTGTCAATACGAACGGACAATTGTGGCCCATGAGTCGTTATGACCTTAACTCCGGCGCTACTCGGAAACAGCGTCCAGGACTGTGTTACAATGGGATTACATCCTGCAATTCAGCTTCATTAACGTACACGAGCTGCCTCCAGCTGATTTACTAGCTCTTCGATCTGAGTGCGATAGACCTGTTTAAGATCTTGAACATCCGCCTGCAGCTCGTCGACTTGTTCCGATTTTTCTCCCAACATCTCTAGCGCCGTCTTTTCGCGCAGACGTAGTTTCTCCATCTCTGCTTCTAGTTTTTCGTTGGCCTCTTTGAATTTGTTTATGCTTTCTACCTGACGTAATAGGTTGACCATTTCCTCTTGCATCTCATCTCGCACAGATGTTAGCCTGGCTATCTCCTCTCTCGCGACAACCATGTCAGACTCCAGTCGTCGTACAGTCGTTCCCATGCGCTCTACAAGATGAACACTAGGACCTGCTGTAGAGACAGAGGGAGTCATCTGCGGAGACATGAACCCACTGTCAGACTCCTCTCCTCCCGTTCCGTTACTACCTTCGTCGGAGATGTCGCTCAACCTTTCAAAGCCATCACCATTCGGGGTCAAGACTGTCTGTGAAGGAGCAGGCGACAACCGTGAGAATGAGTCATATCCTTGGCTGGATCGCCCAGTCGACATTCGCACGAGACGACCAGGTCGAGGAGTCTGGGATTGAGATGAACTGGTAGGATACAATCCAGCTTCCGAGGGTGTACTCGGATTAGCAATGGCAGTTGCAGCACTCCATGCCATCATATCTTCCGTTATCGAATTCATTCGGCGCCCCGTAAATGCCCCAAATGATGCTCGAGGAGACGAGTGCGCCGTTGATGCTGCCCCAGGTGGTCCAGCCTGCTGGAGCTGAGTAATTTGAAGATCTCGTGCTTTAACAGACGCCCGCAATTCCTCCCGTGCAGCCAAAGACTGCTCTCGTTCTTTTTCGAGCAATTCTTCGGCCTGTTCTAACCTCGTCATTGTCAGAGACAACTCATTCTTTAGCTCTTCAACTGACGCCGATTGTAAGTCCATCAACTTCTTGGATTCATGAGCTTGAGCCTGAACGTTTTCTAATGTCTCCTCTAATTCCCGCAACGAGGCTTGATCTTGTCTTAGTCGTTTCCGTAATGATGCTTCTCTTCCTATGCTTTCATCACGTTCATTCTCCAACGCCGCGATTTTTGCGGTGAGACTCTCTTCGATTTCTTGCCATGTTGAAGTTGCATCAGCATGTTGAGATTGGAGAAGTTCAACCTGACGAAGAAGCTTAGCTTGGCTATCATTCGACGTTGCGGCAGATAGATCTTCAAGCTGGCTGCGAACATTCTCAATCTGTGCTTCTAGTTGAGCATTTTCTTCCCGTAATCCTTTTTCTATCGCCTTAACCTTCGCAACTTCCCGCTCGTTCCGACTTTCGATGAGACGCATATCAGTTTCTGCTTTCTCTTTAACCACGGTCAGTTCTGACTCCAGTACCGCTATTGTAGCTCGAAGACCTGCAGATACTTCTTGTTCTGCCTGTAAAGCTTCAGTCTGCACGCGCACTTGCACCTCGTCAGCTCGAGCCTTTGCTTCACTGAGCTGCTGACGCAATTTAGAATTCGCAATCTTAAAAAGTTAGCTGGCTCCAGAGCACCGATAATCATACCATATACTCATCTCTCTCCCGACGAACAGCCGAAGCGTCTTGTTCGATCTTACTAAGCTTTTTAATCCGTTCATTGAGTACCTTCTCATTTTCAGCGTACTTTTGGACTTTTTCTCTGAGACTGGCAAGCTCTTTTTCTGCTTTCTCAGTGCGACGGATATGGTCCTGGACTACTTTCTCATCTTCAGCTTGCCGAGCCCGCAATTTCTTGATTGTATTCATATGCTTGAGTTCATTCTTGGACATTCGTTCACCTTCTTCGATTAAGAGCGCGATTTTTCGGTCCTTTTCATCCATGCTTGATGGGTTAGAGTCGTTTTTAACATTCTCTTGTAATGTAGATCGTAGAAAGCTTCGAAGCCCTAGACCAGATTCTTTATCAACATCTATTGATGGGCGTGAACTATCGAGCGACGGGCGCTGACTCACTTGGCTACTCGGCAATGCACTGAGATCAGCACTGGAAATTTCCACAGTTCGAGATGATGAGGAGATAGGAATACTGTTAGACTCCTGTGGAAGTGAGGAATTATGAGCCTCTAGTGTATCTTCATTTTTAGGTAGATTTTCTGGGGTAACGTCTGTTTGCAAGGCCTGCCGAGTGTGAGAGTCATCTCCATCTTCCTTTGGTAGAGCTTCATTACCAATGTTACGTTCATTCGATTGGACCTCTGCTTTTGTCTGCTGAAGACCATCCTCCAGATGACCAGTGGCATTACCTGAGCCGGTTTCGCGGGAAGACGCTGCTTCGATAAGGGCGGTCTCAGACTCCACGGCTTTCGCAGGCGAATCTTCAATAGCAGCGCCCTTTGAGTCATTGAAATTATTGTCAAACGACGTTCTCACAGAAGAAGTCTGAGAAACGGAATTAGAACCAATTCGAGATGCCTTCTTACCACTAGCAGCAGCTCTTGCTAAGCGTTCTTGAAGGGATTCTCTAGGTTGAGGAGAGTCTCTTGGAGAAGAATTATTAGTAGACGGTTTTTTCACCTCGGCCTCCGACCCTTCCAATAGCACCTTGTCGATCCTTTGTTCGACACTTGCAACTGTCCGCTTAAGAAAGGAACCCCAACCTAAGACATCTGTTGGTAAAGAAGGGCTACTAGGCTCGCCTGCAGAAGTAGATTTATCTTGAGCAGCTGTCTCTGATGAATTGGAGTTATCAGTCGAAGACGCTCCCAAGAGCCTATTTGAATAAAGGTCCAGATCATTATCCATTCCTTCGTCTCGGCCACCCAATAGAAAAACAGTGTCAATGAGAAATTATTAGAAGATTGTCTTGAACAATTCCCAGTCGTTGTCTCGGGTTAAACAAGATTTGTTTCGTCTTTAAGTGTTGAATGCCGTCGGGATGAACGAGCGTTCTGCGTTACAACCGATCACAACGAAGCATGGCGGTCCCTGTGACATTATCCCCTGGTCCAAGCATAAGACCTTTTCGATCCTTTGCTCGACATTCGCAACGTTGCACTTAAGAAAGGAAACCCAAGACATCCGTAGATAAAGAATGGCTAGTATATTGCAGATGATCTGGCTACGAATGACGGACACTAGTATTACACAATTGCTGTATTCATCACAGTCGTTTGCTAAAGCACAGAGTAGATCGTTAGAACAGATCCAGATATTGGTTTCAAGTTATTCAGGGTCACCCTTGACCCGAGCGACAGCTAGCACATATACACAGTGGAGAAGGAATCCATGCAAAAGCGCAAGGCGCATAAAGTAATGGATTAGTTTTCAAGCTCGATGAGAAAAGAAGACATTTCATAAAAATAATCGAGGCAAGCAACAATAATCGTAAAAAATCGTCATTAAAGTAAAGAGCTGCGCAAAAAAAAAGAAATCCCGAGTTTCAACGCCAAGTTTATATATATACAGTCCAAAGAGAAGATTAATGAATAGTATGAGGGATTAGAAGGAGATGCCAGAGAAAAGGGAAAGCAAAGATGGAAAAATTTCATCGATAAGATCACATTATAATGCAACACATGGGACTTTTGTTGTTTTTATCGTCGGGAAACCTGATAGTATTAGATCGTCCTTTAGATCTGGACTGTAAGGATTGAGCAGGATAATATCGAACACTCCCACAGTCACTGGACACTGACGACTTCGCATCGTCATCAACCCCATCGTTTTCATCTGCTTGAGGATACGGACGAATCGGTTCATCCCTAAAATAATTAAAAGATGACCTTGAGGTTGATTGGTCACTCTCCCCACCAGGTGACCGTATTAGTGAGTTTATTCGATGTTTTAGACTAAACTGCTGTCGACTAAGACTAGGTTGGCTTTCTGCAGGACTAGACGATAATGACGGGCCTAGGATAGTAGTTTCGGCCGACGAAACCGGTTCCAAGGAAGATCCATTATCGTCCATATCACCAAGATATATAGGAGTAGAACCTAATACAGATGTAGTGTCGAGCTCAGGAGGTCCGTTTTCACTCTTTAATGGACGATTTACAGGTCTGGGATAGCGTTCGGACGTAAAGACAACTTGATCTGATATTGTAGGACTTCGTCGAATAGGTAAGACAGGAGCAGGAGGAACGACATGACGCGACCATGTCTCCACGTCCAGCGAATATGAAGATTGGACAGGCATATGGTGAAGGGTTGGGTGTACGAGTCTTTTAAAGTCGCTTTTCTCTTGATTCGGCTCATACGTCCCGACTCCGGTTGCAGTCACTACTTTCCACCCTTTTCAGTGTCTGTCCCGGTCTCCACGCGGACGTCCGAAAAACCATTACAAAAACGGCCCTACTTGGTAACCGTCATTACCTCAAAAGGAAAGCGTCGGTCGGACTTTGACTGATAATTCCGCGTGGCTTCCAAGACATGGGACAAATCCGGAGATCATTACGAATATTATTCGTTATTTCATTAGAATACTCCCATTTAGCTTTATATTACTATAACGGACCTCAACAGGTCTCAATATGGCCGCGACGTCTTTTGGGATGTTCGTACTCATAGCCGCGGATTTACCATGCGATAGGGCGTACATACTTTAGAAAGTGTATGTTCGGTTTCGACGATCAACTTTCGCACGTGTAACTCTCCTGGCGGCTTACGTAGGGTGTTACGCAAGCTTGATGACGATGCTCACAAATGACGACGGATCATGTATAGTATTGTCACTGATAGTCTTTGTTGGCGTACATAAGCTTTGTAATGCTATATCCGTTCGCTTGAATATGGGTATCTCCGCAAATGGCGGGGCTAGGTCTACTTCACGATAATCTCGATTAATCAGATCAGTCACTGTCTTACGTGTCGTGTTGTCGTCTTATGTACACTAGTCAGATGCTTGACGTATAAACGCCTTCTTGAGCCAATCCAGTTGGTTAACGACGTCGAGACCCCAGCTTCTCAACGAAACAATAGGGGCACAATCAGTTGAATAAAGCTTATGCAATTTGTCAACGACCCCCAGCATCATATTGTTTTTTGGCCAACGTGCGGCCCAATAAGGTTCTAGAGCGAGCAACGAGCCAATATCATTGCCTCGTTCAATGGCTTGTTCAATAACGCCTGCTAATGAAGCGACATCCGCTTGGCCTTGATTCAGACCTTGTCCAGCCAGAGGGTGAGTCGAATGAGCGGCATCGCCCACTAGCGCTACTCGGTCACTGACATAAGTATCACAATTTCTCATCTTAAGCGGGAATCCAGCGACAGACCCAGGTATTACTCTCAGGATTTCAGGAGGGAAGTCAGTAGTCGATGCTTTATTAAATATTTGCTCAATTCTCCATTCACTTTCATCGCTGATTTCTTGCGGATCACTTAGTTGATAGAGGTACTTAAGATCAGGCTGGCTCAAAAACAAAGCAGCATTTATCAAGGGAGCCAAAGATTCTGGACTAAGAGACAACAAATGTTTAGCTAGAGAATTTTTGGCGGACCAGACCATTGTCGCACGATTGCCAGGGAGCGGTAAGATAGCCAGAGGACCAGTAGGAAGAAATCTTTGCCATGCAGTGTCATTATATGGTAAGTCTAATTCCAATGTAGCTACCACACCAAATGAATCATAATCCCAGCCTCTGGAAGGAATGTCAGCATATTTTCTAACAGGAGAATTTGCACCGTCTGCTCCAATCAATAATCGCGCACCCAGCTTTTCTCCACCACTTAGTTCAACTAGTGGCCAAGAACTCAAGTCATTGACGTCCGATGGTACACCTTTAACTATGTTTTGAACTTTATTTCTGTCATATATCGTAACATTAGGAGCTTTGTCGTCAACCAAGGCTAGTAATGACTGCTGGATGTTCAGAGTCTCGCACATATATGATATTGAGCCATATTCTTCAGGCTCAAATTCTAGTTCGATATTGGAAATCCCGTCTAGAACCTATAGAAGTAAGATTAACCATTCGTCACCTCAATCCTACCTTCATCTTTTGAACTTCTTGGATCCTATCTTGAATGATATAGTCCCAAGCACCCCATTCTAACCCATGTTAGCATAACAGTTTATAACGTTCTCCGTACTTTCGAGATTCTTCTTGGTTCCTGGAATCAGACTGACCACTCGATTCGAAAATTCTTGATCGATCCCCTGATACCATTTTCGGACCTTATTCAGGTCACTTGCTTCAACTAAGGCTATCTTTAGACTCGATGTAACCTCACTTGATTCTATTTCCTGTTAGTCCCCGAAAAGAGTCCCCAGATCTTACTTAACGCGGCACATAACGATAATCCTGCCGGACCTCCACCGACAACCACGATGTCGTACAGAGATGGAACTGCGCTAGTTGTCGAATTGAACCGGCACGACCTCAAAGTCCTACAGACCGGAAGAATTCGTGATCGGATCATGTAGCGTCGATGAATAGCATCATCCATCGCTCACAGGTAGACCACCTTGACAACGATATTTCTCACTATTATCTTGCTCACCCTACACCATCGCCTAGTAAAATTGTTTACTATTTAGAATGAGCCACTCGAGTTATGTAAGCTGCAGAAGGAGTCTCAGGGTTTCTATATCGCTTGGGGTGATCAATTGAACCCCAAGTTGAATACCACCCATTTTCCCGTGCAACGTCACAATTTCTTTCTCGCAAATCCACAATGAAGTATGGAGATACGCCAATCTCTACAGCTATCTAACAAATTACAGGCCATTAAGAAATTCTCTATTATATGAACGTGGGCCGTTTTGTGATAGTGAATTTGAACCTGGGCCCGCGGTGCTTGACTACCTCTCAAAAGCGAAAGTTCTGTGAGTGACACTGTATATTCATTGGTTAATATTAGAGTAATGTGAGCACTAATTTTGTTCAGAAAAACTAATAATCCAAGCGGTGCGGGAGGTCTAGGCTGTGAGATCTTGAAAAATCTCGCCTTGAGTGGATTCAAAGATATTCATGTGATTGATATGGATACAATCGACATATCGAACCTCAATAGACAGTTTCTGTTTCGTGAAAAGGATATAGGCAAAGCAAAAGCTACGGTTGCCGCCGAGTTCGTTATGAATAGGGTCAAAGGGGTCAAGATCACTCCATATTACGGGAAGATACAAGACAAAGATGACGATTACTACTATCAATTTACCATGGTTATCTGTGGACTGGACAGTATAGAGGCAAGAAGATGGATCAACGCCACTTTGGTCGACATGGTTGATGCGTCGGATCCGCAAAGTTTAAAACCTCTCATTGACGGTGGAACCGAGGGATTCAAAGGTCAATCAAGGGTCATCTTGCCTACTCTAACCGCTTGCTATGAGTGTAGCTTAGGCATGCTTGGAAAACAGACGACTTATCCGATCTGTACAATCGCTAATACCCCCCGTCTTCCGGAGCATTGCATAGAGTGGGCAAGTGTCTTAGAATGGCCTAGATTATTTGGAGGTAACAATAAGGCTAGAATAATGAACTGAACTTTTAGACAAAAAATATGACGGCGACGATCCCAATGATATTACTTGGTTATATAAAACCGCGCTTGCTCGGGCAGAGGAGTTTGGAATCCAAGGTGTGACCTACTCGTTGACTCAAGGTGTCATCAAAAATATCATACCAGCTGTGGCATCCACAAACGCTGTTATTGCTGCGTCATGTTGCAATGAGGCTTTCAAAATCGCTACTTCTTGTGATCCCTATCTCAATAACTATATGATGTACATCGGGACAGACTCAGTCTATACTTTTAGTTTTGAATTGGAGCGAAATCCTGAATGTCAGGTATGTGGTAACTTGCCAAAAAAATATCATGCGGACCGCAATTGGACGCTGGGCGATTTTGTCGAAAGCTTGAGTCAACATCAAGATACAACGCTCAAGCGACCTTCATTAACAAGTCCTTCAAAAAGCCTTTACATGCAGGCTCCTCCTGAAATCGAAAAGGCTACTCGGCCGAACTTATCGAAATTACTGGTGGACCTTGTCACTGAAGGAGAAGAAATATCTGTGTCAGATCCGTCTCTTCCTTTCAGCTTAAGACTGATAGTAAAGTATGAATAGAGAGGCATTTCCTGACTGCTTTTATATAGATTCCATAGATTCTATGGAGGCCTCTTCTATTATACATCGCTATACATCCTACTCCTTTCCCTTTACAGTTATTCAGTCGCTATCGGTGATGTCTTCGCCTTTTCTTTTGCAATATCCATGATAGCATCTCCTGATATTATGCCTGTTGTTGCTATGATTATATTACGAGTTTCTATCGTTAGGAGAATCACCAACAAATCTCACCTTTTACTTTGTTGGCCAAAAATCTTAAAGCTGCAATCTCGCCATAAGTAATACCTCCAAGCATGAAGAAGATAGTAGTTTTCTTGAGATCAACGCCGTTGGCCACTATTATGTTAGCACGCGCATGATACAAACTGAATCCAACCTTTTCCTTTATAGATTTTGTCTTTTTCTTTCTGTTGGATCTCGAAATTCTCCCCTGGGATTGACTTCCCGGCCTCCTGAAAAATCTTTGGCCCCTTATTTTTCTCAATGAGACACTGAGCTAGTCGTACACTAAGAGGAGCATATCCAGCGTACAGAAAGGCGAAGTCCGAATGACTGTCAGAGGGCTCATCTAAAACGCTGAGTCGGAGGAGCTTTAGAAGAGTAGGGAATGACCACTGAGAACTAGCGTCCGATCGTTGAAACAAAAGACCCATTTTTTCAAGATCACGGATCGTCATAAGATGCTGGTAACCGTACGTTTGAGTGATAAGCCGTTTAAATGATGCATAATCCTTATCTCGCACTCCTCCGTTTACCAGACATTCGAGTGACCAGAGGCGCAGGATGAGATTTAATGGAGCTTCCGAATAGACAAGATCTTCAAACATAGAATGAAGTGTACTGGTACTGAGTCCATCGATAATAAGGTTTTGTTGGATTTCTAGACTTTTCCCGAAAGTGTCTGACTGAGTTTTCTCCATCAGATCCTCAGCTAATAAGGTTAACATCCTCAAACTTTGGTGCTCAGATTGAAGGGATCCCAATTTGTGGACAAACTCTCTAATTTCGCTCACCGTTTGAGCATTATGTCGTTCATCGTAGTCGCTAGCTAATTTCCTCGCTATTGTATTCAGATGAGGACCGACGCTTATTATATCGAGATCACGGATGTCTTTATATAAGGGATCTGAAGAGTTTAATGGCACACGCTTCTTCTTATCTGATGTTGAGAGATGTTGATTTCTCGCGGGCGAGATGATGTCGAGAGGAAGATCTGCTTGCCCATGGAGAATACCATGGAATTCATCAATCAGACCCTCATATGTCAACTGGTTTAACAATGGAGTGACCATATCACACGAGCGCTCAAGAAGGATAATTTGATCGATAAATGGTGACGGTCCTTGATGACGAGCGATAGGATCTTGATTTAGTTCTTCTTCTTGGTGTAGTCGTTGCAGGATTTTAGCGAGCTGGAACGAATAGTGACCTTTGCCAATGATTTTTGGTGATAATCCGAATCTACGCTGAAGATCATATAAGCCTTGAGCGGCAGTAGCCAAACAGAAGGAAGTTTGATCATCGTAGAGGTCCTGGAAAGAGGCTCTAGGTAACTCCAAACTAAGCAAGTCAGGTTCTAAAGGGATGAAACCCAACGGCCATTCGAAGAGATCGACGTCTCCCAGCAAACCAGAGTCTTGTAGATAACTAGATAACCACAGCGGCTGGCTTGCCACGCAAATCATCGCATAGTAAGCATCTTTTCCTGTTGCTTGGAAAGATTTTGTCAAGCGACGGATATCTCTGCAAATTTGGCGAGACTGGTTTGGCTCTGGTCGAATAAGGAAGACAATATTATCGATACTGGGCTCAAATGCTTGACCTAAGGTAAAAAACTCGACAATTCCATGTTGCTGATGGTTAGATTCGGCATTATAAATTAAAAGTGTACCTTCAAAGTGACGCTCTTCACCACAAGGGCTAAGGTGCCGGCCATAGTAGGATCCATTACTAAGGCTTTACGACCTTGTATCTAACCGTTAGACGAGTAAAGCAGCTGACTTGCATCATCGAGGATGTGGAACAAAGCGTCAGCGTCCTCTTCCTTGATGGCGCTGACATCGATCAGACTCTCGGCAGTCATGATGTGGAGAGGTCGTCACTAAGGTGAATGGATGACCTGAGCTAACCCCAATCTAAAATACGGTCGACTAGGAGGACATGGAGATCTGCTAATATTATTGCGATGTATACGATTGATCCATCTAACTATAGAAGAATATTTGGAATGCAAATACCGGAGAGAACCCGTCTTGTGAAGAGCCTTTCTACGCAGGTCTACCATCTGATCAATTGATCTTTCTGGATATTTCCAAAAGCTGAGAAGCATGGCGCCACTTCACATAAAGAGATTGTAGATGAGATCGCCCCCGTAACAGTACTGAAATAACTGTGAGCGTTATCATGCACATAAGTTGATGCGCAATGGAGAGATCAGGACGATCGGCACATTAACGAGACAATTTCGCGATTCTATTTAGACTTGTAGCAAAATCTTAAATATGCTTACTTTCCTTATGCTTGTTATCTGGGGAAATGAAAGCAGTATGGATTATTAGACTAAAACGCGAGTTCTCGTTCTCCGTTGATAGTGCTACATTATTTTTCACAGGCGTTTGACAGCGCTACAACCATCCAAGTTATTCCCTGCAAATTTGTAAAATTTGTATGCGCCTATTGCGAACCATGAGTTCAGCCGCGAAACATTTCACGCTTAAGACACCTAAAGGAACAAAGGGTGAGTTTACCTTCGAAGTGGGGAGCTGACCGTCAGATTGGGGTGATAAGGATATGGTACTTCGGTCGGCTATCTTCGACACCATTGCCAAGGTATTTAAAAAACATGGCGGAGTGACGATTGATACTCCAGTCTTTGAACTTAAAGAGATCTTGAGTGGAAAATACGGTGAAGACTCGAAGTTGATTTATGATCTCCAAGATCAAGGAGGAGAGTTATGTTCGCTGCGATATGATCTAACGGTGCCCTTTGCGAGATACTTGGCGATGAATCCCACTATTACTCATATTAAAAGATATCATATTGCCAAAGTCTATCGTCGGGATCAGCCGGCAGTAACTAAGGGCCGAATGAGAGAGTTTTATCAATGTGATTTCGACATTGCAGGAGCTACTAGCGCTATGGTCCCTGATGCCGAAATCTTGAATATTGGGGTTGAAACTTTGACCGAGTTAGGTATCAAAAACTTTGTTATTAAGCTGAATCATCGCAAGATCTTGGATGGGATTTTCAGAACTTGCGGCGTATCGGAGGAAGATGTCAGGAAAATCTCTTCTGCTGTCGATAAACTAGATAAAATGCCTTGGGCGGAGGTGAAGAAGGAAATGGTCGTTGACAAAGGCTTGGACGAAAGCGTTGCAGATAAGATTGGTACTTATGTGGTTAAAAAAGGCTCCAAAGATCTATTGGTTGAACTTCAAAATGATGAAAGTCTTACTGCTGATCAAGATGCTCGTGAAGGACTAGAAGATATGGCGACGCTATTTAGCTACTTGGATGCTTTTGGAATCACCGATAAGATCTCTTTTGATCTTTCGCTCGCTAGAGGTCTAGATTATTACACCGGAATCATCTATGAATGTGTCACAGAAGCATCTGCTCCTCCTTCGGCGGAAGAAGTTGCCAAAGCAAAAGCAAAAGCGAAAGCAAAGAAGTCTGGTGATGACGATGCCAGCGAATATGTCGGTGTGGGGTCTATTGCTGCTGGAGGTCGCTATGATAATCTGGTGGGAATGTTTTCCAACTCAAAAAAAGGTGGCATACCTTGTGTCGGAATCTCATTTGGCGTCGAACGAATCTTTAGCTTGATCAAGTCCAATATCGACTACTCAAAGGTCCGCCCTACCGAGACAGAGGTCTATGTTATGGCTTTTGGAGGCGGAAGTGCGTGGGATGGCTTCATCAAGGAGCGCATGCATGTCTCAAAGCTTCTCTGGGACGGTGGGATCAAGGCAGAATTCCAATACAAAACGAAGCCTAAGTCAAGAGCTCAGTTTGAAGCTGCTGAAAAAGCCGGATGTCCTTATGCAGTCATCCTAGGCCAGGAGGAATATAAAAAGGGACTTGTCCGGATAAAACACCTGGGACAGGGAGAGGAGAGCAACGATGGTGAGGAAATGACGATCGATCAGATGGTACCTTATCTTCGAGAGAAGCTAGCGACTACTGTCTCTCCTCTGGACCTGGTTGAGCAGGGGATCCGTAGTCTTTAGATAAACATGATCTGTGACCGTGCCTATTCGTATGCTCCGTAGTAGAGAATGGGCGAGTGGAGTTTATCTACGTAGTACATGATATAATATCAGTAGAGGGATAAATATAGTATTAAAAAATGAGCCGCATCTGATAATAGCGTCGCACAAATTGTACAGTAATTGTCGTCATATCCCAGTCTCGACATATCCACCCCAGTTTCTCAATGCAATTTATTCATGCCATTAATTCCGCCGCCCTGTTAGCTTGTTGATCGCACTGACAACCCTGCCCTACATAGCATACTGTATTAACCATTTAAGACATTGGAAAAGTTCACTTATTATGGTTTTCCAAATTCGCGACGATGGAGAGGAGGCCGGTCCGATTTGGGAATAGCAGTTTTACTTTCCTCCTTGGCGCGGCGGATGAATTCTCCCATGTCCTTATGGGACTGTCCGCTAGCTTCATGGTTCTTTAACCAAGGGTGATTAAGAAGTTGCTCATAGGATGGCCGGAGTTGAGGGTTCTTTTGCAGGCACTGAGCGGCGAAGTCGCATGCTTCGGGACTAAACCGATCCGCAGGAAGTTTAGGAGGATCGCCGTTAACGATGGCATTCAATTGGGAAAAGATGTTAGCGAACGATTCGGGAGGATATGGATAAGCACCTGACGCAAGCTCGAGCATTGTCAATCCTAAAGACCATACATCACTTTGGATGGAGTATTGAGCATCAGCAGCTGGAGCCAGTGCAGACCGATCGGGAGCAATACGTTCTGGAGCCATGTAGGATTGACAACCAACATTCGTTTTAGCCATCGAGGCAACCAGTTTACCAGAAACGCCAAAATCACACAGCTTGATCTCTCCTTTAAAATTGGCCAGAATGTTAGTCGGTTTGACATCACGATGGATGATGTTATGGTCATCTTTGAGAACCTTGAGACCAGAAATGACCGACTGGACAATTTCAACAAGATACTCTTCTTCGATTCCATGGCCATTCAAGACATCGAGACTTCCACCATCCATATATTCCATGCAAAGGTAAACCGAACCTTCACTGAAAAAAGCACCATAGAAATCGACAATATAGGGTGATTTACACTCATGCAAGATATCCAGTTCCATCATAATCGCTCTTAATTTGGACTCATCCAACTCCAACCGAATTTCTTTCAAAGCCATAATTTGACCGGTCTGTTTATGACGAACCTTATAAACTGTACCATAATTACCAGTACCAACTTCTTCAATTTTTTCAATGTCCTCCAAAGAAATTTTAATGGAAGCGCCAGAAGAAAACGTGACACCATCGGGATGAATGCTTGCTTGACCCGCAAATTTCAACGAACTGGATTCATAATCAATATATTTCATATATTCTGCATCACTAGTCACTTGCGGTTTCGTATTTGGACCTTTTATTGGACCCTCTTCCACAAATCCCACGTGCTTGCTTTGTCCTGGAAGGCCATTGAGTGCTAACCCACGACGCTCGGATAACGAAAGTTTAGGCTTGGCTTTAACAGAAGAAGGTTTGGTAGATGAAGAAGGTATCGTGAGATTAGGAGACGAGGCAGTAACGGAAGGCCCAGCTGTGCTACTGGACGCAGACAGACCACGAGAGCCCAATAAGTGAGTCATTCTAGTCTGCTTGGCTGCATCCTTAGGAGATCGTAGTTCAGGAGGAACCCTGGATTCGGCGGCATGAGATCGAGCACCTAAAGCAGGAGCAAATAGCGATGGCTCGCGAACATTTGAACTTTCAGAGTTATCTGAACTCATTGATAACCGATGTAGGTTTTCGAGAACGTCTGCACTTGGCATTGGAGGAGATTGAGGAGATCGAACTGTGGGTGGTGGAGATTGAGCATTAGCAGCAGGCGAAGTCGGGCTGTTCCCTTTGAGATCCTGTGCTTTGCTCTGACGAATCCGCTGAAAGGCAATGATTCTTGCTTGTATATTTGATGGTACACATGGAAGCCCACTCAGGCTTTCTTGACTTGGGTCTTCACCTGAATATGATCGAGAATGGACGGCAGGGTTGACGAGAGAGCTTCGATTCGGACTCGTATCTGACCGGGTCCTCGATAATCGATTAGGTGAGATCGTTGGAATTCTAGATATAAAATTTCTCTCTTCATTCCTCCCTCCGTCTGATTCTTGTCGTTCTCCTTTCCTTGTTTTTCCTCCTTCCTCTTCTGCGCTCATCCTTGGCCCGTTCAATGTATCCAGATCCCACAAATTATATCAAACCAGCCACACAAATAAGAACAATAATGCCTATCTTATTCTAACCAGTCCTAGCGATTCTTTCCTTGATCTTTTGGTGAGAGTGATGGTTACACGGCTTTTTCCCCTCTTAGCTTTTTTTGCCCTTCTGCCCCGTCTGCCATTGCCGATACGGTACTTTTTTGGGCTTATTTATGGCCTTTATGGTTGCATTATCTTGTTCATGTCCTCGGAAGAGGCCTTTGTTTCACTGATTTTTCCTCTCTTTCTCTAAATCATACCTTCATTTCTGGTGTCTCATGTGTTGCGATGTTTTGGAGTTTGTCTTCGTTTTTTTTTCCTTCGTTGCCTATCTAGATATCATGTCTTTAAGACAGCCTGAATGGGCGCACTCAAATCGGGAAGGCGATCTTTGCGCCTCGTACGGTCTTGTGTACCCCTTTTTCTCTTATGTGAACTTTCATAGCCGTTCCTGTGCGTCTTCAAAACCTGCATGCTCTCAAGCAGTACCGGCCCCAGACAATCTGAAGGAGCGTCGCCGCTGATAGACCGCAAATTTGGTTAATACCATCTATCAAAAGTCACTTTGAATTGATCATAGCATAAAAGCAAGGGTAATACTGTTGGATTTATATCTATTTTACAAAATCTTCCCCAGTTTCTGCTACTGATCTCACTACGCTACGATCTGGGCACGGATCTGGGCACGTGGCATCTAAATTTCAAGTAGGCCATCTTAAAAAGATGACTGCCAGAACTCAAGCAAGAAAAAATAAATACTGATATAAATGCTCAGCGCACGTAGGCGAATCATTCGAGCGGATCGGCAAAGCTTACCCAGCCCGTATTTAGACAAGCACATGCTGTAACGAACCGTTACGGACACTTAACTCCGAGCTTTTAGACTGCTCTGGAATGATTTACTCGTATCGGAGTATCTACCTTCTAGCCGCGCCGTGGTCGGCGTTTGGGAACGTTGCGCGATAATGTGCTGCTAGGATGCATCTACGCCGATTTTTCCGATTTCACTCATAACCAGATTAACTCAACTCCCAACTTAAAAATACATGCAAAATCCAAATTTTCTTTCACACCAACCAACCTTAAGAACCGTTTGCCATTTTGTTTATTTCAAATCCGGGATTTCAAGATGGAAAAATGGAGTGTCCGTAGCAACGATAGGAAGATATCCATCCGCTGTAGTCTGAACACTGCTGAGCGCTCGACCATTCGTATCGTCCCGCGAACTTATATCAGATGAACTCAAACTTTCTTCATCAGTCTTGATATCCTCTTTCTTATTAAAGTCTTCGTCACTGTCGTATCCGCGAACAGGCTGCAGAACTTCAATCTCATCCTCTCTCTCTTTCTCTGGTCGTCTCATGGCGTCGTCGTGGCGTGTGGGACCGAGTTCGATGATCTTGTGAGGTAACCGACCATGGCCAAATCCGCCCGCGAGCAAAGCTCTGCGGATCCAGGGGTTCAAGATTGTCGCGAAATGCATCTCAACTTCCCGATCAGCGTACTTGCAGAGACTTCCTCTTGTATCAATCAAGACTTGGATGCCAGTGGCATCGATAGCCGTAACACAAGAAAAGTCAAAAATAATTGCTCTGAGAACAGGACGTTTATCCTCAGGTTGCTCTTCAATAGGTTTCATATGGCGAGGGCCGGGATCATTCCAAGGCCGCTCTCCCAAAGTCTTGTAGCGGTGAAGCCGTCCTGGGCGAGTATGCTTTCGAACGTATTCCATGATATGATCATTCTGTAGAGAGGCATTAGGGTAGGTAAACGCTTCGGCAGGACGATAAATAAGAATGCCAGGAGGAGGAGGAATAACTTCAATCGCAGGATTGATGTTTTTATGAGAGAGGGGAGCATAGACTTTGTGAGGAGGTCGGGAAGAGCCATAGGTTCTGATTAAGATCGTTCCTAGCCATTGGCCACTGGGTCGAGCCATTTTCCACAGGAGCAGGACACAGCAAGCAGCAATAGCAAAATAGATACCGATCTCGACGGAGGTGAAGACAGTAATGAAAACAGCAGCCACGAAGATGACTGTCTCCAGAGGGTTGATCTCCCAATAACTGTAAGTTGTTTTCCACGACGCAATAAGATCAGACACAGCATGGATGATCATGGCAGAAAGAGCAGCGTTAGGAATCCAATAGAAAGCTTCAGTTAAAGCATACAAGGCAAGAATGACCACAGCCCCGGTAAACACGCCAGCCAGAGGAGTTCGTACGCCACATTTTGCCTTGAGAGCTGACCGGGAAAAGGAGCCAGTTGCAGGATAAGCTGTGAAGAAAGTACCAATTAGATTAGACACTCCAATTGCAATTAGCTCCTGATCGGGTATAATCTTATAATCATTGATTCTTCCAAACGACTTTGCAATAGCAATATGCTCCATCAATAAGACAATAATGCTAACTGGTAGCTGCGAGGATACAGCTGATGCAAGCTCTTTATCAATATACATTGGACCGGTATGCTTGAAACCTCTAGGAACAGTCTTGATGATAGAAATGGGATAATTACTTGAGGAGTAATGTCGGCAAACACCCCATGAAATCAAAGTGGCAAAGATAATGACAAATGCATTTCTCATGGCAGATGTATAGAAACAGACATAGGAGAGCTTTTTGTTATCAGGATATCGTCTAGGCAAGTAATTGCACGCCCACTTCACAGCGTAGAGAATAAAAAGGGAGACCAAACCAAATGCGGCATCGAGCTTGGTGTTCTTAAGATTCTTTAATGAATTAATGACCACCTCGTAAGAAGCAGCTCGGGTATCCAAGCGACTCGAAAATCCCATTAGCGAAGGGACCTGACCAACGAGAATGGTGAAAGCTGAGCCAGTAACAAACCCAGAAACAGCGGGAAGAGGAATGAACTCCAAAATGAATCCCAAGCGCAAGAGACCAACACCCAATGCAATAGCACCACACAGCAATGACAGTGCAGTGGCTATAATAGGAGCCGACCATTTATCAGGATATTCATTTTGCACGTTAGTAATGGCACGAGATACCATCAATGACATAACAGCCACTGGACCAATCGAAACATCTTTGGAAGTAGCAAAAAAGCAGTAGATGAAGACACCGACAAACGAAGAGTAAAGGCCATACTCCGGAGGAAGCGAAGCAATTTTGGCATATGACATTCCTTGTGGGACCACGACACAACCGATAGTGATTCCAGCAATCAAATCACCAATGAACCAAGTCATGTTATATCGATAGATCCATTGGAAAATAGGAAAAAGAGATATGAGGTACCGTTTTGTCCGATCAAGAGGGTCATCTAAATGCTCTTTGACATAGTCTATGGAGGTGACAGTTTTCTCTGAAAATTCCCAAGGATCATTGCTGTCATCATCTCGGGGAGGTTGCTGAGGTCGTCGAAACTGATCAAATTGAACAAGAACATCCCGGAACTTCATGAGCGTTGGTTCGAGTGAATGATCTGTAAACTTCTGGGGCTCGTGGTTTTATTGCCTTTTTCCTCCATAGCCTCACCTTGACCATTCACTGTGGTGTCAAAGCACGCAATCCCGGTGCGGCGCTCCGAGGATTTTCTCGAGAGCTCGGCATTTAATATTGGCCTTTCCCTTGGACCTGTGAGTCAAGCTCCTGAAGTCATTAATTGATCGACCTGATCTTGGGCTTCAATCACAGCAATTGGATGACATGAGACTAGTTGTACGTCGATTTACAAGTTAACGTAACAAGTGCAAGACGATGTTGGTCGCTGTATCCTGGCGAAGAAAACGACTTCACTTGGCAGGCCAGACCGTCGTTATGACAAAATAGCCAGGACGCTCACATTTGTAGGCAAAGATGAGTTCAAGTCTATCCTAGGTCAACAATAGAAGGAGGATCCACTCGATCGCTCACATCGCATGACGCCATAGTGGAATAAACATACGGCGAATGAAATGTGGGATCTAACTGCCTGGGATGTGCAATCTATGCAACGGTTATGCAACCGCCCTCCAATATTTTCTGTTCCTTTTCCTAATCAATTGTGGCTAAGTCTATCGGAGTATCGCATGTGAAAGAGTGTGTGCACACCTTATACTGGCCTTGAAGCCAGAAAGCTTTCTTGGCCAACTCGTCATCTCACTCTTGCCTGAAGCTTAGCAGATCTTATGCTATCCGTCAAGCAATCCTGATGGTGAACTGTACTATTTTAAAACAGAAATTGATGGATCAATGGCACTCAATACGGGTTAATCTAAATTGCTTGAGTGAGATATGTTCTCCTTATACCAAAAGTAGAATAGGCTGCATAATCGACACGCGAGCCGTATAGAAGCCTCTGCCTGAAAAAGAAACATTGATGTATGTGTAGACTGTCCATTGTCCGAAACAGGCCGGGGTATATCCCATTCCTAATCCTTAGCCGATGACTATTGGTATGTTTAACCGCAAGAACATTTCTAGATCGATTAAAATACAATATAATCGTGAAAGTGACTATTCTGCCCCTCACTCTATTAGCAAAGATAACAATTGCGTGCTCAAGCTATCCTCTTGTCTTTTTTTGATAACTGCCTGCGCCTCGCTCCTTCGATATAACTAAAAAAAATCCATCAATTCGATTACAAACAGAAAGAAAAATCTGGTTAGGCTGTGGAGATGGGAAAACTTGGGGGCTGCCCAATGTTATCCCTCCCGACAGTACACTTGGTTGTTGGGTAAGATTTTCTCATCATGTCAAAGGGCAAGAAAAAAGAACAAGGGGAAGAGAAGATGGAAGATTCGGAGGATCAGCCTCTGTCTAAACGAATAAAACTTGAATCGAACCAGGAAGATGGTGATCTAAAGATCGAGCAGGGCAAGAAAAACGAAGGAGGGAAAGGATGCCGTGATGGTGACGAGGAAGAGGATTTTAAGGATGGGATAGCGAACGGTGAAGAAGATAAAGGAAGCGATATTAATGGAGAAGCCGACGATGACTCTAATAAGAACGGCTCGGTTACGAGAACTATGATAATCAATGGTGAGCCATATAGTTACACTGTTAGGGCAGCTGTGAGGGAAGAAGAAGAAGGGATTATCGAGTTTCGGGTTGTCAATAATGATAATAGTCGAGAAAATCTAATGATCTTAACAGGTCTGAAGAATATCTTTCAGAAACAGCTTCCCAAGATGCCGAGGGAATACATTGCTCGATTAGTGTACGATCGCAGTCATTTATCTATGGCGGTAGTCAAGAAGCCCTTGACGGTAGTAGGAGGCATTACTTATAGACCGTTTGAAAGTCGACGATTTGCGGAGATTGTGTTCTGTGCAATTGCTTCGAGTGAACAGGTTAAAGGATATGGCGCTCACCTTATGAATCACCTCAAAGACTATGTTAAGGCGACTACCCCAATCACTCATTTTCTCACTTATGCTGATAATTATGCTATTGGATACTTTAAAAAGCAGGGCTTTACCAAGGAGATCACCTTGGATCGCAAAGTGTGGGTCGGATATATCAAAGACTACGAAGGTGGAACTTTAATGCAGTGTCATATGTTGCCTAAGATTCGATACCTCGACACTTCAAAAATCCTCCTTCGACAGAAAGCTGCAATTCTCACTAAAATCAAGGAAATCAGTAAATCTCATATTGTCTATCCCGGCCTGGAATACTTTAAAGACCCAGCAAATGCTGGAAAAGGCCTTGACCCTTTAACCATTCCTGGAGTTAAGGAAGCTGGATGGTCACCAGAGATGGACGAACTTGCTCGACGGCCTAAACGCGGGCCCCATTATGCCGTCATGCAACACCTACTGTCTGAATTGCAGAATCATCCTAGTGCTTGGCCGTTTGCACAGCCTGTTAATCGTGAAGACGTCAGTGATTATTATGATGTTATCAAAGAGCCTATGGACCTGAGCACTATGGAATCTAAGCTAGACGCTGACCTCTATCCCGATATGAAAAGTTTTATTTACGATGCTAAATTGATCTTTTCAAATTGTCGACAATACAATAATGAACACACAACATATTATAAGAATGCCAATAAGCTGGAGCGTTTCATGAGCCAACGTCTGAAAGAAATTCCTGAATATGCCGAGCTGGCTTAGTTCACTGCTATAATTAAACTCTGTTTATCCTCACTAGAGATTATCTCCGCCTTTCTCCTCCCTCGCATGAGACGCTTTATGACCTTTTTTGACTCCTTAAGTCTTTGTATTATAGGAATCGGACAATGAATATAGGTGTGAACCTTGATATTCAACGATTCAGCGTAGACACTACTATATCTTGTGTACCCCCACTATCTTTCCAAAAATGTCTTTGAAACTCCCATTGATAGGTATGAAGTGTAATAATCACTTGAGAGCATCAGTTTGCTATCTTCGAGCTTTCTTCTTCATCACCCTTACACCCTTCTATCTTTCTAATTGGAAGTTTTCGCTAGGAGTTAAATCATGCCATACACAACGCCTCAGCGGGATTTCTAGGTAGAGAGCGTTTATGTTATATTATTCAGGCTAGATCAACGAGTTCGCTACGAATGTGTTCCCCATCCATGTGACGAGCCTTTTCTTTTTATATGCTTAAAGTGAAAATTAAAAAAACACGGTAACACTTTACTGTTGGAGAAAGGCTGGAAAGAAACTCGTGTTTACAGTCAATATGTAACAAACATATCAATGAGCCCCTTAACTCAACTGAGCATCTCGGCTTACCTTACTACCATTAGAAGGAGTTGCCATGCTAGCGAGGCTCGAGTTGAAGTGTGGCCTGATAGAATACCAAGAACTTTGATTGGTTAGTGGAGACAATCCCCTTGGCAACGCTCCACCAATCCGAATTCTTCCTTTCCACTACACCAAACTTACATCTCGATGCTTCGATCAACTTTACGAACGAATCTTACCCGTGTCCCTTTTGTTCGAGGTATTGCCAGCCATGCTGTCTCTAAGCCAACCTTGGTTGATTTAGAGTCTCGCTGGGAATCTCTGTCTCAAGATGAAAAGCTTGATATCAACGCCCAATTGGCTGAACGTGAAAAGGGCCCTTGGAATGATTTGACCTTGGCCGAGAAGCGAGCCTCATGGTTTATTTCTTACGGTTCATGGGGTCCCCGCCGTCCTGTCCTTCAAGAAGGTGACCATTGGCGTATCATTGGTGGAGTCTTGGGTCTTGTTGCTATTAGTATTGCTACATTCTCCGGACTTCGAGCTATGTGTAAGTTTTCTCTGTTCTTCTTGTTTATGTTTGCTTCGTTTCCTGAACTTTATTTTGGTCTTTGAGTGCTTGTTTGAGGAAAAAGTTTTTTCTCTGTTCTTGTCTCTAACATTTCTAGCCGGCCCCCGACCTAGCACCATGACTAAAGAATGGCAAGAGGCCACTGATGAAAGACTTCATGCTAAGAATGTTGAACCTTTCCGCAAATGGACCGCCGTTCAATCACCACCCGGCCCCGAGGCTGAGGATGAGTAAGAAATTAGAAGCGGAAATGCATTGTTTGGGCTAAATGAAATAAATCGTCGTATCAGTCTCGACTCTTATCGTGCCTCATCGTGATTATTCCTTTCTGTCATCTGTTTACGAATCACAGCCAAAAAAAAACTTAAACGTTAAATAAGTGCTCAGGCGCCGGCGCCGGCGCCGGGCCTTTATTATATCAATTATACACGTCCTCCGAATCTTTCTCGCAAATCATTGTCCTTGAACACCCATCGACCTCCATGCAAAGCTTCGTGAAGCCTTTCCTTCACCAAATTCTGCCGCCGTTCCTGCGCTTGGTCTCGTACAATCGCTCGCTCTTGTGTAGAGGGGAAGTCTGAACGCCAATACTCTGGTGGAGTTGGTTCGCGCGTATGGCGGGATCGGTGCCGCGAAGCTGAGTTACATGCGCCTTCCAGGCCGGTAATATTATAAAACTAAAATCAGTAAATGTCGTGGTAGATGTCAAGAAATCAACTTACAGCTTTGCAGTGAGCGCATTCGTGGCCGGGCAGGCATCTTCGTTGTTTTCCTCTAACAACCTCCTCGTAAGAGAACCCTTCTTCCTGTAAGTCGCTGTTGGGTACAAAATCATCAACTTTCCAGTCTCGTCCCGCTAGATCGGATGGAATCTGAAGATCATTATGAGGAGTAACCTGTATAGGGGGGCCTAAGGCTGGAGACGCCAGCAAAGCAGGGTTGATAGTATCAGGTAGGGGATCGAGAGTGGCTCCCTGCCGAAATCGCATTTCCGGACTTCCATCGTTCCTGACGGTTCGGTTTATTGGAGTCAATGCAGGTGGAGGCACCATGTTAGGTCTCGTAGGGGAGAATGGCATTTGTTCTCTTACGATAATTGGAGTAGAGAGGCAGGACCTCGATGCCTCCCGATCTGCAGCAGGTTTGGATTTGGTGATACCAAGACCTATAGGGCTTCTTCCAACGGATCTCGATAAGATTTCAGAGGATGGAGGATCCCACTTGGGAGTCAGCTTAGGGGTCTTTGCCTCAAATCGAAGCGCAGTTCTAGTCTTTGGAGTCTTTGATGATGAAATTCGAGCCTGGCTGGAGACAGTGGTTTGAGGGGTACGCTTACCCCTTTGAGTAGAACCACTCGGACTATTAAATTTGGGTTTCGGCGTAGCGACTAGGTTTGCTTGACCAGATTCGTCGATAATTTGATTGATCCGCTCGAAATCATCATCACTACTGCTCGATTCGTCCAAGGTACTCAAATGCCCAGCTCTTCCAGCAGCTTCAAGAAGATCACTCGCAGTCCGCTTACGGCCGAGCTTAATTTCAGCACTTGTAGTCATGACATTCAGAGGAGGAGCATTCAAGTTCTTGTCACTTAATGGTACTCTAGTCTTTTCTTGGGAGCTAGAACGCGCATCTAGATCTAATGAGGCAGTGATGTTAAAAAGTTTCTGACTCAACGAGGGAGCAGGAGGACTCGAAGTTGTGATAGTAGGGGCATCGGAGTAAGGGACAGTAGGACGAGATTCAGAGTCGCCGGGTTTGCGGACGGCTTGTACCAGTTCAGAAAGAGCTGCAGATGCTTCACTAAGGAGCTTATTTTTTTGATCTAATTTATGTTTCCATTTGGCAATGGCATTTCGGTCTCGGGCTCGGACAACTCGGAGTTGACTTTCTCTCGTTTCCAATTCTTTGATTCTATCGCGAAGAGCTTGAATCTCTGATTTATCGGCAAGGGTATGAAGAGAAGCGGGATCAAGGAAAGGGTCGATAGAAAAAGAATGGTTGAGACAACGTGAAGCAGTGGAGGCAACAACTGACGTGACTGCCTGGAGCAAACCAGGTATTTGAGTAATGGTAGCACTATAGGGGCCTAATGCCGCCATTTCTGAAGCCACCAGAGCATCGAGAGATTCGGGAGATGACAAGTGCCGCTGTTGGGCCTGAATAAGATCTAATATTTAGAGCCGGCTCAGGGAAAGACAGTCATACCTAATATCGAAAGTGAAATCAATCGATACGTATCATATAATTGTCGAAGGCCCGCGCCTAAGGGTAATTGTGGGCCCAAGTCGCCCATTTGATGGTGTGGACTCGTGTTGTGGCTGTAACGTGATGCGACGTCGCTGGCGATGATAATTACAGAACCAGTTTCGAATGCCTTCACTATGTGCCCTCAAAATAAGGCCTATATAGGCGCACTACTCCATAATGTTTTTAATCTTAGTGAGAGTTCGGTTCTACAGGAAAATTGCACTCCTTGTTGCTGATAAATGACAAGAAAATATCATAACTCCAGGCAGAGGACGTAATAGATTACAATAGGCGTGACTTACTTACACGTTATCAAAGACCTCATGGGCAAGAATACATTCTAGAAAACGAATAACATGTACTCCCATGTATCTCATGTCAGTGTCGGAGCACACGCGACTATTGTTCCAGTCATTCCAACAACAACGTGTTTTCTTTATCTCATTGTGCTCCTTTTTTACTATAAACTTGAATTGATAGATAATTCGCCTGGGAGTGATCAGCAATCTAAATAATGACTTGTCCAGAGATGGTATCCTTAAAAGAGCCTGAACTGTCGCGATCATTGTTTCATTGATCTAAATTAAGATGCACTATAATGTATCTCCTAGCGATGATCTACACTATCACACAATCAAAAGACACAAATGATTTTTCGGCTATATGACATTTCCAGTTGGGCGAAATGAGATAGCCGTCATACTATAGTAACCGCTTCTAATACAATCACGACGGACAGTATCACAACAATCTTGAAAATTATCTTTGCCAACTATTCTGTCGGCTGTGGTCTGGAGAAGAGCGCCACGTTAGATTTTGCGCGACCTGTGCCCACCGCCTGGTATAAGACGAGTAAGGCCTGGCCCACCATAGACGAGGTTATAAGGCTAATTAGGAAAGAAACCACCGATTAGTACTAGTTTGATAAGATTGTGGGCATACTGGTAGATCATGTCCGCCGTTATCTGTGTAGTCTTGATCAGTCATTCTGTTCACGTGGTACAAAATGCTCAAAGTGCTCACGCGGACGATGTCGATACATCAACTACTAGATAAACAGCACAAAAGTCGCACACGTCAAAGAAATGGAGCAATTGAGCGTTACGATACTTATTAAGAAAGTAATTGTATCTAATTCGCCCAATTTCAACCGCATTCTCAAAGCATGCTGTCTTCAACTCCCTGTATTCCATTTCCTTTCGTTAAAATCTGCATTGGCCGGCGGGCAAACTGGGTTAAGTGGGCCTAAGATTCTCAGCCGTGCTCTCGAATGAGCCGCTTTGATCGTTAGGAGCAAGCCATGCTCAGCATGGACACTGCTGCTCGTTCTTGGTTTGTCACGGTACTACCCCAAAAGGGAAGGAACGTCCGTCCGCATGGGACTTTACTTACGCCCTTGTTGAACGGTCAAACAGGAACACATTGATCTTGGCAAAAAAACCGGAATCCAGGAAAATGGAATTCTCGTAGATAAGGTACCAACGGAGAACAAACTGCTGCCTAAGATCTTTCATGATGGCCACGAGTCATAGTGACTCTTGTACAGGGTTACAGGCTGAAAATTTTGCGCAGACCACTACCCCCACTCGAGTTTGAGTTGAATCGGCCCTTTATCGGCAAACTTTTTCCGGAAAGCGCGGCTCGGCCCTGGCCGACCACAAGAGAGTGGAGGGGAGAGATTCGATAATAGAGTGGATTGTTTACTATATTGTACAAAGAGACACTTCTTCAGCTGCCAATTTTACTTATACTCATTTTATTAAACAAAAAAAAGAGCCAAGGAAATTCGAAATACTGCCGAGTTCATGGTTTTTGCTGTGAGGTGAGAAAATTTTTTCATATCTTATCAGATGCATCGTCGGTTTTTCACTGGCGGGTTCGATGTTACACTCCAAAAGTCTAAATTGGAGCAAAGTTTAGCCGCACAGTGACCTTTCTGAGTCATCAGACTGATGTCCGGAAAAAAATCTCTAGGCAAGATCGCTCCACGAAACAAGATAGGCTGATGTAGAATTTGATCAAAGAAGGACAGGACAGTGCCTTTCGGTAAGAAAGAGCTGTAGAATACTAAAAAAAGCAAGATTGTAAACCGTGCCGGCAGCAACGGGTGTCGGCCAACTTGACGTTGTGGTGGTCCGATTACGGCCCCCATTGGCCAGAGATAAGGAAAATCGACATAAATAGTGTCGAGGGCTCACAGAAAGTTTTTACTAACCAAACCCCAAATTGAAAATGGTCCAACCTAACGAGCCTGAATTTCAACAAGCTTATCACGAATTAGTGTCCACATTAGAGGAGTCATCCTTGTTTGAGAAGCAACCTCTTCTCAAGAAATGTGTTCCCATTGTATCCATTCCTGAGCGAGTGATCCAATTCCGAGTCGTCTGGGAAGACGATAATGGAGTTGCCCAAGTTAACCGGGGTTATCGAGTCCAATACAACTCCGCTTTGGGTCCTTATAAGGGAGGTCTCCGATTCCACCCTACTGTGAACCTTTCAATCTTGAAGTTCTTGGGTTTTGAGCAGATCTTCAAGAATGCTCTTACCGGTGTTTCCATGGGTGGTGGTAAAGGTGGATGTGACTTTGATCCTAAGGGTAAATCCGACTCCGAAATCCGCCGATTCTGTGAACAGTTCATGAGGGAGTTGTCCCGTCACATTGGTGCTGATACCGATGTTCCTGCTGGTGATATTGGTGTTGGTGGCCGAGAAATCGGTTATCTCTTTGGTGCCTACAAGAAATTCCAAAACCGTTGGGAGGGTGTCCTTACCGGTAAAGGCCTCAGCTGGGGTGGATCATTGATCCGTCCCGAAGCTACCGGATACGGGCTTGTCTATTATGTTGAAAAGATGATTGAATACGCCACCAACGGCAAAGAGAACTTCAAGGGCAAGATCGTTGCTATTTCTGGTTCCGGTAACGTCGCTCAATACGCTGCTCTTAAGGTCATTGAATTGGGTGGTTTTGTCGTTTCCTTGTCTGATTCTCAAGGCTCCATTATCACTTCTCCTGAAAACCCCATCACTCCTGAGGAAGTTGAGCTTATTGCTGAGCACAAGTTGAGCCGAAAGCCTCTGGCGGACCTTGTTTCAACACTCGGTTCCAAGTACACTTACCTTCCTGGAGAACGACCTTGGAAGCACATCCCCAAGGTTGATGTCGTCTTGCCTTCCGCCACTCAAAACGAAGTCTCTGGAGAGGAAGCTTTAGCTGTGATCAATGCCGGTGCTCGATTCGTTGCTGAGGGTTCCAACATGGGCTCTACTCAAGAAGCCATTGATATCTTCGAGGCTACCCGAGTCAAGTCCTCCAACCCGTCAGATATCATCTGGTACGCTCCCGGTAAGGCTGCCAACTGTGGTGGTGTCGCTGTTTCCGGATTGGAAATGGGTCAGAACTCCCAGCGATTGTCGTGGACACGTGAAGAAGTTGACCGACGTCTCAAGGACATCATGGTGAACTGCTTCAACACTTGTATTGAGACTGCTAAGGAGTACTCCATTGAGAAATCTTCTGGATTACCTTCTTTGGTGAAGGGCGCCAACATTGCTGGTTTTGTCAAGGTCGCCCAAGCTATGCACGACCAAGGCGATTTCTGGTAAACGCATGATGTATGATTTATGACTAGAGGACCTTTTATTGCTGTGAATAGATCATAGACATAGAAAATTTTGGATGACTATCTGTAGATGGGTACACCAATGCGCAACCCAATATACGGCCACTCTAATTAGCTCCATCAGACGAAAAATCACTACTGTGTGCGTTCTTCAAAGGTTACGGGAGTGGTGAAGTTTAGGATGACGAGGAGAGCTTTTCTCGTTGATATGCTTGATAGCAACAAGAGAGCGCAATGACAGAAGCTGGCACGCGCACTGACCCATGATGACGGGAAAAGACTCGGAGAGTACAACGGCAGAGAGGTCGAAAGGAACAGTACAAGGTGGGTTATGAGAGCTCACATATTCTGAGTAACTAGATATCTCGAATGTTCCTGTCACGACCACATTTTACAAGTCCATCTCACCTTACCTGGTGAGAAGCCAAAGTCGACGATCGCATAAGCAAAGAATATCGAGAATGAGATATTCCTCATATAGTATCAATGACAATTCTAGTGATTCTTTGAGAGAAAGGAGCCATTTCCTGGCTTCCCCTTATTCATTGAATCCATCCTTAGGACACAAATTTCGTACTGGTTTTGGTCTGAATAAGACCGCTATCAATGGGGAGACTTTAGATTACCATGAAGTTTCTGATGGAACATTCAGCCCGCTGGATTGGGAATCCACAACTACAGAAAGCAGCCAAAGGAGTTATCAATTGGAGATGCCAGGAAACGAAGGGAGTGCTGTGCAGGTATTATCATCTTCTAGAATGGTCTATAAGTTTGAATTTCCTAATAGAAGTCGCTCAAATCGCGTTTTATCCGATTTTTTGACTGCCAGTGAAGTTGCTGCCGGACTTGCAAAGAGCATAGAGACTCAAGATACCAATAAGAATCACCCAATTACAGATCTATCATGTTGCAAGATATCTGACGATGATCATATAGGAGCTGCTTTATCAAAGAAGCCGACCGAGGGTGTTAATCCCTTCAAGTCTAGAACTGTTGATCTCGAACCTCAAGAAGCTCCTTCGATGGAGATTTCTAGTCTCGATCACCCCATACGTGACGATCCACCTGGTAAAAGCGCAAGACCATTATCAGTTTCACCTGATATACTCTCTCCTTCTTCATCCTCGTTACCTGAGGGCACATCGGATCATTTAGGCCCTAGTCAGTTTCTTGACCAGATCCCTACGACTGGCAAGCACTCGAAGAGTCAGTCGGTCAGAAAATATTTTAGAAAGCTACTGTTCAGTTTTCACTGTTCCTAAGGCTCTCTCGCTCTACCTCTTAGTTACTAATATTTGAAACCACGATTATCATATTCTAGTTTACATCATGCCTCTTCTTAGACGCTATCTTTGTCGCTGTCGTTCTCTGCTAATTCCCCTTGTCATATAACTCCTCACTCTTTTACTTTGTACCTCTCTTTCGCCTAGGAGTATTATTTATCTGATATTTATTAGAATGCAAAAATATCACCACTACTATACAATACCGCCTTGGCTTGACGTAGCGCTAATCATCTGATGTGAGACTCATGACGATACTAAGAGCTTGCCGCATCTTGTCCTCGGATTTCCCGGGGACTGAGCTCAGCTTGGTAGTTTGGAGTAGTAAAAACGACGAGTAATCTATCTAACTTCACAGTAGCTTATGTCAATCGTGTTACCCTTATGTTAAAAGGACGGGTGAAGTAGAGGTCATTCGGTTAGTAAGTGTGAAAATTGTGTGCTAGGTATTTCATGCACATGAACAGCCAGTGATGTAATCGAATGCAAGAAACCAATCCTTCCATAGTTCATGACCAAAGCTCTCTTTACTCTACTTTCTTCCACTTTTGAGGCTGAAGGCAGAAAGCCATTTACGGTTGACTATACTGCGCCCGATGCTCTTGAAAAACTGAAGAGCGATGCCCGTGTTACAAGAGAAAAGACGAGATATAGATTCGTAATCAAGTTCAAGATTTCAGGGGCACCCATAAAAGGGCTACAAGAAACAAGAATAGCAAAACGAGCAGGAGTTACGTTGAACACCGAGCATGCGGTAAGGTCATCGGCAGTAATTGAGCTGAGGTCTTAGGAACTAGGAGACTTTGAGCCAAACACAGATGACAGCCCAATCTACACAGTTGCCTGTAAGTTTTTCAGGTATGCTTTCTAATTCAGTGCCATGGAAAACGACTCCCGGAGGCATGTTCGTTCGAAGGCATTACTCGGGAAAGGCGGTTTATTTTGATTCCGAGTACCACGGATGCCTGATCATTGAGTGGCCGTTCATAATCGCCAAGGAATGGGAGAATTAGCGACCTACGCACTGTGGAATCACTGTGCTCGGACGTGAATATGATACACTCCGACCTGCTTAGAAGAAGAGTGTCCTATGGTATGATAGTTTAGGATGTATCTACTTAGCTGTGATTTAAGGTGATGTGCGACAAAGCATTGAATGTAGAAGTTGGTAAGTCGTTGACAAGAACGCTTAGCTTGAGATGATGCATTCGTCATCTATCAGGGTATGAGCTCAACGTCTTAGTCCCAATGTAGTAAAACTGCAACCATTAGAATGAGCTGGCACTTTCAGCGCATTTATCACTCAATGCAAATTCATCACAGCCTTACCTTCTTTACGTGACTTAGACAGGCAAAATTCTCTCACTCATCCCATCTTGGTTGCAAGTGAACATGTAGCAACGACAGTGAACGATGTAGCGAAATTCGCTCATGGGTGCTACTCACGTGCTCTAGCCTAATAAATACGCAGCGACTCGAGTCCGTGCATCTCATCTAGTCAATGTCTTCTCACGAATATGTTTATAATGTCAAGATGACATGCTCAGGTATGTCAGTTTCAGCTCCATTCTGACTTTAGGGTGCTCAAATGCAGTAAACCGGGTTTTGACTAAGCTCGCTGGGGTGGAGGACGTTGATATCTCACTCGAGAAACAACGAGTGGCGGTCAGGACGGATGAAACAGTGGATTATGATACTGTTCTAGCTGCAATCAAGAAAACGGGAAAAGAGGTTGTTGATGGTCAAATTATTCACTAGTATTAGTAATGTTGAATGGACTAAGCTACGGCAATGCATAACCCGCTCCCTATGGTGTCGATATTCATACACAATACTATACAAGTTCTCCGTCACTCATCGTATCCCTGTCGTCTATCAAAGACGGAAATTGCTCCAATAGCGCCGATGGCAGCTCAGCTGCCCCGTCGCCATGACGCTGCCGTTCTTCTTCCAGTAGTTTTCTAATGCACTCTTTTCCTGCTTCTGACCGGAAATGCCGACCCAAAGCATCAGCTCGAGCAAATCGTTTCCGACATCCCCATTCGGTCACTCCATCTGCCAGCCGGCCAAAACATTCGTATTTTCGCTCTCCCGAGTGTAGGTTCTGATGCCTTTTGCGGTCATGTTGCCTAGCAAACGCCTTGCCGCATACCTCACATTCAAAGGGCCTCTCATCAGTATGAGTCCGTAGATGTGATCGGAGATTATACGCTCTGGTGAACCTTCGACCACATAGTTCACAGGCGAATGTAGCTGGATGTTTCCTGACTCTCGATCCAGACCGATTTCCACTTGCAAGGTCAAGGACATAGTCACGGGAAGACTTGAGGTCGCTTCTTCGGTCCAAAGCACTCGGCGATACCGAGACCGTTCGACGAGCAGGCGGGGCGAGTAAAGTTTCGTTAGGAGACCCTTGTCTTCCTCTCTGGTGAGTATGGCTCTCATCTACTTGGCCCTGTTGTCTACCCCGAATAGGCTCCGAAGGAAAGAATAGCTGGCCACTATCAGAATGCGACCGACGGCGGTTGACGGGAGGAGGAGCGAGTGACCAAGAATCCGGATTAACAACGTTGGAGTCAAAATGAATTGGTGAATTCGATGTTCGAAAATTCTGGCCAAACGAGGGCGGGAACTGAGGGTCGTCGTCTAAACCCAGCTGCGACAAGAGATCAAAGTCTGTGAAGGAGGGATCGACAGGTGAATAAGGAGCCGAAATCACCGGTGAGCTGGAATCGATGAATGAGGAAGCAGAAGATACTGATAGGCTCGGAGACGGTTGACGGTGATGGCCATAGTGCTGAGGAAGATTTGAGGCCTCAAGAAATGCTCCGGGAGGATACTGTACGTAGTTTTGCTGTCGCATTAGACGATTGTGAGGGGAATTAGGGTCATCATTCATGTCATTTATCTGAGGTTGATTTATTATTGGATGGCCGACTGGATTCGAATTCATAGTTGGAAGATTCAACTGCACGTTGTGTAGATTCTGTGGTCCGACAGGTTGCATATTCATCATTGCTGGAGGAGGATTCTGGTACTGTCCATATTCCCGATGTTGGGTGGCCAGTCGATCATCCTCATAGTTCGACGGTTGAGTGCTCAATCGGTGAGGCTCGTAATCCGAGTTGGATGTAAAATCGGCATACTCAGCCTCAGGAAAGGATTGATTATCATGATGGTCAAATCCTTGCCAAGATCCAGAATCGATGGTGATCGTAGGAGGAGGCCGTTGGGAAGTATCCGGATTAGGCTGACCGTATTGATAATAAAGATGGTAGTCCTTGTTCTGTTGACCGTCCATACTCAATTGCAAATGTCATTCAAACTTTTTAGCCGATCAGGACGACACGAATTCAATGAAACAAGCCACCTCGAGGAACCTTGTTTCACCTGGTTGGTTGAGATGGCTGTGACAGCACTGTCCTCAATCTAGTCTTGACAACCAAAAGAGGTGCCGTCATCACTAAGCAACAAAAGCAACTGTCTTTAAGCAAGGAAAATTTCTCCTTAAACCATGGCCCTTACAATCCGATTGAATGAAGAAGTAAAGGTATTTCACGCTCGTCATATCCATAACTAATCCCACAGGAGCGCATTTCCAAGCTCATTGACATCTCGACTGTCACCATTCACTATGGTTTCATTCCTTTTCTCATTTACCTCGGATGGCGTTCGTCCAACCCTCGTCCATCTTTGATCCAGTAAGTGCACCTTATCTACTCTGCTAATCTTAAGGATGTTGTCTCCTTTCTCAGCTTAATGTATATAGTGAGATCTCGCTGATTTTTACCTCCGGCGTAATCCTCAACTCGTCTTCTCTTTTATCTTCCCGCGTCTTCGCTATAAAGGCATACCAGACTAGTTGAGTCCATTCTGATGGCATCTATGCTACAATTTTTATACAACAAATATTTCATTATAACCTTACATTTATCAGCCAGCCACCAATCCAGAACATTGATATCTCTGGTCTTCTCATGTAATGTACATTTAACCAGAGCACATCTCGCATGCCTCGGGGTTCGCAATTGAGCATGCAATCACTTTGGAATTATAAATATCGAGCTCCTCCTGCTCTTCGCCGTTACTCGTGAAGTCTTTCTTGACATCATCGGTCTCTTCAATCACTGCGGTGACTGTTGTGAGATCGCTCACTTGCTCAGTCAGAATCTCAATCTCACCGTTGACTTCCGGCTTCTTCTCTTGTAATGTTCCAACTTGTTTGTATTGGCGACGAGATAATACCGACTTCGCTAAAGTTTCGTCATTAACCTTGAGAGCCAACTGGTCAACGGTGAATTGGATAGGAGCACTGGCAGCCGCAGTACGAAGATAATACATGCCGGTCTTAAGACCTTTTTTCCAGCCATAGAAATGCATACTGGTCAGTTTACCCATCGTTGGAGCCTTGAGATGAATATTCAAACTTTGGGACTGATCAATGAACGGAGCGCGGTCGGCAGCCATATCAATGATGGTCTTTTGCGATATCTCCCACACAGTCTTGTATAAAGCCTTAAGATCTTGAGGAATATTAGTGATATTCTGGATTGAACCGTTCTCTGAAATAATCCGGTTCTTCATCGAATCCGACCATAATCCCAAATCAACCAGATCTCTCAGTAGATAGGGATTGACAATTTGAAATTCTCCAGCAAGGACTCGGCGAGAGTAAATATTGGAGGTGTAAGGCTCAAAGCATTCGTTGAATCCCAAGATCTGTGAAGTCGAGGCAGTAGGCATAGGAGCAACAAGTAAACTGTTTCGGAGACCATGCTTGGCCATCTTCTCCTTAATTTCGTCCCAGTCCCACAGATCGGTAGGCTGAACACCCCACAAGTCGAACTGTAACTGTCCTTGAGAAGCAGGAGATCCCTCGTAAGTGATATAATGACCGTCTTTCTCGGCAAGCTCGATAGAAGCCTCAACAGCTGCATGATAAATAGTTTCAAAGATCTGGATGTTCAATTGTTTGGCTTCAGCCGAGTCAAATGGCAACCTTAACGAGAAGAAAGTGTCAGCAAGACCTTGAACGCCAACAGCAATAGGTCTATTTCGCATATTTGATCGTTCCGCTTCAGGCACAGGGTAGTAGTTTATATCAATAATTCGGTTCAAGTTCTTCACCACCACTTTGGTGACATCATGAAGCTTTTGAAAATCGTACCAAGCAGAAACATCGTCATGGTCAACAAAAGTTGGAAGGGCAACGGAAGCAAGATTGCAAACAGCGACCTCCTCTGGTGACGAGTATTCGACAATTTCACAGCATAGATTTGAAGACTTGATTACTCCCAAATTCTTTTGGTTGCTCTTGCGGTTACAGTGGTCCTTGTACAGCATGAAAGGTACACCAGTCTCTGTCTGAGCTTCAAGAATGCTGTACCACAGCTTCTGAGCCTTGACGACGCGCGTTGCACGACCTTCACGCTCATACTGGGTGTATAGTTGTTCGAATTCTTCACCATAGCAGTCAGCCAAGCCTGGTGCTTCGTTAGGACAGAACAGACTCCAATCTTCATTGGATTCAACTCGCTTCATAAAGAGATCAGGAATCCAGAGGGCATAGAACAGATCTCTTGCTCTAATTTCTTCTTTGCCATGATTTTTTCGACAATCAATGAAATCAAAAACATCAGGGTGCCAAGGCTCAAGATACATAGCAAATGCACCAGGGCGTTTATTACCTCCCTGGTCAACGTAACGGGCGGTGTTGTTAAAAACCCGAATCATGGGGATGATACCATTTGATGTACCATTAGTGCCGGCAATGTAAGAGCCAGTGGCGCGAATGTTATGAATATGAAGGCCGATACCCCCTGCAGTTTTTGAGATCTTAGCACAAGTCTTTAGAGTATCATAGATGCCTTCGATGGAGTCTTCCTTCATGGCGACCAGGAAACATGAAGACATTTGAGGCTGAGGTGTGCCCGCGTTAAAAAGAGTGGGAGAAGCATGAGTAAAAGCTTTAGTAGACATGAGAGTGTATGTTTCAATGACACGGTCAATGTTGGATCCATGAATACCAACAGCGACTCTCATCAACATATGCTGGGGGCGCTCGGCAACCTTACCATTAATTCGTAGTAAGTATGACCGTTCCAAAGTCTTGAATCCAAAATAGTTATACTGGAAATCTCGCTCGAAGACAATAGCGCTGTTCAACTCTTCGGCATTCGTTTGAATTATATCATACGTTTGCTTAGAGATCATAGGAGAATGCCGTCCATTTTTTGGATTGACATAATGATATAAGTCACTCGCCACTTGGGAAAATTGCTTTTTGGTCTGCTTATGTAAATTTGATACCGCGATTCGAGCAGCTAAAGAGGTTAGACTTAAAATCAAGCAAGACGCGTTATTCGACAGCAATAAAGCCTAGACGCCTTCTTCCACACGTATGTTGGACATATTTTATAATTAAAGACTATTAACGTATCCAAGGCTGGAGGAGATGTGACACTTACCAAGAATTGCGTAGTCAGGATGGGCAGTGGTAAGATAAGCAGCAGTCTCAGCAGCCTAGTGATTAATAATATAATCTTCGCAATAATAACTTACTAGGTTATCGAGCTCGACGGTGGTCACTCCTTGATAGACACCAGAAATGACCTTTTGAGTGATCGCAGCAGGATCAACGTGTTCAGAATCAAGTCCATAACATAATCTCGAGACTCGAGCAGTAATCTTAAGTTAGTTAAAAGTCCGAACAGCAAAAAGACGCGTCACGAAATTAACTCGTTGAGACGCGTCGAGTTAATTAGTCTCTCCCTACCTTATCGAACTGAACACGTTCTTTTCTTCCGTCTATAAGGCTGTTAGATTCAAATATTATCAATCAAATCTTTTGTTACTCACCTCGCTTGTATACAAACATCAGGTGAAGAGGAATGAAGAGGGTGGATGGCTGAATGTTGGCTTTAATAAGCCGTGATTAAATCTACGCCAAGTCACGAGGCTAACCGTCAACCTACCACGACAAAAGCGCGACCCTCAGCTGATCAAATTATTACATAATTAAACAATTAATGCTCTTTTATTTAGAGGAAGCTCGTTTCACTTCATTATATTGAAGGACAGAGCAAAAATTCATGTCTGAGTGTCACGGCCTCCCATTGATATTGCTCACCGGAACTGACATTGAAGAAAAACGCACAGCTAGATGAAGACTGTCCCACCGTACGTATGCTTAACAATTACACAGATCTCCAGCTCCACTCTCTGTGCAAGAGTCAATGTGCAGCCGCCGTGGCTGGGTGATCGCACACTTGTAATATTTACTGCTGGCCAAGCTGGTATGGAACCACAGTAGAGAGATATATTACGCACACAGATCATATTATATGTGAGAAATCATGAAGACCTTGAGTAGAAAGAGAACTAGCTTAAGGAGAATAAAACTAGGAGTGCAACGAGAAATGCGATAGCTCGACAGAAGAGCGTCTTCATTTAAACAAATAAGAATTGAAAAAGCGAGGAAGCGAGGAAAAGAGCTTAAACATTCCATTGACATAATAATGAGATGGACATGACTCCCACGAAGAAGATGTCGTAGGACACTCTATTTCAATAATCGACAAGACAGCAAACTGCACACAATCAGTCCATATGGTGCTGTAAGCGTAAGAAAGTTTTGTATTGGGACCTTCATATCATCATAACGGCAGTTAGATAGCAAAATGATATCACATGTATTCCACTAATATCGTCGTATTAATTTGATTGTTCGAAGGAAACAGTTTAGCAATTTCCTAAAACGGCGTCTTAATGGTTCAATTTGGTGGATTGTTCTGCTATCTCTTCACGTGATGTGTATCATCTCTCGCCGAGCTTAAACAACTGGCTATCTTTAGGAAGATAGAACGAACTCAGAAAGGACTGTTTATCTTCGGTGCAAATAGAAACGCTCCTAGAGAATGGATGAAGAGACCTTCAATGGTCTTCACGGTCATTCCATTCCCTATTCACCATCCATTTTCGAAGCTGTCGAGGGTGATCTATCTTTGCGCTCCGATAAAGCTCAGCTAGGGACCAGCGGTCACCGATATATCATGGATGATCTAGAAGACGGGTCTTTAAGGTCTGTTCCATTAGATGAAGGATCCTCCATAGTATCACTTATCGATGGACGGCCTATCGATGAACAAGAACCAGAGGATCAAGACGGGCAAGAAGGTTGGTGGCCAGGCCACGGAGAACGATTCGGAAATGCTTTATCTCGTACTTTGAAAACGCGGCATCTCTGGGTAGGTTGTTTCTAGCCAAGTTTCTAATGTCACAGATGATTGCCATAGGAGGGTGAGTGTCAAAACCCTATCATGCAGATTCGGGTCTGCAGATGGACACCCGACATAGACCGTGGTTTTTTATAATCATTATTTAATCCTTTTCTTTTGTGTCACAAATGATCTATCACTAACTTCGTAGGACTGTCGGTAATGGATTATTCATGAATTCGGCTGATGTCCTTGAATATTCTGGTCCTCTTCCAGCAATCGTCGGTATTGCTTTCCCTGGCATTGTGGTTGGCTGTTTCATGTTGAGTTTTGGTGAGATGGTGGCTTTGATTCCCATCACCGGAGGGATATCCGCTTTTACGTCGCGTTTTGTTGATGATGCTTTAGGATTCGCGCTAGGAGTATGTTATTGGAGTGCGCTGGCTGCCGACATTCCAAACCAAATCAGTTACGGATCACTTTTATTGACCTATTTTACTCGCTTCAGTCCCTATCGCATCAATCCCGGAGCGATCACATCGATTTTCTTTGTCCTGGTAGTCGCGGTTAACTGTCTTCCTGTAAGATGGTTTGGCCGAATAGAAATTTTCTTCGGGACTTTCAAACTTCTCCTTTTAACGGGAATTTTTGTATTCTTTCTCGTGCTGGCTTTTCATCCTCTCGGCAATGGTAGTGCCAGTATTGGGTTAGATAACTGGTCACTGGGTGATAATGGAGGCGTACTCCTTCCATCATTCTGGGCGTCCGAAGATCATTATATTGGTGGCAGTTTGGGTAGATTTTTGATGTTCTTCACTGCTGTTTCTTCGACTGTATACGACTATGCAGGAATTGAGTTAGTGGCCTTGACTGCTGGTGAAGCCTCATCTCCTCGTCAGTCTTTACCTCCCGCTACCTGGTATGCAGTTTCTTCAATTCTCGTTCTCTATACCCTTTGTCTTTTCGCTGGAGGGTTAGTCTTCAACTTCACAAGGTTTAATGGCCCTTTTGCTCCTCAATGGTCTCATTTCTTCGATGTCAGCCCTGCCTGGACTCGCGTCGTAGAGAGTTCTGGCTGTGTTCTCGGGGTGCGTACAGACTGGATTGGGTTTTCTGACGCTACTAATTCACCTTGGATTCAAGCTCTGATCCGGGCTGGCCTATGTTCTGGTGCATCAGTAGTTGTCTGTTTCTTTAGTATCTGCTCATTTTCCTCGGGAAGTGCTTATCTATATGGCGCTTCGCGAACTCTTTATGCCCTTAGTGTTCAACATAAGTTACCAAAAGTTCTCCAAAGATGTACCTCTCGCGGAGTCCCCTTAGTCGCCGTCTTGGTCACCTCATTTGCTGCCCTGACTTGTTTCCTTATGACTGCTACCACTGCTGGACCTTTAAAAGCTTTTTATTGGGTCCGCCGGCTGACGGCAGTACCTGGTACCCTTGTCTGGGCCGGCATTTGCTTGTCTTATATCCGATTTTACTATGGCCTTAAACGACGTCCGGACATAATATCTCGGTCGGACCCTGCTTATCCTTTTTATGTCCCCTTTCAACCTTGGGTTGCCTACTTTGGTTTTCTCATGTGTATTATTCTGGTGATTTTTAACGACATGACAGTATTTGTGCATTTCCAATGGGAATATTTCCTTGCCTCTTATATTTCTTTATTCCTCTTTCTGGCCATTTACGTTGTATATAAGTTTTTCATGCGGACAAAATTTCTTACATTGAACGCAATTGATCTCGATTCCGATCGCCGGGAAATGGACATGATTGAAATCCTTCAAAGACATCATGGAGACGATGAAATGACCAACAAACGAAGGGTTGTCAAAATGAAACTATCCAGAGAGATGCGCCGTGTTTTCAAGCCCGTCGGAGGAGTTTTTGACTCCTTGACCTTACGGAGAAGGCCTAGTCCTGTCAACTCTGAAAAAGAGCAAGGCTAGAACAACGTTAGAGGCTTGTTTCGCCCGTTTGCTCTGGTTATTCATTGTATATTCTGGCATTTTTTTTGTATTTTGGCGTTATTGGTCGGTATTGAATGGATACCTAATTATATGATAGTAACTGTCTGAACACACATAATGTGTAGCATCCAAAAAAAATAGCATAAAATAGACGGCTCATCAAAATGCTGGCTAATTCAACCTCGGTTAGACTGAGATTTCTGTTATGGCTGGATGAGGAGCTAGACTAATCTGGGAAGAGAAGGCCAATAATGCGCCACTCAAACAGGCAGAAGAGAAGAAGGATAATCCCAGCGTCAACGACAGTACCCAGAATTGCAGAATTGTCTCCCAGTCTCGGGCCAGAGATATACGACGAAAACGACGAAAATGGACGAAAATGTGATGATCGGATTACAAACACAACGCGAAGAAATTGGACGAGGGAGATCTTCTCCCAGCCTTGTTTTCGGGGCCTTTTTCGCAGCTGTCAACACAATTGTTGACCTGGAAAAGCACTTTATAAGGGGTATTGCGCTAAGATTTACGTCCAGGACTTAATTGCCGTCAAAGAAAAATTCAAGAACAATGAGAATAGGGATTACTGGATAACTGAAGGGCTATCTACTCGCACGACGCAAGAGGTCTCGAACCAGGCGGTGACTACTTTTAGTGCTCCTGGTTCGTTTTGCCTTGCTAACTCACATGGAGCTCAAAGTACTCGCCAATTGAGATGCCTTACGATGCTGTTACCTCTTGGTCTTTTTTGGTTCTGTCATACGTAGAAAAACGGGTATAGCCGATGATAGCAATGCAGATTTTTACAAGCCATCGCTATAAACAAACGATTTTTTTTCTCGGCCATCTAGTCTTCGAATTGTGACGAGTAGGAAGATTAAAAAGGACTAGTAGGCAAGAAAGGGAAGTTCTATTTTGTCCCCACCATAACCATCATGAACCAAGCAGATGTCCTTTGTTTTGATTCAAATTGGGCTACTCATAACGCTTGTTTATTTGAATTTTTACTACCAACTTGGACGCAGATTTCAATCTCAGCACTCCTCTATGTAAAACGACAAGTCTAGGAGTGTTAGACCGATCCCATGGAAGGATCTAGAGCCGTTCGAAACCAATTATCGACACCATGCAGAAATATCCAATACAAAGGTAGGCATCGCAGACCAGTTTGGGTAGGGAAGCCACACGCTTCGTAGCCTTCACTGAGATTGGCATCCCATGTTAGCACCATCTTGGTCTAGATTATAATCGCGCAGACGAGATTTTAATGATGCATTCGTATTGATAAAGTTTGGGATTTTTGATAAGTACTCGAACCATTTCTCTATTTGCTTACCATACTTGGTCTTTCTTTGAGCTCGAAGACAATCGGTGTCTCATCATCTGGCAAAGATTAAGTTTTCAAGCTCGGAAATATCAAACTGTGGAGTGCTGGTGATTCAAAATGGCCTCGCGGCAAGGATTCGGATGGAGTCTGTAATTCCTAATTAGGACATGATGTCTGCGAGGGCCATAATCTCGTCAAACAGTCCATTGCGGTCACCTCTGAAGTCTATTGGTCAAAGATATAAATAATGAGTACCCCCCAGTTGAAAACACAGACTGTGTCATTATGAGTGAGTTACCGATCACAGAAAAGGCCTCCCCCCCCGAGCAGTGGAGGTACATCTCATAGCTTTCCTGAAACTCTCCGCTCACATCGCAATTCTCCTCCAAGTCAGAGAGAAACAGGACCCAATGCTCCTGCAACGGCTGGTGATGTTGCCCATGCAGAACAGGCAATCCTATCTAAGCCTGCGGGTGAGCCCATGGGTATTGAGAACGTGCATTCTGTCTATCATCCTGTCTTTGGATTCCACGACGACCTCAGGCACCATGTGACAGCTACTATTGCTGAGTTCTGTGGTACCTTTTTATTCTTGTTCTTTGCCTTTGGTATCGTCCAGAGTGCCAGTTCTGATATTTCCAACAATGCCACTGGTTCCAATGTCGGCGCCATCCTCCTCATATCGTTCGGTTTCGGCTTTTCTTTGCTAGTCAATGTGTGGGTATTCTTTAGAGTTTCTGGCGGTCAATTCAACCCTTGTGTTACGACTGCTCTTGTCGCTGTAGGAGCAATTAGTCCGATTCGAGGCCTCATTCTCTTTCCCACCCAGATAATCGCTGGTATGGCTGCCGCTGGTGCTGCTAAAGCCGTCTTTCCTGGTGAAGGTGTAGATGGTGTCGTTCTGTTTGCCAATAAGCTTGGAGGAGGTACCAATCGTACCCAGGGAATGTGGATTGAATGCTTTATGACCGCCAATCTCGTTCTTGCCGTCTTGTTCTTAGCTGTTGAGAAACACAACTCAACACCCATGGCTCCTATAGGCATTGGCTTTGCTTTGTTTATCAACCACCTTTTGGGTGTTTATTATACCGGTACTGGTTCTAATCCTGCTCGCTCCTTCGGTCCTTGTGTCGCTGCTCGTTCCTTCCCTAATTATCACTGGATTTATTGGGTTGGTCCATTTATGGGTGCTTTTTTTGCTGTCGTCCTGTACAAGCTCATCAAATTCTGTTACTATGAAGACTGCAATGTTCACCAAGACGATACCGTTCCTGGTGTCTAAATGGTCAAATGGCCCTTCATTTACCTTCTATGCCGATCATATAACGAATAAGCACTTCAATAATACTTTGGATATGACTAATATTAATATAATTTATTTTAAAATTACCTGCTACTGAATATCTATTCTATTTATTCTATTCCTTACGTAGAATGCTCACTTATTTCATGTGCCTTTAACCCCTATCTGTACTGCTAATCGAGATAATATCTTATTCAACATAAGATGCTATCTGTTTATCGAGGAACTCGATAAGTTTATCTTCCTCTTCTTTGTCGTAAATTCGAGGATTAGGCTCACCGACTCTTGCCCAAGGAACCAAGTATTTACCATTAAGAGTCTCGGCGCTCTTCTCCTCGACCGTGGCAGCATAAAGGGATGAAAGAGCACCAAACTTGACAGGATAGAGGAGAGCTCTAAGAACCAGTTTACCAATAGGATTTATATAGCGTTGAAGATCAGTCTCAATATTTCCGGGATCAAGAAAGACGGAAATTAGTCCCTTTGAAGGCCCGTACTGCTTAGACCAATGGTAGCCCATCAATGCGTCAGCGAACTTGGATTGGAAATACAGAGTCATGCGACGAGTCTCGTGACGATGAGGAGTATCTGTAACGGTGTCATAGTCGATCTTGCGATCACCAAATAATATACTTGCCGAAGAAGACAAGGTAACAAGTCGTGAAGGAACACCAGTAGCTTTATAAGTATCCAATAATCGTGGAATCAATAGAGTAGCAAATAGATAATGACCGATGACATTGACTCCGAATTGCAGATCATATCCATCTTTAGTGATATCATCATTCCCAAGAGCTGCTTGAAAGAGCATAACTCCTGCGTTGAGAATTAAGACATCTAAGCGACTTTCTCGCTGTAAGAAAGCCTCAGCACTCTGTTTGATGGAAGCCAAAGACGATAAATCAAGCTCATGGAAGATACCTTCTTTTCCCGTGATCTGCTTAAGTTCCTCTATGGCAGCCTTCCCTTTGCTTTCACTTCGACAGGCAAGGTAAACCTTTCCCCCTTTGAGTAGTAATTGCTTTGCCGTCTCCTTCCCAATTCCAGCATTCGCCCCAGTCACGAGAAAGACCTTACCTTCAAGAGATGGGCAATCTCTTTCGGGGCTCCAGGTAGGAGCTGGTGGACAAAGTTGTCTTATTCCTGGAAAAGGGCCGAATAGTTTCATGAGTATCTTCGGTAAATCTGATGTGACGAGAAACAGGGTTACGGATTGATTAAAAGTAGTAACATGCTTACGTGGTATCGCCGAAATCCCTTCTCCTCCGAACTGTATTTCCGGATATCGCCCTAAAATTAAATCAATCGTGCTTTCCCTTAGAACTGTGACTCGGACTAAAGCTATAGGGATAAGTGTATTATAAACTAGATATTCGAAATGACATCATTCTATACGGCATCTAATGTGACCTAGTCTACTGATTCTTGGAGATCTATTTATTCTACTTTCCTTAGCTCAGCAGACCGATAAGATAAAGATGGATAATACTCTAACAGAGATGTCACCTGTGAGATGTTCCTCATTCTCTCTGTATATCACATACACACTGTGATACAAGCTCCATGTGATCAGCTACGATGCCCTCTCGAGCTCTTCGACTAGACATCTGTCCAAATCACTCATCCACTTGGACCTCCCTAAACCGTTATCAGATAGACGCTGATTTTTTGTAGCTCTTGTTCAAACTGTTGGAAATATCGTAGTATGACAATAGTAGGTTGGACGTTTTGATACTCTCACTGAAACAGTCTTGCTGATTAATCTTCCCTACTTTCTGCCTGACGCGAGTTTGAAGGTTAATTCACTCTTCTAAGTTCTATGAGCAGTAATGAACGGTGTGCCAGGAGTCACGAAATAATCAAGTTAATTGGAGACAGTTCATAAAGTTGGTAATGTCCTCGGTGCCGTCGCTCTCAAGTTCTCGCTAAGTCTTGGTGCTGATCGGCTAATACGAGACCTCGGTTTGCACTTGATCATGTGGAATACTCAGCTTTGGATCTTCCAGGAGGCTGAAAAGCTACTCACTCAGCGTTCTTTTCCAGCACATCAACTATTAACTACGAACCAATGAAGGATATATGTCGCCTTTCAAGTGGAGCTCTCAAGTTTACGCTTCTCGAGTATGGTCTCTAATGTCTTCTTTCCTTTCTGATAATCGTGTTTTGGATCTTACCCAGCGAGGCCCATGAGAGGAAAAAAACACGGAGCACTTTTCTTCTGTTCGCTACAATCAAGGTTTGTCTAATCCCGCTGTGAAGCCGTCGCAATCGCCGATATTTGATTCTTAAGCAGACCAGTCATAATCTTGGTCCCCATAGAACCTTAGAGGCTCCCTTCTGAGAGTAGAAGCATCAGTGCTTATAATAACTATCGGATAATTACCATGACAACGTATCTACGATAATGACCATTGTGAAGTACTGACTTCGATGTCATCCGTTCGTCTATAGATAGTAGCGGAGCTATACTTAAATTCCTTCATATTGTCAACTGGGGGTCTATCGCTTATGCTTCAGTGTAGATTCCTTTTACGTGTTAGCTGCGAGTTTCTCGAACTGCTTCATACGCTAAGTGGATCGTTAATGCCACGTGCCACGAGCTCTATCCAGAAAGAGCTCCTTATTGAACTGAAGATCCACTGGGGCTACAAAGGTCTCTGCTTTGTCTCTTAAACTTGACGTTTCGATTCGTTAGAACGGTATCTCCGATTGCCGTTGATACGGTCGGATGGTCCGATGGCTATTTAAGTCGTCCAAATCGACGATTATTGTACCTCTAACATGTCGTCCCTACAAGCAATCTCTTTCCCTGATGCAGGCTTTGCCGAGTCATCAGTTCCTATCTCTGCTGCCTACAAAGTTGATAACATGGTCTACACCTGCGGCCTCGTAGGATTTGACAAAGAGGGAAATCTTCCAGACACTATTGAAAAACAGGCCGAGTTGGCATTCAAGAACATGGATGCTGCCTTGAAAGCAGCTGGCTCGTCAATCACGAGGGTTGTCAAGGTCATCCTCTACCTTAAAAACGGCTCCGACTACGCTGCTATGAACAAAGTTTATGCCGAATACTTCCCCCAAAAGCCAGGCAGGGCCTGCTTTGTGGTTGGCTTCCCTAGTGATAAGGTTCTCTTTGAGCTTGAATGTATTGCAGTCGCAAATTAAGTCAAATGTACGTGAAAAAAGAAAAAAAGCACCGACACGCTATGTCGTTCAGTATACAGGATTTGATATGTAGAACACTTTCATTTCAGACACACTGCTTTTGCACCCTCTTGCAGCCGTTTTGTATCTGCAGCATTTCCTCGATTGTGCTGCATATGACTCTGGACAAGGTGTCCGGCTGCAAGTGCAGCACACAGAGACAGTTCAGCAGCTAAAACTCCGGCAGCGACAACACGAGCTAGTCGTCGTGCATTGTCTCCTGGGACAGTGGGATGGGCACCTCGGACGCCAATAAGATCCAACATGGCCCCTTGAGGTTCGAGAACAGTGCCTCCCCCAATGGTGCCAACCTCAATCGAAGGCATCGATACAGATATCTGGAGATTGCCATTCAAGTTCTTCATTAGAGTAATACAATTACTGCTTTCCACATTCTGCGCTGGATCTTGTCCAGTTGCCAGGAAGATGGCAGTCACCAGATTGGCAGCGTGGGCATTGAATCCTCCCAAGGCACCAGCCATAGCAGATCCAACAAGATTTTTATTTATATTGAGTTCGACCAGCGCATCCACATCACTCTTAAGGACACTTTTCACAATATCAGCTGGAATGATTGCCTCAGCAACGACACTCTTACCTCGGCCTTCAATCCAGTTGATCGCAGACGCTTTCTTATCGGTACAGTAATTTCCAGAAACTGATATAACCCTCATCTCGGAAAACACGTTCTCTCCCATGTACTGCAAAGCTTTTTCAACTCCTTTAGAGATCATATTCATGCCCATGGCATCTCCGGTCGTAGTTCGGAACCGAATGTACAGATTAGTGCCAGCAATTGCCGTCTTAATGGACACCACTCGTGCAAAACGTGAAGTACTCTCAAAAGCTTTCTTCATCGCTCGTTGGCCCTCGTCAGAATCCAGCCACGCCTTGGCTTGTCCAGCCTGAGTCAAAGTAGGAAATGATACACAAGGTCCTCGAGTCATCCCATCTTGCGTGAGGACAGTCACCATACCCCCGCCAGCATTTATAGCTTTACATCCTCTCATCGTGGAAGCTACCAGGCAGCCCTCGGTCGTCGCCATAGGAATGTAAATCTCCTCTCCGTCGATGACTACAGGACCTGCAACCCCAACAGGTAAGGGCAAGTATCCAACCACATTTTCACAGCAAGCTCCAAACACTCGCCCAAAGTCATATCCTGAATAGGGAAGCTTAGATTTGCCCAAATCTCCAGATGCGCCAACAATCATCTGACGACGAATGACAACCGCTCGAGTATAATCTTTCAATTGCTTTTCTAGTGAGTAAAGTGGAAGCTTTCCTGATCTGGTTAGCTGCAGTACTTCTTCATCAGACAGAGTATGAGTTTTGCCTGCTTTCATCAAGGACGCGCATTCGTCCAAAGACCGAGCCCGTTGAGCACTAATAACGATTCCTTCATCGCTCTCATCGTCTTTCTGCTCAATTAAGGACGGTTTTTCTATTTGTTTAGGGGTGAGACGCTCAGTAGGACCAAAGACTCCAGTCATTCCCAACATAAAAGCATTCAAGGCCAAGCTAGCAGCAAGACCAAGAACAATCCATTTTGAAAGCAATGGATCACCGACAGTCTGGGTCCATTTCTCCAAGAAGTCAAATACGGCATTTTCTAGAGGTGTCGCTTCAGGGACTAGCTCATAATGAAGTGGAGGAAGGATGGTAATGACTGTATCCGAATAGTTTGTCATTCCAGTTTTCTGAATCAAGGATATGGCTGTCGAGGGAGTGATAACGGGGGATCGATGCTCGAATTGTCCAGAAGACACATTAAAGACACTCATACAGACCAGTCCAGCAATTAAAAGAATTTTGAACATTCCAACACCGGAACGTTGGATAGATAGTCCCAAATAATCATCTTGCTTTGATTGCTCAGATGAAGCAGCCACACTCTCAGCAACAGTTGTAGAGACACCGTCTTCTTCAAGAGTATTTTGGAGGGTGATGTGACGCTTAATTCTAGTAATCTCCAGTTTGACAGCGAGAACCGCTGAGTAAAAAGTAAAGAGTAAAAGAGCGTCATAAGCGAGAAGTAAGACAGCAACAAAGGCAAATTGGGATAGACCTTCGAATCTAGTAAGAAATGCCAAGAAAAGCAATGAGATCTCAAATGCATAAGAAGTGAGTATCTTTGTTCCGACCTTTGACGCAGCATCAGGAACATTTAGTCGCGAAGGAACGGGCTTCTCTAATGCAGCCTTCGTGAATAGTAAGGGACGATCAAATCCTATGATAACCACCAAGAATGGTAAACCTTCAGAAAGCATGATGATATTGCAGTGGACTCCTAATGCTCCTGCAGTAGCTATGGCCATCAAAAGAGCCATCGAAGACGAGATGATACTAGTAGTAGCAAGCCAGAAGTTAGACCCAAGACGGCGCATTGAAATAAACATTGAAATCACAGCACCGTTCATGAGAACATAAGCTACAGCCATAAGGACGATATCAAACGTTTCAGTTCCCTGGAGCACTGAAACGAATCGATAAAAAGAGGCTCTAATCCATTCTCGCCAAGAAAAATCTCTGTAAGTTGGCTTGAGGATCCACTTGAATGAAGAAGAAGTATCAGAGTCCGAGTTCGAGTCCGCTCTTGAAAACTGGCTATGATTATGAATCCACGGTTTAACTTCTTCCGGATCAAGACCTATATTACATTCATGGCTTGAATTTGTCCACGTGCATCCATCAATGACAGGAGCGTTATAGGAAAGGTCATCGAATTGAAGTTGAAGCAAAATCAGATGCTTAGTTGAATATTTCGGAAGATCCTCCAATTGCTTCCATGAGGAACCAGGTAAAGAAGACTTCACAAAATGAACAGGCTGCAACATGTCCAGAGATCCAAACGAAGATGAGACAAGGACAAGATAAGAGTACGAAGCCAATAAAGAAGCCAGGACAATGGTACTAATTGGATTCAGCGCACATTTCTTGGATACGGAAGTTAAAGCTGAACTAACGATCGACATCCTTACTGTTAGATTATTCATACTTTTTCAAGACAGAGAGTTTTATAGTGCATGGCTTAGTAGAACACGAGCCACTCACTTGACTGGAAGCATACACATGTCTCTGCAGGATGTTAGACCATCACTTACCTAGATTTTTATTGGAATAAGTCACAAAAAGCAAGAGAGCAGACTTTATGAGGGATCGGTTTTCTTCAAGATCGAAAACGCTGAAAAACTTATAATGACCGATGTATCTTTCACGATTCCTTTCAGATAACTAGAGAAAAAGCCAGGAAATTAACAGAATTCACTAATTTAAATCGATTCACTCGAAAATTAACGAAAGGCAAGGATGGGTCGAGATCGGACAGAACAATCTCGAATTCTCGTCCAGAGGGCCGACAATGCAAAGCTTTTTTTAATAAAGCTATGATTTTAACTCTTTTGCTTGAGAATTACACAGATAAGATCACCAGATCAAATCTGTCTTGGTCACTTGCGCTTTTCGTAAAACGGTTGTTACCTAAAGGGGTAAAAAAGGAGATAGATGGGTGGAGATAGATGGCGTGTACCCAAGGCTAATCTGAACAATCACTGATACGGTTTGTTACTTTACGTGTTCAACGTAGGCTTGGTAGCTTTTCTTTTTATCTAATGCCTTTTCAACTATCTTGCTGGTATTGAGAGAGGAATCCAAGTTGAACCATTGTTTTAAACTTTTTCTCATTTTGGTCGAGAATGCCAAAAAAATTCTTGGCAACTGCTCTAAGCTTCAGCATTAATGTAACTTTACTAGTTATTTTATGAAATACGCTTGAATAGTGTTTGAATAGCTTAATTATCATCAAAGAAGGTCTTCGTAGACTATTTCATGCGCAATTTTTATTCAGCTAGGGGGTGGCTGTAACAGTTTTTTCTTCCCTGCAGAAAGTAAGAAACTAACCTTATGAGACATATTAATATTGAAATTTATAAGAGCTGGAATGGATACAGAGTTATGAACATTTTATTTAAACGCTTTCCTATTTCTTATTCATTACTGTACACGAGCTGGAAAGCTTCTGTTTATTTCATCAATCATGAATAATTTCGGTCCCAAAGTTAAGAGTTAATGTTTCCACTGGACCCGGTGTTTCGTAGCCAGAGGAATTGACTTTGAATAGGGCTTCCACGGGCTTTTGGGATACACAGATATGGTGGACGTCCCTGGCTCAGGGATCCACGTCGAGCTACACCACATCGTTTATACGAGATATCCCCAGATAGCTCTCTCCATAAGGAATAATGGCAAGGAGGAAATATAGCATGGGATATATCAGGCAATAACGCAGAAGACGCCTTGTAACAAACCCAGGATAGTAAATTCTTGACTTGCGAGTCATCGTAGAAAAATAAATATAGACCGTCCATACGGTGTTATGTTTAAAATCCGAGCATCAGCAATAGGATGTTCCAAGTTCTATAATCAGGCAGAGAGTTACCAAAATTTTTTATAAGAAGGAAGTAGTAGCAGGATAAGAAGTAATGACCACAAATAATTGCTGTATAACTGCCCAAACAAAAGGTATCCAAGTAGACATCTGGAAATGGCCAGCATTGTAAACTGCAGCCAAAATTAGGCCGACAATGGACCCACTGACAAAAGCTTCAAGCATGCCAATGGCCAAATAAGAAGAAACAATCAGAAATGCTCCATTCGGTCGTCCATGTATAAGAGCAGCAGTGCCTCCTGTCACTAGACTGAATACCCCGTATATAATCATTGTCCACCAGAGAGTGAACCTCCAGATATCCTCAATATAATACAGGTAAGGAGTCACATAACTATTCGTCGACAAAGGCCACACCAAGGAAGGGAATGGAGGAGTTCGGTAAGCGAGAGGAACTGTGGATTCATAAATATATTTCATTCCCCTCTTGCACTCTTCGAACTCCCAAAGCACTTGGGTGATCGTGACTAGTAGAGTCAATCCTCATTGTAACGCTCTAGCGTAGCGCATCACGTGATTATTTGGGTCAAGATGACAAGGTTTCTGGAACCTTCATCACTCGTCATGACATCCGCGGAAGAAGTGAGTTGATGCTTAAGAAATAGAGCTAACGAGTAGTTTAAAGCGCAAGGAAATGCTGCATTTGCTGCTAAAGATTATCAAAAAGCAATTGACTTCTTTACTAAGGCGATAGAAGCCTCAGAGACTCCGAACCACGTCCTGTATTCTAACCGGTCTGGTTCGTATGCTTCAATTCGAGACTACAAGAATGCTTTAAAAGATGCAGAGGACTGCATTCGAATCAATCCTTCGTGGGCAAAGGGTTATGGTCGAAAAGGCGCTGCTTTGTTCGGCGAAGGCGACTTAGTCGGTGCGAAGGATGCCTACGAAGAAGCTTTAAAACTTGATCCAACTAATGCCCAAGCAAAATCCGGACTCTCTCAAGTCCACAATGCTATAGAGCGTGAGGCGGCTGCTGATGGTACTACTCCGGATCTTGGTCTAAAGGAGATGTTTAATGACTCCATGTGGGGAAAGCTTGCCACTAATCCTCAAACTGCCAACTTACTGAAGGACCCTGGATTTGTGAAGACACTTCAAGAAATCCAAAAAAATCCTGCCAGGGCCCAAGAGTTGATGACCAAAGATCCTCGAATGCTACAAGTATTTTCTGTCCTGCTCGGGCTAGACATGCAATTCCCGGGTGGTCCCAATGCTACTACTGAAGTGAAGGATACCCCAATGCCTGATGCTAAACCGGAACCAAAGAAGGAACAAGACGTCAAATCCGAGCCCAAGGCTGAGCCCGAGCCTTTGTCAGAGGAAGACAAAGCCAAGGCAGAAAGCGAAGAAATCAAAGCAGAAGGTAACAAGCTCTATAAGGCTCGTAAATTCGATGAAGCCATAGCAAAATACGAGGAAGCCTATGCCAAACACGCTGATATAACCTACCTCAACAACAAAGCCGCTGCTCAGTATGAGAAAGGCGATCTCGAAGATTGTATCAAAACATGTCTTGACGCTGTGGAGAAAGGAAGAGAGTCTCGAGCTGACTATAAAATCATCGCAAAGAGTTTTGCACGGATGGGCACTGCCTATCAGAAGCTTGGAGATCTCGGCAAGGCTACCGAGTCCTTCCACAAGTCTTTGACTGAGCACCGAACTCCAGATGTACTGTCTAAACTCCGTGCTGCGGAGAGGGCTCTGAAGAAAGCCCAGGATGAAGCCTACATCGACCCGGAAAAAGCTGGAGAAGCTCGAGAAGAAGGCAACAAGTTATTCAAGGAGAGTAACTGGCCTGGTGCGGTCAAGGCCTACTCTGAGATGATCAAGCGTGCCCCGAAAGATCCTCGCGGTTACTCAAACCGTGCAGCGGCATATGCGAAGCTGCTGTCCTTCCCTGAGGCGGTGAAGGACTGCGACGAGGCCACCGAACTTGACCCGTCGTTTATCAAAGCATATATAAGAAAGGCCAACTGTCTGTTTGCCATGGGACAGTTTTCTAATGTCTCTGAGACGCTTGACCAAGCAACTAAACATGATACCGAAGGCAAACATGCCGGGGAAATCGAGCAACTGTACTACAAGACGTTGAATTCACGATTCCAGCCTCGAGAGGGTGAAACCGAACAGGAGACGTTGGACCGTGCAACACGTGATCCCGAAGTGGTTGCAACGCTGCAGGACCCCGTGATGAACTCAATCCTCCAGCAAGCTCGAGATAATCCAGCTGGATTGAACGAGCACATGAAGAATCCCGAGATTCGTAAGAAGATCCAACTGTTGACGGCGGCGGGTATAATCCGACTCCGGTAAATGTACATAGATGAATGGGTTGTGTTGTGTTGTGTTGATAACTTGATGTTCCCGTTGTAGTATACAAAATATAAGATCTGTATATGATAAGAAACTGCAGACGGCCATGCCCGCGGGCGCGTAGCATCTTGATTCAGCTTAATCTCGACGGCTGGTGGCAACAACAAGGCTACAGAAGTGTCCGGTTGCATACTGATAGAATTCTCGTCTATCGCCGAGGCGTCTGATTTGGCAAGATAGTCTTGGACGGGGCTGACAGATATTAACGCCATTGCGGCGTATCAGCTCGAGTAATGTGGACAGAATGAGTGATTATTCAACTGCATCACTGAGAAAGGACTAAGACGAGGTAGACCATGGGAAATGTGGAAGAGTTTCGAGGGAAAAAGATCATTCAGATCGTCTGCGCTGTTATTTGGTGTCTCTTAGCAGCCGGACCAGTGTTTGTAAGTCGATCGAGGCCCGGAGGAGACCGAGAGATGGAACTAACGAAATTTAGGGATTTGCAGCTATCAAGCCGATTTTAGTAGCAGAAGGGGTATATTCGGATAGTTGCACGGTAGA